>JAQLOL010000025.1:24563196-24591614 GCA_029783665.1 Naso thynnoides
CTTTGTAGCACTTTGAGACTCTTTTATGAAAAGCGCTTTACAAATTAAATTTATTATTATTATTATTATTATTATTATTATTATTATTATTATTACCAACTGAAGTGATGATGGAAAATGAGGGTGTGTTGTGGGCAGGGTAGCACAAATGATTGTTCAAAAAAAAGTAAAAGTGAGCAGGTGTAATTAAAAGCAAGAGGTAATAACAAAAGCATAAGGAGAATAACCTACCAAAATAAGAGTGGAAATATCATAACTAACACGCAAACCATGACATTTCTCTGGAATTATTTATATTAGAATGTTCTAACCAGCAGCTAATGAAAGATTAGGTTCTTAGATATAAATAAACATGTTTTAATGTATGAAAAAGGTTTTCTAAAAATAGGTTGATCTGTGATTAATTTGCTAGATTTGACAAAATAAAAATCAGTTTAATTGTTAGCTTTAAAGGAACAGTTTATCACTTTGGGAAACATGCTTATTACACTTGTTGTCAAGAGTCAGATTCAAATGCAAATACAACATATTGGTGCAGTTCAGCCAGCAAGGATGTCTTTGCAGCTACATGTTTTCCTAGCTTGGTTATGACTTCAATACTTAAACTACTGTAAAAACTGAGTTATCCTCCCGTTAGCTTCATTTAAAAAATTGTTAGAATTATGTTTCTAGAGTAAACATATTCAATAATCAGTGATGTATGAAGTGCTCAGCAGGGTGAATCTGGTGGCTGTTGAATCAGATTTGTGTCTGTGGGGAAACAGTCTGCTTCAGAGGCAACAGGCTCAGGTGCTTCTAATTCCACTAACGACCCACTCACTCCAGTCAAGCGCCTGCACCAAGAGCCAAGAATAATTAGACTACTTCAACTACCTCGAACATCGAACATGCAGCAATAGTCACATTGTGTGAAGTGACAATTTAGAGTGCCACCTATAGACAGTTGATGATTATCTAAAACATGGGAATTTTTTTTTTAAAGTGCCGCAAAGGTTTACTGAGAATGATAAAACGTTTTTTGTCACAAAATCTAAGAGTCAACAAGCCCTGTAAATAATCTATTATAGCGTAATAATAACAAATAGAGTTAATCTTTGATAACATAACACATTTCTCAATGAAGACGCTGCTGACGTTAATACCATGTATTGTTTTGTGTACCTCAGAGTCTGTTGATCCTTTTAGGAAATGCTCATTAGCTTAGTGTTAGCAGATGATGTTAGCATGATGATGCTCCTTTGTTATACATTGACTGAACTGATTCCATCGTTGAGACAACGTCTAATGGTACAATAGGCCACATCAGCCTTTCAGCCGCATTCATATCTGAACAGTAAGTGTGACTGCACAAACAGCGCATTACAATGTGTATTTCATGCCCTCTGCTGAGAAGAAAATCAGGCAGTGTCACTGTTTGGCCTGAACAGATCTAATGTGTGATCCTTGTTTTTTTTGCTGATTGCAGTTGTTCGATGTGTCACCTCGAGGGGTAAAGCATAAGTGTGCATAATCCCTCAGTTTGCCCAGGTTGTGTTGCTTTGTAGTCCACAGCTGACTTTATTATTCCCGACTAATTAAATATTTGCATGAATAAGAAGCAATACCCATGTAACGGGACCTGATTCATTGTTGTCCCTGAAAGCAATGTCTTAAAATAGTTTTATGGTATCTCAGTATGATCATTATTGCCATATGATCCCCATGATGTGGCAATATAATCTCTATGGCACTCTGACTGGCTTCCTTGATGATATTTGTCATGCACGGCCACTGATTTTAAGCCACACTGTGCACTTTGGATCTAATAAACTCGGGTACGACATTAGAATTGCTGTATGCTATGTGGCAATAGCACCTTCTGAAAAGCAAGCTAAGACGCAGGTCAAGAAATGTCTTAAGCATGCGGCGCATCAGCAGGCATCATCCATGTGCTCTGCTACAGTAAATAAAAATAATAAAGTTCAGCTGAGCCCTTGCAATGGTAGCACTTGTGTGTGTGGAATGAAGGAAGAGAGGGAGGATGTGGATGGGTCGTAGCATTGGAAAAGAGGCCAACTTGAGATGAAAATTTTGTGAAGGATGTCTGAGTCAGTTAATTATTAGCACGCTAAACCTCTCTGTTTGAGTTAGCTATAACTTGTGCATTGAACAGTGTGTTTTCATGCTGCATTTCTATTGGTTGGTTAGTAGGTGTGGATCATAGCTGCCACAGCCATCAGCTGTGAGATGTTCGTCCTGAATTTCTGCCACTGTCAGATGTTCGTCTCAGGCTCTGGCAAGATCAGGACAACAGTGTCTGTGAAACTCTCACTGAGCGGCGGAGGACCACCATCATGGAGCAAAGACCAAAGCTATGGCCAGGTTAAGCCATGTTTTGTCAGAGACGGTCCAAAGACTACCTGCTGTCTGGCACACCTACACATGGACATGACAAACAAATCCAATAAAGTTCTCAGCCAAACTCTGTACTGCTACCTTTCATGCTCTGTGTGTGCTGCATTTGTGCGAAAATACCCTCTGGAATGTTATAACTGCACATAAAAAGAAAAAAACAAGCCTTGTTTTTTTATTGTTTTTTACAGCTTCATCTTTGGTGCTACATGTTATTGCTGCAGTCGTTTTGTGTTTAATTTCACCACATGTCATTCCACCTGTATTGTTTTTTTTCCCCCTTACATCTTCCAATACCTGATAGACACCATGTTTGTGCTGTCAGGTTTGACCAAGAATATAACAAGTTTTAGTTTGTGTTATCTAAAAGAAAAAATCTTTGTTTGTTTGGCGATTGTAGCTCATTACGTGAATTACAGTCACTCCTTTTCCTGTAATTTTCCTGTTATTATAAACAAATGACTGTTGCTGCTGCCGAGAACACTAACAGACATCATGTCTTATATGTGGAATGATTCTTCCAATGCAAACAAGAGTGGCATTTTTTCTATAAAACTTATGCATTATTTTTAATATGAAAATTTAAAAAAGGGAATGGTTATCCTAAAGTAATTCAATCTGTTTTAAACTCATGTCAAAAAGATATATCAAGTTGGTTACAAGAAAAATAACGAGACATATTAAAATGCACCGTCTTGTGACAATGTTGCTTTGTTTTCATTTTCCAGCTCCATAAAGATTTAAATGAACCTGTTTACAGAAGTCAGGCTGCAAAAAAGAAACAAGGGCTGACACATTTAGATGCCTCTCTCTCTTTCTGCCTTCATCTCTCATAAACAATCCTTCCTCTCTCTGTCTCTCCCTCCCTCGCCCTCGCATTTTACCGTCGTGTCAATTACTGTCCCAGTGGTTTTCCTCCTCAGTCTGACACATCCACCGAGTGCGTGAACATTCATCAGAGCTGTTTAACCCTTGCAACGCCCCCGAATTGGAAAACAGCCAGAGAACATCACAGAGGCAACCAGTTGACAGCCACTATCATCTCCCCTCCACCCTCCAACCCCCTCGTCACCGACAAGCACATCAGACAGGGAGCAGGCCTTGTTGATGAGAAGAAATTCACTAATTGTTTGATTATACAGATCTTCATGATAATGAATCGCTACTCCACGGTTCGGGAACATGGTGTGCAACCCGAATTACCACCCCAACACTCAAGCTGTGAAAGTTGATTACTCATTAGCGGGTGACTGAGTGGCACAAACAACCCTGGAACCCCCTTAAATTTTCCCCTCCTGTGTTTTTACTGTATTGACTTGTAATTGCTGTACGGTACACCATGACACTCAAGGCTGCCCTGTACCTACATGTATAGCATGCTATGACCTTTTACACCAGCTCCTAAATACTACCAACAATCAACAGTAACAACATATGTTTGCCAGACCCATCTGCAGAATGTTACTAAAATACAGACAATCAATTTCTAAAGCCACGACGGCTCCACTCGCTATGTCCCCTGATATTTCTGGTTGCTGCGAAAATAAGCTATTTGGTTCTCAAGTCTGACTTAACACCCTTTCAAAATATCATGGGCATGATATTCAAGCTGGTTTTTACGAGTACATGCTAAGGTTAGCTAGCTAACTTTAGCATCCATTCATTTAAATGAAACCAACACTGTGCGAATATCTCTCAAAGATGTTACAGTTTTCATGACGTTTTATTGTTACGGACACAGTAATCCTAACTGGTAGTATCGGCTGTGCTCTGGCTTGGTTAAAACAAAAAACAGTTTAATATGTTACCATAACTTTTGTCGATGAAATACGAACAGTGTCGGCATCGTTTCAGTGAATGGATGCTAATGTTAGCTAGCTATGCGTAGCACCCACTCGCTAAAGCCAAAACTTTTTCTTCAACCTTACGTACTTCATCAACCGCAGCCATCTTCTTGTGTTTCTCATCGGTAGGAAAGCAACAGAATCACAGTTAGATTGTTATCTATTTACTTAAATCTGATTAAACTACATAGGACACAGCACTGAGGCATATTGAAAATACAGGGCTTGGACCCGGATATGGTATTTTGAAAGGGTGTTACGTCATGACTTAAAGACCAAATAGGAGCACATTTGGCTGGGAGCACTACATGTGTGAAACCTGTGTTAACGTTACAAGCGAAAGGGCCAAGTTGATTCTTTACAGCTGTGATAGAGAAATTCCCCTTTATGATAGCACACATTCATTTCCACATTATATATCACATAAACAGTTTACAAGATGCATGTCTGTTAAACTGGGTCCAGACCAATAAAAATGTATGTTAAGGGGCACCCTAATAGCTCGGGGGGTAAGCTGTGTCCTTGCTGTAGCAGCCGCGAAATCAGTCCCACCCTGCATCCCTTTGAAGCATATCACTCCCTTTCTCTCCCCAATTTCCTGTCCAGTTCTTCAGCTGTCCTATCAAAATAAAGACACAAAAGCCCCCAAAATATCTTTTAAAAAGGTTTCTTAAGATGATAATGAAACTTTATTAATGAATAGTAAAACCAGATTTGAATCTGTAGTATGATCCTAAAGGAAGTGACCTGTTTAGCCTGTAATTGCGTAATTCAAACATACGTTTTGGTTTATAGCCATTGTGGGCATCTGTCATTTTTCCACTTTTAAAATCTGGTGGAGACAACAGAACGGTAAATGACAGCTCAGTTAGTAGTGGTCTGTCCAATCAGGCTTTTAATTAAATATTGCTGGGCAAAGATTATTGTTTAAATGTCTGTCCAGTTCATTTGATTAACACAGAAATTAACCCCTTTGTTCAGTTTGCAGCTGTTAGTGTCCGATTCTGAGTTGTCCCTTCACACACTTTTACACCTCACTTCTAACTCCTTGAAGCTGAGGTAGGCAGTTTATCTTTCAGTTTATCATCAGCCAATCATGGTTATTTCAGAGAGCAAGTGTTCCTTTTGGCTGCCCTACACTGCACTTCTTAGCGACAGGTGACATCGCTTTAAACTGAAGCACTGAAGCAAGCAAGTGACATGTCTTACGTTCTAAAATGGGTCTCTGAGTTGCAGGCGACACCATCAGCCAACGTGAGTCGAGCTGAGAGGGACCAGTTTACTCAGCTGTGACTTTCCCAGCAACCGTTGCATCTCGTTGCGACTCTGTGGTGTAAACTGGACTTATAGGAGAGAGGGATAACAAAACAAAACACAAGGCAGAGCAAAAACAGGGAAGGGAGGGTGCAGTGAAGTTGCTTCCTTAGGAGTCTCATGCTAAAGCTAGCCTGATTTTAAGACGTTTCCTACCCCAGCTTTAACTTACATTCAAGTAAATGTTCAGTATTATATTATATTACATTTAGTCTAATTTACTTTATATTGAAACCTTGTTTCTCCATATTGTGATTCTTAATTTGTCAGAAGAATAAAGAATGTTGACTGGTCAGGTACCAGCTATCTAAACGTGGATGTTAAACAATACAGGATTTCAAGTATCTTTCACAATTACTTAGCATGTTCGTTCAACACTGAAGGATGCACAGAATGCATTGTAGAGAATACCAAAGAAAAACAAAATTTCAATGTTATTTACCTTTTTTTTGTAACTTGTAAAAAACTCTACACCATCTGTAATTTAATGTAATGTAAATATGCCACTTTTCTTTACTTTATACATATCTGCAAAGTTTTTTTTATAATTGTTTTTCTTGTCCGGGCTCTACAGACAGAGAAGTGCTGTGTACAGATTGTAATGCTCAGACAAACTTTTGGTCTCATTAAATTAAATTGTGGTAGTAATAAGTCTCTGTGACGTATGTATGTAGTTACTACAGTGTAAAATTTTGCATTTTGAGGAAAACACGTTTGCTTTTATTTGCTTTGACTGACACGTGTCTCTGCTTATGTGCCTGAATGATTCATCTGATCCAATTCAGCAACTGAGCTGCTAATTCACACAGTATCAGCTGCAGTGCTCAGTGACCTCCATCAATCCAACAATACGACACTGAGATTGATCACGACCATTTTTGGAGAACTGCCAGCAAGCTGTGTTGTTGCCAAGGTGGGCAGACAACAACTGCCTTAGCCTTTAAAATTTTTGTTTACAAGCAGCTGGCCTGCTGCTGACTGTATGAAGCAGACTCAGACATAACTTGATTTTGTCCATCAGCACATTCAAAGAGTTTTAATCATGAACAATGCTTGTAGATGAGTCAACCTATCACAAGGCAACATCAGCCCAGACTGCTGGTATTAGTGAATTTATTTCATTGTTGAATTGTTGTTGATAATGACATTTGTATACTAATGCACCAGATTTAAAGAAGATAATGACAATAATCTGAATGCAAACATTTGAGGCACAAATACAGGGTCAATTGATCATAAAGGTGTGTGCATGTGTGTGTGGTGCATGGGTGTGTGTGTGTGTGTGTGTGTGTGTGCGTGCATTTGCAAGCCAAATGGTAAAAATGAATGTGTGTGTAATTGCATGTAAATCAGAAGTGGATGGCTGCGTGTTTTTGTGCATTCATGTTTGTGAGTACATGCATGTGTGTGTGTGTGTGTGTGTGGGTGTGTGACTACCACAACAAGACAAAAGTTAATGAGGTTTGAAGGCTGCTGTGGCAGCAACGGCCTCATCTTTGTCTCCGTCCTCTGCCACCCTGCTTCCTGCCCAGGCCTTTATTAAAAGGATAATGCAGTAAGGGTCTTTAAGTGTGCAGCTGCAGAGAGAAAGACAAGGGCGAGAGAGGGGTAGAGAAAGGCAGAGAGAGAGTGAGAGAGAGAGAGCATTTGGGGTGTTGAGCAAAAATGAGAGCCTGTGACTAGTGAAGGAGGAAGAAGACGACATAGAAAAACAGAAACAGGATAAATAAATGGTGATAAGAGGAACAAAGATGATCTTAACAAGGCATGCAGGGAAGGACAGATAGATGGATAAATAGGGACAGGAGGCATACAGGAAAGCCCTGGAGATGAAAGAGATAAAGCCAAGGAGAAACTGAAACAGGAGAGGGAAATGGGGAAGACATTAAAGAGCTGCAGAGAGAGGAGAGGAGGAGAGATTCAGAATAAAGGATGTAGGTACAAGGACAAGGAGAGACGGACTGATGAGAAAGAAACAGATGAGAGATTTAGTGCAGGAAAAATTACACAGAAGCAGCCTACACGAGAGCCCAATGAGTACACAACAGAGAAAGACTATAGATCCTACATCCTTTAAAAAGTGCATGTGTAAGGACAGTATTTGCTATGACATTAACCAGCGAATCATTTTGGCCTTGAGTAAACTAATGTGTGCACCTGTGATCAAAATAATGATTATATTATCATATTAATTTTCTGTTCAGCTTATGTTGATAATGTCAGTGTCACAAAAGTGTCAAATATGTGTACCATGATATCCCTATCTGGCAAACCATTTTTTAATTATGTAATGTAGAAAATAATTCAAATCATTTTCTTTATCTTGTTGCTGGGAGCTTCTCTGCAGGCAGTGAACCAGAGATAAAGGACAGAACAGAGAGGTTGCCAGTTCTATATAGATATAACGATGGAACCACTGTCATGAGTTTTGTTTTTTTTTTTGGCTGCAATAGTCATATAGTTAGAATCTGATATCATGACAACCTATGTTTACTCATAAGGTAATTGAAATAATGAATTCTGTTTGTTTAATTATTTCAAGAATAATACCAGTATACATACAAACTCTGTCAACATGTCTCAATAAAAAGTTGTTAAAAAAAAAGAATTTATTACATTTTTGGATTGCCAGACTGATTTGAGGGTGTAAAGACATATTTTTTGTATCCTCCGAGCTGCTTTGTAGCTTTTGAGGTCTATTTTTACAGCTCACTTATCTCGTATTATTTTTTCCCACAAAATTTCTGATATACAACAAATAATGACCTCCGTTACTGAAATTTGTTGCTTTGTCACTGATCAAGCGCACAACACACAGTAACAGCACACTTCCTCCCCTGTGGATCAATCAGTCTGCTGAGGCAAACAGGCTGTTATATCCTGCTTTGTACTGTCCAATTAGTAATCTGTTAATTGGCGCAGGTGCACATGTCTGAATCCAGGGGCATCGTTATTTATTAAAGGTTCTCTGTAGACCTCCCGTTGGCTGAAATGAGCCCTCCGCTCGGCCAATGGCAGGTCTCAGGTGTGGGTGTTGTGGCCGAGACATGTGCCTGTTAAGGCTGGTGAGTACATTGTAATTAGTGTGTGGCTGTAATAAGTCTCTCTCTCCTCAATGTGTTTCTGCTTGGCCTCTCCCACCAGCTGCTTCTCTCCTTTGCCCCCTGCTTTTTCCATCTTTCTCACCTTTTCTCTCCCCGACTGCCTGTTTGCTGCTTGAAACATACATATTTAAAGTATTTATTCCATTCTCCAGCTCTGCATCTGCTTTCTTGTCTTGACTCTCTTATTGTCTGTCTCGCTTTTTAAATTTGAATATGTAATTTTTGCTTCACAGTACTGATGGGGCAGTTTTTATCTTCTAATTTAGAGTACATAAAACTGCACCAGGCAGCCGTCTGCAAATTAACATGCAAATTGTCAGTCTGGCTCAAGACTTTGTTAGATTTTCGAAGAGATAAAATTATGAAATTGTAAAAATGTTTTCGTTTATGGTATTACTGTTTGTTTGCAGAGAAACATCACTGACTTTAACACAGTGGTTTTCAAACTGTGGGGCAGGCCTCCCTGGTGGGGCATAGAATCAGTGCAGGTGGGGCACTTATGACCAGGGGAAAAAATGGAGTGAAACAGCTGAAGTTGGATGAATATGATTCATGTAGGGAAAATAAACAACAGGTAATAAAGGCTTTCATGCAGACCTTTATTTCACTAAAACTGAAACCGAATCCTTCCCCTGTCATTGTAAAGGTTTGCTGAAAACTGTAGGGTATGGGGCCTTTAAAGCTGGAGTAAGCAATGTCTGGAAATCAAGCTAGCTGTAGCATGAGACTCCTGAAGAAGCAATTCTGCTACACCTTCCCCTCCCTTTTTTTTTTTTTTTGGTTTGCTTGTTTTTTTGTTGACGATGTCATCTGCAATTCAATGAGGATAGACTAATAAGAATAAAAGAGAATGACAGGTTTTGAATTGAGATCAAGATTGAGATTTATTTTGCACAGAAAAGCAGTCTTTGGCGCTTAGATCCCACAGGAAGATCATCTAGGAAGCAGCTCGATTGATTGGATGCTGGATGGATTGGACTTCCCCGGAGCCTAGACACTGGTGGTGGTGAAGAGGAATGATGCTTCATGCGGTAGAAACTTCAGAATGAAAGCTTGATTAAAGACGGCCATTTTCTTGACTGAGGCAGTGGAGGGATGGAGGTGGGCTGAGCAAAACTTTCCAGGCTGAATGACAGCAGAGAGAGAGAGCACTTTTAAATTTGACAGCTAATGACTGATTGGTTAAAAAAGGAAGGGTGACAGATCGTGATTGGATGAAGAGGATGATGAGTAGTGGAGCTTAATGATTGCGAGAAATGCATAGCGTCTCGGTGGGAATGCGCAAAGAGGTAGTCTTCCTGACTGAATTTCCGCTAAGCTTCATCTCAGCTTGTTCAGTCACTTGTTTCAACAGCCAATCAGCTTGTAGCGACATCATCTGTTGCTAAGAAGTGCCAGAAACACGCACTTCCTGAAATGACCCATGGAATTAGAATTTTGTGGAATTTTAGGCCAATCGGGGGGTGGGGGGGCAGACAAACTGTATGTGCACATGTGTAAAGCTTTAGAAAGAAACACACTGAATCGTCGAGAAGCAGTTTTATGAATCGAAACAACACTGTTGAATTAATGTAGATGAGGATTCAAGTCAAGTCTTTGATCAGCCTGACTGACATGCAAATGCAAGCACATTGCTGCTACCTGGTCTCACAGTGATATATCAGAAACAACGATGCAGAGTGCAGTGGATGCCTCTTTCGGTTTGCGCTGCAGAAATATAAGTATGAATGTGTGTGTATAAGTGTGGGTATAGTGTTTGGCAAGAGTAGCCTTTAACTCTGCTGTGGAAGATGGACAGAGGAGGAGGAGATGACGGCAGGTGTGAGAGTGAAAAAAGCCAATTCCTGCTGGGAGATTTATTTACTCACAAAAAGGAGACTGACTGCTTCTTTAATTGACAAAATGACTGTTTGTTTGTTTGTTTGTTTGTTTGTTAGCTAATTATGGGGTCCATTAGTAAGCCGTTTTCAGCAGTTAACTTCAATGATCTTGAACAATGAAATCTTGATTTGTTTGCAAGAAATTCTCTCCCACTGTCTTTTACTGAGATCTCCTTTGCTGGGTTAAATAGCCAGCAGAACACCATGTATGCATAGTTGGAACAATAAAATACAAGGCAGCAGTGATGATGTAGAAGATCACAGAGAATGAGAAGAGCTTTGCACACATGATCACTTTATATGATTCGTTGATTGTCAATTGTGATGCATGGAAAGGTAGAAGCTAACAATTATTTCAGTAACGCTCTTGTCTGGCCACAATGATTAGAATAGCTTGATACAATTTAGGAATGATTTAGTGACACAAAACATGTAAAAGTACAAAATTCTTAATGTTTCTGTTATTTTAGATTTTAGAGTTTCAAACATTTTGCACTCTTCCAAAGTTTCACCTGAAAGACGCCCAATGAGATCTCTCTTTAAAAATGCATGTTCACAAATGCATTAGATCGTTCAACAGTTTCTGCAGTCTGGTTTATATTCTGTTTGATTCTCTCCTTGATGTCAAACAATCTCTCCAGCCTCAAATCTGGAGGGGGTAACAAGTTTGTCCAAGCTGTGGAAATGAAGGGGAAAATGAAAACCGCACTGGGAAACAATGTAAATAATGCAACAGCACAGATAAAAGAACCAATGTGGATTTAGGAAAAGGACTCGAGAGGTGATAAACACACTCAGCTCGAAGACTGGGTGGCTAGAATACACTAGAAAAACCCAACTGGTGTGAAAATTAAAATCAGAAACACATCTGAAGTTAGATGTGGGATGAAGTTTTGCTGTGGGTGATGCTGAATGCTATGAATAAGATGTACTCTGTGGATTAAACTCGGATTTCTGGGTCTTAACACTTCTTATCTGTTCTCCCCCATCGTCGTTTTGTGTTTAAAACTGACCTAGTTCGAAAATACTTTTTAATTGGGTGAGAAACTGTTAAGTTTTTTTTCAGTCCTGGTTCACACAAATTTTTCTTTGTCTTTGTCTTTCTTTAATTTTCTTTGTCAAGCCCAGGAAAGAAGGAATAATATTTTGTTCAAGACCGAGCTGTAAATTAATCTGTTGTCTTTGTAATAAAATGAAATTTGGTTGCTGCAGCAGGAAGTTTAGTGTCTTATAAACCCATGAGGGTTGGGTACTTGTGTGCATGACATAAAAACAGGGATACATTTAGACGAGAGTAGCCCTAAAACAGAAAGGTCTTTCCTTTGTGTCTTTAAAAAAATTGCATTTACACGAACAACAGGAAAATGCTGTGGTATTCATGCCAGGCCAGGAGTCAGTCGTCTAAGTTTGTAATGACATAGGATCAGAGGTGCTCAAGTTATTTACTTCCTGTTGCTGCTAAGCCCTAAAGCAGCCTCTAATTAAATAAATTCAGCCATCGTTTGACTTATGAAATTATGCGACAAACACTCAAATTCACCTCAGTAGACTGCTGTCATATTGGATTTGCTTTGGGTGCACTGTGGAGTGTTTAACTAGAGTTTGGTAGTGACTAGAGCAGAGTGCATTGACCTGAGCTAGCATTAGCATCAATGTAGTCACAGGCTTTGTGGTTGGGAAGTTTACATAGCCAGAAAGAAGGCTGCTATTTCAAAAAATTGTACTCTGAACCCAGTTTCAAGCGTTTGCAGTTTCAGGGGCGCCAGGCTTTTGCCATGTAAAAGCAAAGATAGTCAATTATTAACACAAGATCACCCACTCATGGAGACAGTTAGGAACCGCCACCCTTCCGCCTCGTCTGGAAGTGTTACAACATCGTGCAAATGGATTCAAGTAGGTGAATTTTGCATAAGTGTAAGTTTTAACTCTAATTCATGGTTTCACCTGAGACCATTTAAATGCCTGTTTATGTCTGTTGTAAAGCAAGGCGGGAAGCAGCGGTTCACAGGTCTCGCGATAATGTGTTGCTGAGACAGAGGCAGGTCTCAAAGACAGTTAATTTTCTCCTGATGTGTGTGTCTAAAAAATGCCATTTTTGTGTCAGAATGTTCGGAGGATATGTGCCTTATGAAAAATGGGTCCAGCATGTATCTTTTAGACGATTTGGCAAAAGAACTGGTCATAATCTGTGATCACGTTCATTTATCCCTTAAGAATGAATGGACTCAAGAGTGCCTCTAGTCTTATAAAGTGGTGGGGCTGTGGCAAAACTCATGTGACACTGATACAGGAGAATGAATGGTCAGTGAGAGGTCTTCCTTTCTATTTACCGTCTCTGATGAAAGGAAGGCTGAACCGCAACAAAAGTATGTCGTTTGATGCGAAAACATTCGCCGTGTAAACTGCCCGTAAAGCAATCAATGAATGTTTGTCACACATGGTTTGTAGATTGTGGAAAGGTGATGACTGTGTGTGATTAATTTCTTATGAAGAAAAAAAGAGGCAGAAAGGAATCACACAGACAGTTTTGTTGGGGTGAAAATCAGAAAAATTGGAGTCAAAAATTGCATGGCATATTTGCAGTGAGGTTTAAAAAAGCCATTGTCTTGATACAGCCACATTAGCATGGCATGTGTGTCTCCGTTAATGAGTCTGTTAGTGTATGAAGCATTATTCCCTCCATGCTCTTCATAAACATGGCCTACATTCTCACACAAGACTCATCACAGTGACACACTGAGATCTAATATTGCACAGAGGACACGCCAAAACTGTGTGGATGAATCTCACTGCTTTTATATGGGTCATTTATTCAAATCCATCACTTTCGTATTGGAGCGTCGGGAACTGCAGACACTGGTTAATTCATCAGTCTTCTTCGTCCTCAGTGGGTTCAGGAGCACAGAGAGAAAGCCAAGCGTGCAGTACAGACAGAGGAGAGTCCGCAGTGAAAGACCATTTGACATCAGAGTGACAGCACGGCAGCACGGCACACAGCAGCTCTGTGTGTGAATCAAAGACTTGAAATGCACACATGTGCACGAACAGAAATTCTACAGGAATTCCCTGGTGACCAGAAAATCCAATAATACTACCCCACTATTGTGTACTTTCACATTTTTTATAGTATTACTTTAAGATCAAAAATCTTAAAATAATTTTTAAAAATCCAGGAGGTTTCTTTTAAGTTAGCTGAACCTTCATTTGCATTATTTTCATCAACTGTAATTAGATAAATGTTTACGTTACAAATCTGAAGCATATTTTGGCAGCAATATGCAGATGTTTGTTGACTTAGTTTCTGAAAAATTGTTCCTTCTCTCTCTAAGAGCCTCTTGTCCCCCTCTTTTCTGTGGTAAAATACAGACAAAATGGGAAGAGAAGTGGATGTCGATTTTCTTGCATCTGAATTGATTTTGCCAGAATATCCTTGCAAAAGAAAAAAAGAGGAGCACAGCAAAGAGAGGTAAGAGGAGAGCATACGAGACAGAGAACAGAAGCGGCAGATAAAAGAAAGTGAGACAGCGTAGAAGAAAGTACACGGGCAAAGAAAGAAAGAGGAGGGAGAGGTGGAAGGCCTTTCCTCTTTCCTCTGAAGAGAAAAAGGAGAGAAAGGACGACTGGAGGATGACAGCAGAGTCTGAAAGCAGCAGCCTTCTGAGAGGATCATACCTCCTGTCAGACCATCACTCTGGATGTCATAAAATCTTCCCTCACACACACACACACACACACACACGCACACAGCTCAGTGGGACCTGTCTGAGGAGAACACGAGTGAATGGTAGAGAAAACTTCAGGGTCAACAGAGGTTGATCGACACACTGTAGAAAACAAAACACATACAAACACACACACACGCTTGCACTACAAGTTCTGAAAAGTACTGAAAGTATGAAAGTAAAAAGTTTCCCACTGAAGGACATTTCAAACAGCCATTTCTGTGCGAAGCGTACTGAATCTCACCTCACTTTAATATAACGCAAAGACTATTAAACTTAATGTCAGAATCAGTAAGATTTGTCCAAGCTGTTCCCAAACACACCAGAAAATAAGCTGATTGCTGAGTCTCATTCCCAGAATATCAAATGCCAACATTTTGGGTTGGCAAAGCATCCTGAGCACAACCAAAAAGGTAAACACTTTAAAATTAAAGTAATGAGCCTGCTTTGAAAATGTAAGCAGCAGAAATGTCAGGAGTAAAAGTAAAAGTTCAGAAAAAAACCTGAAAAATCTACAGTAACAAAATATTTGTACTTTGCTACTTACCACTTCTGCTTTTCTACGACAACTCTTTGTTGCTGTTCAGTGAAGAAATCGGGTGGCATGAAGAGGCGACACTGTGTAATAACCATCACTCTTATTTACGCTAAATTTGTAACGTGTTTTTAATAGGAAAAAAAAAGATGCCTGGATTACTATTTTAATTGGCATAACAAGATATATTCATTCAAATATATTCATGTTGAACTTATCTCCAGACTGAATGTTCTCACTGTTGACATATTTTAATTTGTTTTGCATGAAAAATGTCCACTCCTGGCACCACTGCATGATTGACATTTTCACGGTTAAATATTCAGTATGTCAGTCCACTCAAACGGGTGCATGTCAGATGGTCGAACTGTATCTGTAACCCTCTTGACCCTTCCTGTTTCTAGGTTTTGACTGACACACACACACACACACACACACACAGAAATGACCTAAAACCCATCCACACACATCTGGGATGAACTGGGAGTCCTACAGTATCACCCAGTATCAGTGGTGGAGCTCAGCAAAGCTCATGAGCAGAACTGGCCCAAGGCAGAAGCAAACTAAGCATGTGCACGTGGCTTTGACCAGCTGGGGGCCCCCAAGAGTATGTGATTTTATTTTATTTTTTTTTATTTGATGATATAGTAATTATATTATGTTGATGATATATTATCATGCAAAAGACCTACACCATGTCCAGTATTCCACTTTGTACTATATCACCAGACCACTCTTGTAACCGAATTTGCTGCCATATAAGACTGAAAACTATAGAAGAGTGTGTAATGTAAACAACACAGCTAAATCTGTATAGAATTAGTGGACGCTGCGACCTTGCTACATAGCAATTTAAAGATTGGTGGGCTCCAGTTTGCAAAAATATTATCCATTCCTTAATCAGAGTCTCCCTGTGGATGAAAATCTACAACACTAGGCGTTCACTGCTAAATTAACAAGTGTATTTGTGAAAACAGCTAATTAAATACATGGATGAATTTTAAACAGGTGTACATATGACCCATAGACAATAGTCAGTCGTATGGCAGAGGTGGGGATCCTTCAAATTGAGTTTATTCTTGGGGCCTCATCAAGGTATGTGCCGGCCCTGCTCATGAGTCTGAAACCCCATTAGACAGCGCAAGATTTCACATCAAACGAAAAACTTTTGTTGTGGTTCGGCCTTCCTTTTACATAACACGGAGTGCTGGTGCCCCTAAAACCGCAAATTTTTGTAACTGAGTACCAGAGTGTAATCTTTTGAAACTGCAACCTTCTTTCCATCTGTGTAAACTGGCAAACCGCAAAGCCTGTGAGAGTAGTGACTATGCTAATGCTAGTGCAAGTCATTGCATTCTGCAATAGCCATTACAAAATTTCAATTAAACACTCCGCAGTGCACCCACAGAAAATCGAATATGACAATAGTCTATTGAGGCAAACTCGCGTTGGTGGAATAATTTTAGAAGTCAAACTACAGTTGAATTTCTTTCATTTGTCGCTTAGGGCTTAGCAGCAACAGGAAGTACTGGCCTGGCATGCATACTACAGCGCTTCGGGTCTTCATGTTAACGCAAATATTTTTAAATACACAATGGAAATATTTTTCCTGTTTTCAGAAGGACTGCTCTGGTCTAAATGTGGCCTGAATGGGAGAAAATCCCGGCAGAAGAGTGGAAGCTGTTATAGCAGTAGACCATTGCTCATGGCGATATATGACATGATAACATACCACATACTGCAAGAGAGCAGTGCTCTGGTGCTCACATATTTATGACTGTAAGGTGTACTTATCAAAGCAAATTAGTATTTTATAAATGTATGTGTTCTTGTTTAAACATGGCTGCAGTGGATACATTTCCTTGGTAGCTACTTTGTAGAGCTGGTACAGCAATTCAATTTTCACGGTCTGAACAAATAGCCCACTGGGTGTAGGAATCGGTTCTGTCAAACATAAGATTAAGTGAGCAAACTCATTTCTAAGCTGTAGCAACGTATTCCATATCACCGGTGGCACTAGTGTGTCTTTTAAGTGTTACTGCTCTCGTTGCCAGAGAGGGCCAAACCTCTCCAACACACACGCAGCATCAAGAAAGAGCCTCTTCATGGCACTCCTCTGTATTCATTATCTTGTTCTGTGGTACACAAGGTGTGTTGTGCTGTGATGTGTTGCACTGAGCTGTGTTGCCTGTGTACACATCCCTCCTCTCTGCTGCGCTCCCTATCACTAATGCAACAGACATTAGCATAGTGTTTGATGTTGAGTTAGGAGACATTTAGATGCTCTCTGTTTAACAACTGTGTCAAGTGTTTGCCGCGTCTATTTACTTCTAGAACAACATCAAACAATGCACACAGAGGGCCACAATGACGCCGTGGCTGTGGAGCATGATGAGAGGAGGAGTGGGGGAGGGAGAGAGATAAAGAATGAAAGCTAGAGAGAGGGAGGGAAAGAAATGGGAGCGAGTCCTCCTTCTCCAGCGACCCTCCCAGCGCCGTAAAAATGAGTGCAGTGAATCAGCCATGCTGTGAAGAGACTGTGGTGTCCACTGCAGGTCTTCATTAGAGCACAGCCAAGACAGGATGAGCTGACTCAGCCAAATCCCAACTGAGCTGTTCAATACATTTATTGCTTTTCTACTCTTTGAATCAATCTGAGTAATCCTTTTTTTTCTTGAGTTTAGAGAGGAAAACTGCTGCAACTAAATCCATTGGTGCAGAGTCAAGAGACGTTTATGTAAGATGAAAAATGCAGATAACTGAAGATAAATCAATTCGCCGACGTTCAGGGTGCCTGAAGAGAAAGAAAAGATGCAACAGCATCAGTGCTTGTGTCTTCTGTTTTGCCCTCATACAGTCGCTGAAGGAAAATGTTGATGTTGCACTTTTTGCAAAAAATCTTACTCAAAGTTATTTTTTCAGTAGCATTGGCATTTTTTATGTATCAAATCAATGTTTCTACGATATACAGCATATCAAATCAGTGATGTAGTTCAGATTACACATGAAAGAACCGTTTTCTCATTAGGTTAAGGAAGGGGGTCCAGGGAGATGGTTGTGCGACAGCTAAGCAAGACAACTGCCCAACAGCCAAGAACATTTTAAACCTGCTCACTTTCAGTGGGTATTTTTGACAAAGCTGTGATTAAGGTTCTCTTTAGGCACAGAGAACACTCAGTAATAATAAGTAAAAATATTCCGTTTTGTCAGTCTGTTGTTTTCTCTCAGATGCGATCTCATTTCATGAATAATTCATCTATTGGGCCTTGGACATAAAAATATTGCATCTCCACTCTGCAACTTTTATTTGCAATGCCAGAGAAAAAACTACAAAATAACAGTAGATTTTAAACTGATTTTTTTTTCCTGGATTTTTCAGGGTTTTTCCAAATTAGGTCATCCGTTTGACAAAAATAAAAACACAAATAAATAAGATTTGAGGTGCAAAACATGAAAATGAAAATTAATTATCTTAGTTTTTACTTTTTTGGCAAGTGACCATCATATAAGTGAGATAATACCATTCAAGGTCCAACAATCAGGAATAAATGGATACTTTTTATTAATTACTGATAATAGACATCTTGTCAGGCATTATCCCTTAATTTTTGGATGAGTGAGTTAAAGACAATAAAAGAGCTCAAGCTTATTTATTTCATTTGCCATGTAAAATTGTCTGTCATCTGCATAAGTGCGTGCAAGTGTGTGAGCAACAGGGGCATGTCTAGGGAGTGGCCAAGGGTGGCATGGGCCACCCCCGTAATCTGATTGGCTACCCCAGGTGCCACCCTATTTGTTTGCTTATCTGCCCAATCAGAGGTGGGCCTGACTGATAAGTTTGACAAGTAAAGATGCAATTCAGTCTTAAATTTAAGAGGCAGTAAAAGCACAAGTTGCTAAGTTTTGTAAAGAAACATTTTTTTAAGCATTTGTTGTTGATTATTGTGTTGTCCTTTTTTGTCTAGTTAGCTAGGCTTCTGAATTTTTATTTTGTTGGCACTTCATACTGTGATTCTGTTTTCAAATGTACAATTTCTTCATTTGTATTTAACCCATCCTTTTAAAGTACAAATTCTAAAAAGAATAACAGTTGAAGGCTTATATTACATGTGTATGGTGCCAGCCACTCTGTGTTGTGACTGGTAGGTCTGTTTAGCTTTTAAATTAAACTTTAAACATTGTAATGTCAATAAATATAAGCAGACATTGGTAGAGGGGATAAAAAACGGTAAATTAATACTATTTCGATGCTTGTAAGTGCATGCACACGTGTTGGCTGGCTACTTCAAGCAGCTATATTAGGGTGATCGAGATATCACCAGATTCCACATGTTACCCTTGCATAAGTCAGTGCCCCTCTTTGGCCACCCCAGTTTAAAATAAAAAAGTCTGGACACGCCTCTGGTGAGCGAGTATGTTTGTGTCTGTTTGCATCTTTCTTCTCTTCAGTGTAGAAGAGTCCAGAAGGTGAAGGAGGGAGATAAGAAGACTCAGAAAGAAAGAAGAGTGAGAGAGCAAGAGAAGAGGGAAAGCTCTTTCTGTGGAATCAGGCAGATAAGAGAGAAAAGGTGAACGGAAACACTCGTCACTAACCCCAACCCTTCAGATTGGGACGGGTGGAATTTAATGGAATCAAGGCAGGACTGTGATGGCTGAGGCAAAGAACATAGTAAGATCTTCATGGTGCAGTGTTTTGTTGCACAACATTGTCACTGAAAAGAAATGAAATATCTGTTGTCTTTTGTTAACTTTTGTTGAAACGGCCAGTTAATTATATTTGCACTGCATGAAGGTATTAAAAAAAATCTTTCAAGTTGTCCTCTGATTGGTTAAATTTTTTTAAATGACTAATCTTTATGATTTTATGACCAAAAAAACCACAGTCTCAAGCTTTTCATCTCATTTTTCATCTTTGCTTCATACATATCGTCATTATGTGTCCCTGCATTTCATCCCTGCAGTCAATACTTGTCCATCATCCTGATCCAGTGCTTCAGATTTGAGGCTGTGTCCAGTCGTAGCAGGTGTCTCTCTGTTTGGGCTGTCAAGGACAAATTGTGGGAGATGGGAGGGTCAGCTGTAAGTAACGAAGAGCAATCTGTAAAGCATCTCTGCTCTATTCAGCCCCATCAGCCGCAGGCTAAATGAAGGCTACAGTAACTCTGGCAACCGGGGCTGACAGAGCACGTCAAATGACACTGTTGACGTACGTGTGTGTGTGTGTGTGTGTGTGTGTGTGTGTGTGTGTGTGTGGTCTTGTACTTGCACCTCAGTGAGGACCAGCACAAGTTTTTAACCAACAGAGTGAAGTAATTTTTGAGAAGTGAGGACATTTTGGCTTGTCCTCACTTTGTTGTCAGGTTTTTTGAGGACTGAGACTTGGTTTTAGGGTTAGGATTAGAATTAAGTGTAGTTTAAGGTTAGGGTTAGTGTAAGGCATTTAGTTTTGATCGGTAGGGTTAAGGTAAGGTGCTAGAAAATGCATTATGTCAATAAGTGTCCTCACAAGTATAGCAATACAAACGGGTGTTTGTGTGTGTGTGTGTGTGTGTTTCTAATGCATTTGTGTGTCGTGTGCACAGGTTTGTAGATTTTTTTTCAAATCTATGCACACATTTATGAACAGCATGCATGTGTGTATTAAATGCCTGTGTGTGTGTGCTCTGGAGCATTACCCTCTGAATCTCTACTTCCTGTATAACAATCCAGCAGAGGTGTGCTGTGGCCAGAGGGCTCTTTTCTTTGATATGAAGAGCATCCGGAAGGTCTTTGGCTGGAGGCTGATATATGTCAATCAGCCTCTTTTTTCACCCCTCACACAGCAGCGGCGGCGGTGGCGGCGGCTGCCATCCTGTCCGTCTCTCTCACCTACAGCGAATCCTTCCCCAGCACTGATAACACTCCAAATAACAGGTGAGCGACTGCTGGCAGAAAGGAGATTGCCTGACCTTATTGTTTGCCTTCGCCTCCTCTTTGTTCTTCACAAATAAAGGGTTTTTTAATAAACTGAAAGGTCCTCTGCCGTGGCCCATAGAGAAAATGAAAGGGGGCAGTGAGGTATGGTACAATGTGGCGGGAAAAAAGAGCAGCTCATCAGAAAATAACAAAGGTGCAAGTTAAAGATAAGGCGCCTGTCAGAGATTAATCCAGGGCTGCTTGATTGTTTTCTTTAATACCAGACCTGCTACAGCAAGCGATAAGTTTGCTGAGTAATTTGGTTTTCTAGGGGACGGGCAGCGAGTGGGTGGCTGGGTGCTCGAAATAATATTCAGGTGTGCTCCATAATTGATTTTTTTCCACCCATCAGTTCTCAAAGAAAAATGAGATGAAACTCAAAACTGCTTTGACTTGCCTTTCTGTTCTCTGCACTCCCTCTCTTCCTTTTTTTTCTCCCTTTTTTTTGCTCTCTTACCTTCTCTTCTCTCTTTCCCCTTTGGATTAATAAACTGGCTTTGTTGAAGACAATAAAGGGAGAGAGAGCGTGCTTGAGGAAGCAGTTTTCTCTTCTTGCTAGCAGCTCCACTGTGATTGTTTCTGAGAGAGGCAGAAAGGAGAGGATGGGTCGCACACGCTGCAGACAGCACCGTGTGTGGGTGTGGGTGTATGTGTGGGTGTGTGTGTGTGTCACGTCCTGATGAGTCGGAGAAAAATGACTGCAAAGAACAATACATTAGAATCTATTAGTTTGGTAATGAAAAGCGTGGAAACAGTCACCCTATGTTAATTTGGCTGCAGAAATAAAATATGTAAATGCGATATGGGAGGGAAAACGAGTTGAAAAAATCCTGCCTGACTCATCTGAAAGGACTTTTTAATTTTCTTGAGCAATTACTGTGTTTTCCCCTTTTCCTCCCTTAGAGGTAATTCTAGATAAGATTTTTTTTTCTTTCACTTGCTGTACAGGAAATGTTTCAGGAAACATTCTTACTATTTTCACCAAGACATCAGATTCATCAGACAACACACACATCAGCTGTAGGCAAAGATTCCCAAATTACATCTTGTTTTTTTTATTTATTTCAAAGCTGGTTTATGTTTTAAAACTCAGTGAAAAATAACTGCTAAATAAATCATTCCTCATTATCATTTCCCTGCCTTTAAGCCTTTATGCCATCAGAAACATTCACTTCTTGTCTTTGAATAAGCGACTTGTTTTTGCATGAAAGAGGGACAGGAACATGGAGGAGACACA
Source organism: Naso thynnoides (assembly GCA_029783665.1). Lineage (NCBI taxonomy): Eukaryota > Metazoa > Chordata > Actinopteri > Acanthuriformes > Acanthuridae > Naso > Naso thynnoides. Next base: position 24,585,179 of record JAQLOL010000025.1, read on the forward strand.
AAGAAAAAGAAATAGTCCTGGTATTTTTCATAATTTTGCCAATTTGATGCCAGAATTGATCCACCTAACAATTTTACTCCTCTCTCTGCCACTCACCTGCCTTCCGCTCTCCCTCTCTCTCCTCCATTCCTGCCACTTCTGCAGAAGATGGCCGGTACTCCAGGGCTGTTTTCCAATTACGGTCCAACCTTTTCAGAGAAGGTCATTATAATTAGAGATCCATTTAGGTTTTTCTGTGAAAAGCATGAAATTATTTTTTGGGATTGTTGTCCCTGGAAGAAGAAGAGAAAAAAAATGCTGTAGTGCTGATCTCAAGTGGCTCTATTATTATGGTTGGGTTGACAGGTTGCAGGCATTAATGGCTTCACTTTGGAGAAAGACTGGCCTTTTGCTCATTACTAGCACATGAATAGAAAAGGACATCTTGGAAATAGCTCTCCAAATCAATACAAGGCCTGTATGTATCTATGTGTTCACCTTAGAATAGAGAGGATAATGAGCCAAGGAGGACTGCATCAGGAAGTGGAAGTTGCTGTAGACTATTACCTCTCTTAATAAGTAAGTAAATACATTTTCATATTCAATCCAAGGAAAAATATACTGAGAGCTGTAACCTTGTAAATGTCCACATGGTGGGACTAATAAAAGATGATCTTGTATGAACCCGTGTAGCAAGTCTAGCTGAAACTGACTTTATTACAAGACAAAAAAAAATTAATTTGTGCCTACTGTATATTTCCTAACTGGTGGCCTTGATTAAAACCAAAGCGGCAGGTGGTTCTACTCTCTCAGAGTCATCTTACTTTTCTTAACATTAGCGTTAATCAACCATTAGCTCTGTTTCCTTATTGCACTAATAACAGCACACAGGGAATATGCTGCAATCAATGTGTAGCCTATGTTAAAGAATGTTTTTACAAGATTCTTGCTTTTAAAATGAGCTGGAAGCATTGATAAGTCACTCATAGACAGACAGCGTTTTCAACCAACTATGAATCTTATGTTAGCTCAATCAGCTAGTGAGCTATAGCTGACAAAATGTGGTGACGGTGACCAGCAAGAAATGAGAAGCTTGCCCCCATGATGACAGTAGCTTAAGCATTTCAAGAGATCAATCTGACACATTATTATTGTAAACCGCAAATGCGAGAACATGAAAGGCTAACTTAGCAAAGTCTAGGCTAATTCTGACTTTAACCAGTGGGTAAGGCATCTCAACTTAACTGTAGTTGGCATTTTCTTGAAGTGACATTTTACCACAAAACTATTTTGTGTATTAATTACTCACCCTTAGATTGTCTTGACCTGAAGATTTTTTTTTCCTTCCAGCAATATTCCACAGTAAACAGATTTTTCCCAAAAAAGCTAGATGCTCGCTAAAAGTGCTTTTGCTGAACGGAGATGCAGTTTCAAAACATCGGTACTGTCATATGCTCAGTACTTCCAAAACAATGTTCATTTGGCTCAAGCTTCTTGAAGAAAACTTATGAAATTTCTATGCACATGCTTAGCTGGGCACGCAACAGAGAGCCTTGTGCCAGATATGTTGGATTTAGTAGCTTTTTTGCCTAAATAATGGTGTTTTGGAAGTACTAAGTGTGAGACACCATATAAAAAAGATGTGGATTATACCATATGAAGCTGTTGAGATTTTTGGATGGACGTTGTTAGATGGCTTTGATGTTTGATGTTGTATTAATCAGTCTGTAAGATCTCTTGTGAAGCATTTTGGGTTGCGTTTTCCTATGTATGAAAAGTGCTATATAAATAAAGTTTGATTTGATTTGATTTGACTTGATTTGATTTTGAAACTGAATCTCCAGCAAAAGCAGCTAAAGTGAGTGGCTCGCATTTTTGGAAAAAGTCAATTAACCACTGAAAAATGCTGCAAGGAAAACAAATATTCCTGTACTCAAGACATTTAAAGGTGAGTAATTGATGCACAAAAAATAGTTTTGTGGCGAAATATCATGGATGTTTTTTGTTATCTATTTCGGACCTTTTCTAGCATAAGCACTGACCATTTGAGGACCAGTGGTCCTCATGGGGACCAAAGACCGGTCCTTATGCATTATTACTTGATTTCTGAGGTCCTGGTGAAGTTTAGGGGTAAGGTATGAAATGAAGTTAGGTTAAGGTTAGGGTTAGGCATAAATTGGTTAAGGTAAGGATTTGGTTAAGGCTATACAAATGAATGGAAGTTAATGTAAAGTCCAAACATAATAATTTGCACAAATCTGGGTGTGTATTGTGTTTATCGTGTATTGTGCCTGTGTGTGTGTGTGTGTGTGTGTGTGTGTGTGTGTGTGTGTGTGATACAAAGAATTTGCTTTTCACAAAATATATGAGACTGTGTTTATGGACAAAGATCCTAATTTAGATTCTTTCTGCAGCAAACAGAGATAGGAAGTAATCTGTGCAACATACAATATATACAACAGTATGTTTTCTCCTCTCTGTATTACAGAAGCAGATGGCTGGGGACCAAACACTCCAAAGTGGTGGAAACCAACTAATTGGTTTGAGGGAAATCGATATGGTGCCGGCAGCAAACCCCTCCTTTCCCCTCACAGTCCATCAGTCTCGCTCTGCAATTACCCCATTGATTGGCCAGTGCTAATTGGAGGTCTCATTATTGCAGATTTCAGCCAGTCGCTATCACAGCAGCTGAGTTGAGGTTTACCAGTGAAAGTAACTGCAAATCATATTTAACATGAATGAGAATGCATGCAGGTGCACTGGGGATCTGTGGGCTAGTTCTTTGTCTTTACTGATCAGAATCATGGTAATGATATACTGTATTTTAGTGTACCTGAAAGGAAAGCTGCTTAATGCTCTACAGCAGGAAAAGGTCAGAGGTCAGGTCAGCTACATAACAGCACCATTTCAGCTGCTAGGGTGGCAGCGCATTGTGTTCTCTGACACAATACACGGTCACCCTAACACACCTCTGACTGAAAATGTCGTCTTTTACAGCTCAACCTCACGGTAAAATACAACAGCTCTGTATGTGATAGCTAGCTAGCTAGCTAGTCAGCTAGCTTGTAGGTAGGTAGGTAGGTATCTTATTTAAAGAAGTTAGTAGCGAAATGGAAATTAATTGAATTCATGATGTCTTGTTCATCTAACACGGCAGCCAGCAACCACTCTCAACTGAACTGACTACATCAACGTAGCCAGTCAGCTAATCCTGACAGGAGAAGCCATGAAGTAGAATTAGAAATTTTTCAAGGTTTCACTTTTTGTTAGTTGCAGTTAATTAAGATCTCAAACTGAAGATGTGGCTGTGATGGAGAACTGATGTGATCATCCAATTAAAGCATGAGCGAAGAGGGAACACTGCAAAAATGTGCATCTTAACCACACATTTAAGTTCCAGATTCTGAGAGGAAATGTTATTTTTATGGTACTATAATGTGTCTGGCTCTGCCATACTTCCCAATGTCATCACTAAAGCAGAAAAGTCACACAGAGGTTAAACATTAAAATGAAAATTCTAAGAATAGAGCAATATATTATTTTAATTGTTTTTTGTATTTCTTTTGTTTGTTTGTTTTTAGAAAAGAAGTATAAAGACTTAATGTGTGATTGTACCATTTTGATTTCACAGCAATTTAAAATTCACAAATATGTTATTTTTTTGGCTTCATATGAGATAGCTCAGTTTAATCTAATAAAGAATTAAGAAAGGAAGGATGTGGCAACTTTGACTGTAGTACATGTAGCTAAACCACAAAGTAAAACTGTTGATTCAAAGTGTGAAAATATGTATTTGCAAAATATTCCAAGAATGTTAGAAAATACTGCACTAATTATGAGGAAAGGTTCTTGTAAGAATGTTAAATCAATATAAGATTTATATTGTTGGACTTTAAGAGCCACATAAATGTTTGTGTTCATCAAGATGGAATCTAAAAGTCATATAATATATTTTACAAACTTTATAAACTGAGAATTTATATATCATATCTCAGTCTGTAAAGTGATCAATAACTTTTGCTGTCATACAACTACTGAGATGTGCAGGCACAAAGTACAATAGAATAAAACTGCACAAGTGAAAGTATCAAAAAAGAAAATGAATTCTCGAAATTGTACTCAAGAAAAGTACTTTGTTGTTTTCCACCAGTGCTGGAAAGTGAATTTGTAAAAATCACCAAGAAAGGGTTTTAATAAAGAAGTTAAAATACGAACAAAACGATAATATCAGCAGATGTACTAACCAGACTCTGTAGTGGCCATTTAGACAAAAAATGAAATATTACTTTAATGCATAACTGTTTTACTATTTCCATCATACTTTGATTTTGATTTCAGTCAAATAGAATTTAGTGGTATCTTTTGGTTGGTAGTGATGGTCAGTGTCAGGTTTGTTATTTTCCTTTCAACAGGAGTCTGATGGTAAGATACAGCACATGTCCACACACACACACACACACACACACACACTCACACACACAGAGTGTTGGGGAGTAACTAGTAATATGTAACAAAACTGGGTATTAAATGTAACTGTAATCAGTAACAGTTACTAAGAAAAATGTGTAATTAAATTACAGTTACTTATGAAAATGGTACTGATTACAAAGGGGGTTACATCTGAACATTTTCTGTAAAAGTCTGAATAGTATTCACTTTGTTGCTTTGTTGTATGTCTTTGATGTGCACAATGCATTATTTTGCCATTTCCAGTCAGGGCTGTAATTAAGTAATAAAGTTTGATGCTATTCTGAGGCTTCTGATTGCTTCTCTGGTTTGAATTTGCAGAACCACGCGTCTGCCATTAACACTGCCTGATTTAAACATTTGAAAATGGTTAACAGTTGAAAACATTTGTTAGAAATTTAGAAAAATAATCAAAAGTAATCAAATATAATAAGTTACATTACTTTGATAAAGTAACTGTAATGCTTACATTACTTATTACATTTTAGGTAGGTCAACTAGTAATCTGTAACCTATTTATTTCCAAAGTAACCTTTCCAACCCTGCACACACGCACATAATTATTCATCCAGTCTCACGATATATCCAATCACTGTAATGCACATGCACACAGGTAAACACACACACATACACACACAAACGCCCGTCCTGTTCTCTCCCATGGGTCTCTGTTAAAATTGACCTTCTCTGCCTTTCATCACAGGAAAATATCACCCTCAAAGAATAATAAGGCCGCCAGACACATTAATTAGAGAGCATCTATTTAGAAAAATGTCTAAGGGAGGGGGGGAGTGAGTTAGCCATTGATAATCAAAATAAAAATAGTTTCACACAATTTTTCATAAAAAATTTGGAAATAGCAGCTCAGCATTTAGCTAATATATTTTCCTTTAACGGTTTTAATATTTTGGTTTGGTCTGAGTTTATTCATGAGTATTAACATGATCATTATTTTCATGAGCAATGTGATTATTTTTGGCACACATGCAGTATGTAATGCGATTTCAAATCAGACAGCTTGCAATGAATCTTTTTGTCCTGTCAATCACTTAAAATGTGTTTTTCCAGCACTGCTGGCGTCCCGAGCCTCAGTTTTCCTCAGGTGACAACAGTAACGTGCCGCATTTGTCCAGACTCCTGCGACAGACACAGAGAGCAGAAAATTACTTTTAATCAAGGACGCATTAAATGCAACTTTCATTTTTTTCTTCCCTTATGTCTCAGGTGTGTACTGCATATGAACATGTATGCACTCATATGTGCATGTAGGTGCGTGAGGTAAGCTGCATGCCTGAACCTGTGTTGCTTTTTATGCATCTGCAGGAGCTCTTACATGCATCGATGCATGCGTTCGTATGTGCATGTGATCTTCTGTAGAAGGGATTACGTGCTCCATCTAGTCCCCATCACAAATGTGTGAAGCAGCGTCTCGGTCACAGTTGCTGGTTGGTGTCGTTCTCATGTCCAGACGCACAGACACTCAGGATTCAGCTCTCACACCTTCCTCTCACACAGCCAGTGACAGGAAAGAGCCCAATCATGTATTAATCGTCTTTATGTGTGTCTTTGCTAACCACGTAGCGTCACTCGCAGGACAAGTTGAGCTGGATTCTGTAGGGGACACAAAAGGGGACAAACGGGACATAAACATTGTCCCTGTTACACAATTAAACAATTAAACAAATTAAACTGCTTGGTCTTTATTAATTATTCTGTTGCCTTCAAGGGCTGTTGGGAAAAGCGTTGTAGGTGATGCAAAGTGATAAAAGATGGAAAGGAAAGAGGGTGTTTTCTGTCAGTCCTAAGATGCAGCAATGTGACAGAAACTGCCTTGTACTGAACTAAAAAGCTTACTGTAGTTTTGTTTGTTGGTCATGTTTACTGGTTGTTTTTTCTAAAGAGAAACTAGACAACTTTTTTGGCTTAACTTTGTCATTATGATGTGTAATAGTGGTTGAAAAATGGCACCATTCGCTGCTAAACTGGTCTT
>JAQLOL010000025.1:24591714-24617124 GCA_029783665.1 Naso thynnoides
CTGGTTGTTTTTTCTAAAGAGAAACTAGACAACTTTTTTGGCTTAACTTTGTCATTATGATGTATAATAGTGGTTGAAAAATGGCACCATTCGCTGCTAAACTGGTCTTTCATGAGCCTTGTTTTTACCATGATATTTTCTTTGCCACCGGGACAAAGGTTTTGCGGAATAATCAGTGACTCTCTGTGTTTTCTGCCCTAATTCACCAGTCTACCCCACACTTCTTCGCAACAAGTGATGCTGGCACGAGCTAATTAGCTCAGCGTGCTCTGACTCGCCTCTGCCAACAACAGATTGTCTGCAAACCGCACCGTCAGTCGGCTCGAGCTCGAGCTGAGATGGACCAGTTTACTCTACTGCAACTGTCCCTGCAACCGTTTCATCACAGTTCAAATTGGTCTTAAAAGAGAGAGCAACAATACACAAGATAAAATGTGAGCCGGCATAAATGGCCATGCCGAAGTTGCTACAGGTAATGTTAGCTTGCTAGCTCATTAGCGGAAGTTACCTACTGCAACTTCAGTGAAAATCAGAGGCCATTTCCCTGTCTTGCCTCTGGTAATGCACAAATTAAGCAGCTCACTGCCACCAGCATCAAAGCTTTTGTCTTTCCTTGTCAATCAAATGCTGGAGGTGCGACAGGTCACAGGTGCAGAGTTTCATACTTGTTTTTTTTTTTCATGTGAGCATTTGAATCATCCCTGTAATGCTGCGTTAGAACAGCCGTCAGTCTCTGCAGAGACAAACAAGTTGTGGGGTTTTGTGTTTGTGTGTGTGTGTGTGTGTATCCAGGCAGGGGGTGGCATGATGGTTACCAAGGCGACAGAAAGATCTTTTCCCTGTTCTTTTACAGCAGGAAGCAGGAAGACTTCATCAACTCTGGATGACCCCCCAGAAACACAGGTGCAACATCTTCGCTTTCACTGTCTCTCTTTCTCTTTCTCGCTGTCGCTCATCCACACACAAAAGCACACACCACACCCATACTCACACGTGTACACACACACACACACACACACACACACATTATCTGCATAGGGATGGGGCGGTTAATTGTTTCATCAATTGGTCAATAAACAGAAAATGAATAGGCAGCTACTTTATCTACATATTTTCCAGCAGGAGTGCGAGTCAGTCTACATTGTTCTAGCTCCTCATCTGTGAGGCTTTGCTGCTGTTCTTTGTCTTAGGTAGAAAAGCTGAGTGTGTTTGGCTTTCGGGCTGTCGCTCGAACAAGACAGGCAGTCTGAGGATGTCACAGTGGCTTTTTGGAAGGAATAAAACAAGATGCAATCCAAATTCTGTACATTTAAATGGGTCTGCATGTCTGTATATGTATGTGGGTACATACATGTACATCTATATCTGGTTGGCCATACTGAATTTATATGCCTTCTATGTTAATGGTTTACATGATCAGTCTATCATTAGTTAATCATCAACCATCTTTATTTCAGTTTTTTTACACATAATCCACAGAGTGCACTTTGATTAATAGAAATTAGTGATTCCATTTTTCATTACCTCTTTTGCTTAATTTTGCATCCTGAATTACAAAGTGAAATGTGTCACAGAAAGTTACGCCATAATATAATTTAAGTCCCTCATTGCCAACTTGTGTTAGTATGTGGTTTAGTTATGGCGCATTATCTTCACTCATTTATTTTCTATCCACCAATAGGTGGGGAAACAAACTCTTTTTTTTTTCTATTAATCCAAGAGATAAGACAAGAGTCAGGTCGAGTCAATTTTGTTTATATTGCGTCAAATTACAACAAAGTCGTCTCAAGACACTTTACATATAGAGTAGGTCTAAACCACACTCTGTAATTAAAATATATTAAGTTTTTTGCTCTCAACAATTAAAAGCAGTTCTCCCATGAGCAAGCACTAGGCGAGAGTATCGAGGAAAAACTTCCCTTTAACAGGCGGAAACCTCGGAGCAGATCCAAGACTCAGTGTGGGTGATGATCTGACAGCACCGGTTGGGTTATACAAAGATTTAATTAATTGTAATACTACTCATGCTAATGATCGTAATACTTAGAGTTTTATAAGAGGAACAATTATCAGAGGGTGTGACAGATTTTTGCATATTAAGGGAAGGATTAAATAAAACTATTATTATTATTATTATTATTATTATTATTATTATTATTGTGTTGTTTCATGAAAGACTAGATAAAATTATTTTCACAGTCAATTACCACCTGCTTTAACCATATGTTAAAAGTGTTGTAACTTGCTTTGTTGTGTACAGACAAAAAGAGGAAAGAAAGAAAGAGGATTGATAAGTTGATATTTCATGAACACACTGTGTAATGTGTGTGACTTTGGGGTAAAGGTGCTTTGACCACCATGCTGACTGTGTGCTCAAATGTACTTTGGCTGTATTGCTTTGACATTTTCACCAATAAAAACAAAGGGACAGACATCTCTGAGGCAGAGATGTGTGTGTGCCAGTCACTCGCAAACCTGATTAAAGACCCTGATGGAATTATCATATTTACAATAAGACCTTTCCATTGTAAAGCGCAGCTATTGTGCTTCAGATAACTGCAGCGCATGATGAAACACAACATGAGCGATATACAGCCGGTAAATGTCAGACCAATTTGACAGACAGGCAGCCAAAAGCTGAGATAGATGCCTGACAAAATGAAAAATGAAACTGAAAAATGAACAAAATGACGCTGTGATTGTGATCTGAGGCTCCTATGTTGCACACGTATAAAACTGCACAGCAGACTAATAGTGTTGTGATGGGCTTCAAAGATTTAAGACACATTTTTAAAGCTGTATTTTTTTATTAGGATGTCAAGATTAATAATGTGTATAAAAAGGAGAGATGTGTGGTCAGAAGGAAATGAAAAGTTCAAGTGTAATTCCCTCTGTTCTTGGCTACCGCCTCATCAGGAAGACTCGGGGAATGTTTAACATTCCGCTCTCTGGTTTGGACCTTTTCTTGGCTCCGTGCCTCATGAGTGTAATTTGGATGAGTGCAGCTCGCTTGCCTTTGGGCTCATTAACAACAATATAAACAGTAATTACTGTGATCGCCTAATTAATTCATTTAAAAATGCTGCACGGCGTAAAAGGCATGAGCAAATCTTTTCTGGAGATAACAATTTTACGGAATCATTGTTGGCATAATTAGCAATTTCATGTTCCAAAATACAACGGAAATAATTAAAAACTTTTTTTTTTTCACATTCATACATTTACTCTTTTATTATTCAGATTGCTTTCGCTTTCCTCTCCTTCTGCACTAAGCCAGCTTTCTGAGAGTTATCCTTCTCTGATCCCGTCTCTGTCGGCATGGCAGCTCTGCAGTCCTGATAAATGTAATCCTCCCCTCTGGACACATTCTTTTGTTTTTGGGCCATTTCGACGCTCTCCTCTGATCACCAAGCTTTACTTATTATAGAATTCTCTGCCTTCATTCAGCGGGTTTTGTCGGGGTAAAGAATGGTCATTTGGCCTTCAGTTGTCCATTAATGCTATCGACTTTTTTGGCCAGTTAATTGTGTTTAACATATAATAAGCTTCAGCTGAACAAAAAGCGGATTTGTTGTAGCTCTGCGCAATTAATGACGACATCTCTACACTTCTTCCACCACACCCACATCCTACAGAGACTTTCTCCAAAAATGATGTTTTAATACAGCCACACATTACGCAGCATAGATCTGCTTCGTGAGAACTTGTTGTGAAGTTTTCTATATGCAGGATAAGATCTGCTCCTACACAAAACTGCACTGTTACTGTACTATACTAACCTATAGTGATGTACATCATATTTCTGTTAAAAGTAGATTCATATTTTCATAATAAAACCCGTTGACAGTACATAGGATGAGAATTAGAATGTGAGAAGCATGTGTCAGAGTGGTTTATGTCACAGGCTCAGTCCTCTGACCCTCAAAGCCCCAGTTAGTATTTCTGCAGGATTTATTACCACGCCTGGCATCACTTCTTGTTGATTACCTCTCTACTCATTAAAGTGAGAGCAGATTTATGGACATGCCTGACTGATGTATGGGTGAGGAGTCGAGGGGGGTCCCGCAATGTCAAAACGGTGACAGATCTCTACGAGGTCCAGTGCAGCGAGGCTGATGTTTTAAAAAGTACGGCAGATTAATTAGAATCTTTGTTCTGATCAAAACGGAGGCAGAGGCTGTATGAGATTTAACAAAATAGACACCAGCGAGGCATCAACAATCTCTGAAGTCTGAAACGCCTGACACACATCACAAACACATACACATACACATATACATACACAACACAACTCTTTGCTCTCTTTCATCAGTAATCACAGCATAATGCAACTTGTCATCCTTAAAAACATGTGAATATGTTTTGAAGAGTTGAACAGGATGAATGCAATACAATAAAAATACATTTGTTTGTAAGTACTCATATTTTTGGTACCTCAACTTACAGTACGGTAAAACACAGCTCTTGATCACCTCCTGCTGGTCCTACATGCACCATGCAAACACCATGCCTCAGATATAAACCATTTAATGATCAGTTGATTGAATATGAAATGTTCATTTGACCCAAGTCTGCATTTTTTTCTTCCCAGAAATGGTCATATATGTGTATGTAACTTATAGAGATGTGTTGCATATATCAAGATTACTTACAACTATGAAAGGAGAGTGTCACTTTGGAACATCAATAGATTACAAATCAGACAAGTGGGCTCTGATGCTCAGACATGGAAAAGGCCATCCCTCCTACAATGGAACAACATGACTATTAAGGGTGCAACGATGTGTTCCAACAACGATATGATGCATATTATGATACATGGTTAGTGATATGATACAGGAACGATATGGGCTCATTCAGTGACACAATTCAACGACTATGAATCGATATAGTAGTATACTTTTTTTTGCCAAAAATAGAGGAAAACAAAGTGGCTATTTCTCTGCAGTGGTAGGAGGTCCAACAGTGGAAAAGCTCAATGATCCACTATTATCTGAAGCAACAGAGATCATACAATACACATGGCCAGAACGTCAGAGATAGATTTTTTTAAGTGTGAAAAATGCTTCCACATAACAGCGCTTGCCATGCTAAATAAAAGACTCAAATTCTTAGTATCTGCACAGTCAGTTTTTGCTTTGAAAAATGATTTTAGATCAATAGAGGTCACACAAGAAGAAGGATTTGCCATTTGCAATTGAATCACAGGAATATAAATTATTATACAAATGCTTCTGTGTAGTTTTGAAATGAAACTGTTCAGTGCTAATTGACAGATGATGAAATAGCACATGTCCCGTATAAGCCACTAATCTGGTGAATGTTGGTTTTGGCAGGGAATCGGCGATAATTTAATACTCCTTTAAAATTTATACGGCCGTCCAGTCAGAGTGACTCCACTGTTTATGTTTGACTTTGCGCGTTTGGCATATTTCATGTGGCATTTTTAGGATTTCTTTGTGTTTTCATTGTTTAGATTTTTTTGACATTGCAGAATTTTGCAGTGCTTGTGGTTAATGCAGCATCAATGAAGACAGAGCATTTTTTAGATATAAGTTGTAAGAATGTCATGAAATTGGACAAGAAGAAAATTACTATGAGGACATAATGGAAAAATGGGGAAAACTATATTAACGATGAGGTGTAACTGCTAAGGACCTTCTAAAGTATCTTCCTAAATTGATCAAAAGAAAATGATAAATGTTTAACTGCTAAAAATCTGTTTTAGCCTTCGCTGCATTTTAGATTTTGATTACCTATACCAGTTTTGTTACACCCAATCACTGTGGGTGAGAAAATTCTCCAGTTTCCAGGGTTGCCCACTAGATGGCACCAGAGTCTAAATCAAAATGTAATTCAGCTCGGTGTGGCTGGAGAAGACTAAGAGGGCAGAGCTCTCACTCTGCTGTTTTTCCGCATGCCACAAATGTGCGCACATTTTTCTTTTAGATATTACGTCCGCTGTAAAGAATTACACCGTCGAATTTTGTGAGCAAACACCTGTGATTCGTGTCATGTTTGGTCAAAATGTCTAATGTAATTAAGCCGAGGTATAATGCGCATGCGTCTTGAGAGATAACGCTCTCTCAGACCGGAAGTTGAGCCGGTTTTCTTCTGATGCAGCACATCTTCTTGTTATGCCATCTTTGAAGTTACGCCGCTGACACTTGTTGGAGATGCATGTGTTCCTGTGTGTTGCCCTGTAGTTTAGCGAGTTATCACCGGCAAATGAAGAAGCCACTTGTGTTGACATTTCTAAGTGGTAAGTCTCCCGCCTGAGGTTAGTTTCTGTAGTCATTTATAGCTCCCATTAGCTAGTTTGGTGTTAAGACGTTGCTCGTTATAGAGATATATTACGTTGCCGTAAACTCTGGCACAATGGAGCTAACTGATAGTACATCTTTTTTTTTTTTTAATCTGGTCAAAGATGAGCTCATAAAATTTTATTCCACCCATATTGACGATACCGTGTGATAAAACGTTTAACTCGTTGTTCTCCTGTTCTTTTCGTGTAATGGGTCAGGATAACACGTAGCTTTGCTTTGGCGCATCCAGAAACCGTAGCATTTTAGCCTGCTATGCTAATTGAGCTTTGGGGGAGAAACCAACTTATTTGGACTCCGTTTTGACGCCGCGGGGTTCGCTGGCCTTCATTCCTCCGTTATTACCTCCGTAGTATCACGTTTATCAACGTGTGTTATGCTCTCATAGCTGTGTGCTCAGCAATTCTTTTGCCTTTTCGCACGTTGTGCCTTAAGGCTGACACAAACTGAAACTGTCCTCTGTAACGTTAGCACACAGAGCGTTGCGGTGAGCAGAGAGTTTCGAGATTTTGGGGTTATTTTTTAAAAACACGTTAATCAGGAGTCCTCAGAGTTATTTTTTCTCGGGGACGTGAGACCACACAGTGCGACGTCTGCGAAGATGAGCCTGTTTGTTCTTGGCGCAGAATCACGTCTCTTCACTGGGGAGATAACAGCAGTACGTCACATCCCCTCCTCGTGCCAAAACTTTCAAACAGCCGATAACGATGATGATGAACAGTTGATAATCATTTTTTCTGTGGACGATCAGGACCAGGAACACCCCCCCCCCCCTCTCTTTAAATGCTTGTATTTACAGAGGATGATTGATAGTGGAGTGAACACTTTTAGGTAGTGCCAGTCAGTTTTCCTTAACAGTAAGAAACATGTTTTCTCTGAAGATCTCTCATATGTAGTTAAAGATGTGTAAAACATCCGGGTGCGGTGTAAAGGAGGTGTTGCTGGGTGGGGATCACCTCCTGGATGTGCAAAGTGTGGTATGTTTCTCACCTTACGTCCTCAGTTATTACATGTGTGAGGAGCCAGATGAGCTGACATCTGGGGCAGGTCGGTGTGGTGCTCCTGACAGCTGGAGTCGGCTTCAACAGAGCAGGGAGGCACGGCACTGCAACGGCTGGAGCTCAGTGTTACAGTCGCTTTGGTGAACTTTGCTATGAGGAGGATAAAGTCTTTTTTTTTTTTTTCCAGTTAAACTTGTTTGTCAGACTGATTGGCAGGTAAGTGATGCTACTTCCTGTTAGGTAATGTCAATTAAGAACCAAAAAAAACAAAACAGTAGCTGCTGGTGATTGTGTTGACTCATGTTTTTCTGAGACCTCCCAGCTTTTCATTGGTCGATCACGTGCAACACCAGGATTTTGCATACATTCCTGCACCACGGGGCAGGAAGTACTTGTATGATTGCATTCATTGCAAATCAAGTCGGTGATAAAACCAACCTTGCAGTGTATCAGTGGATATTGCTGCTATTTTAAATGATCTGCTGGGGCTGGAGCTCACTTAGTGGAGTAGATCCGCGACGATTAATTGAATAACTGGTTAATTGATTGATAGAAAATTAATCGCCAACTACTTTGGATATTCAGTAATCATTCCGGTCATTTTCTAAAAAAAAAAGGTAACAGGGATTGCTGATTTGGCCCCTTACGTGTAAGGATTTGCTGCTGTCTGTGTTTTTTATGATGACAAATGAAGAGTCTTTGTGTTTTGGGTTGTCGTTTGGACTAAAGCAGCAAGTTGAAGACGTCACATTGGACTCTTAGAAATTGAGATAAGCATTTTTCACACTTTTTTGACTATTCATTGAACAAATGATTCAGTGATTGATTGTAAAAATAATTGGCAGATTAATCGTTAATGGAAGTAATCATTAGTTGCAGCCCTAAAGTGGAATGGATCATCTATAGAGTTGTTCCGATACTGATACCAGTATTGGAAAATGTCTCCGACATCGCCAGAAATGCTGGCATCAGTGTCGGCGAGCACCAGTCTGTGCACCGATGCGATACGTCATTTACTAGCTGTGAAACAGTACCCAGCTACTTCCCGGTTAGCTTAGTTTAGTGTATTAGCCTATAAGGAATTAGATATTCATAGATTTTAGTTTTCAAGTGTTTTATAGTGTTTTGTTTAAATCTTTTTATTTTACTTAAGTATGATTACACTTCATGTTTTGAAATAATTGTTATTTACATGCGCTGGTATCGGATCAGTGCTCGGTATCGGTCGCTACCAAACTTTGAATATTGGAATCGATATCGGGAAGGAAAAAGTGGTATCTCTAGTCATCTACTGATCAGAGAGTCAGCGGTTTTGATCCTCACTCTCCTCCTGTCCACGAATCGAGGTGTCCTTGAGCAAGACACTGAATAATGCGTGGCTCCTCGGCAACTGGGGATGCATGAGCCTGTGCATCCTACATAGCAAATCCCAGGCCTGAATCATTGAGGAGGGTTGTGTCAGCAAGGGCTTCTAGCGTTTTTTTTAAAAAAAGCCTTGATAAATCCAATTGGGTGGAGCTCCACCTGGCAGAAGATCGTGTGGCGACCCCCAAAGAAACAGGTAGTATCCGAAAAAGAAAGAAGAGTGCCTTGTAAAGTCATTCTTGTGCTTGTTATTTGTGTGTAAGTGTGAAGCACTAGTCGGTAAACGTCTAAGAAGCTCCAATAGAGCAAATAACCGGAAGTTTTGATGGTATGGTAACATCATCTAAGCTTCGGCCTCAGTCGGTTTGCCTCTGACCCCACAAATGAACTCAGAGATCAAACCAAGATCTTGAGCTCCTGTTGGCGTAGATGTAGGGCTGGGCAATATATTGATATTGTATCATGATATGAGATAAGACGGACTTTTGACATCTTTATATTGTGGTATGGCGTAAGTGTTGTCTTTTCCTGGTTGAAAAGGCTTCATTACACTAAAGTGATGTGTTTTTCTGAACTCACCAGACTGTTCTTGTTGTTCTTTTATTTACCTTTACCCACTTATCCACATTACCGGTGATTATTTATCCAAAAATGTCATTGGGTTAATATTTTGTAAAATCACCAATTGCGTCCTCACAATACTGTCTCTGAATCGAAGCATTTATTACAGCCAACCGCCGACCAACTTATTAAAACTGAGGAGTAAATACATGTCTCTTTTCATTTTATTCACTCAGGTGTCGTCAACCTCCAGATAAGGTCGTAGGTGGATAAGGAAGACCGCCGTGAACCCAGACACCAGAAGGAGTGAGCCAGCAGTCTGAACCTCTCACCTGGGCTGCAGGCGTCCGCAACACCACATTCCACCTGGTGAGTGAGTGAACTACAGCAGTCACTTTAGTTTGCCGGCATGTTTTACAGCTCGTCTGTTAGGCCTGGGAGATACAACTGAAAAATCTGTCACCATAGTGAAGTTTCATATCGGTCAATATAGATCATTCACGATCGTGTAGGTTGTGACTGACGAGGTAAATAAAAGAACGACAAGAACAGTTCATTCAGAAAATCTCGTCACTTTACCGTAATGAAGCCTTTTCGACCAGGAAAAGACAACACTTAAGTTATATCACAAAATAACGATATTCAACATCTGTCACAATATTTTGCTTCATATCTCAAAACAATTGATTATTGATATTTTGCCCAGCTCCATTGTCTGTATTTATGAGCTGCTTTACATAAGAACTGGAGTGGTTGTATGAGCACATTACTATTTAGACATCAAACTTGGTATTTCAAAACAGCTGCAAATATCTGAGAGTCTCTAAGAGGACAGCCATTGTGAAAGATGATGTCACTAATGTGAATACATCTTCATTGGGAAAGCAGCATTCTTTTGTGTCCGCTGACCGAACGATTACGGTAATTCCGCCGATTCTTCATGTCATCTTTTTTCTCTTCAATACTTGTATTAATGTGTCTTAAGATGCTGTAAGGGTATGTGTAATAAGGATGTAACAGTATTAAAAACTCACAGTATAATAATACCTTAGTTCACGGTGCAATATTTATTGTGATATTTGTGAAAAAGAGACAAACCAAGACTTGGAAAAACATGCCACTTACTAACATCTGGTTTGTTTATGAATTGCTCTTTGTTTAGTGGATAAGCTTGTGCAAATAATTATATTAATTATCTTTAGCAAAGAGGAAAATTGAATGTTTAACAGTGGTTGACCAATAGCTTATCAATGATCTATCTCATACCATGTGCTCTTTTCATTACGCACATTTCTTTACGTCATACGTTAACCATCTACTTTGACTGACAAAGTCTTTTTCTACCAGTAACGACTTTTTAGCCATCCCATGAGCTGCAGCCTGCTTCTGTCTGGTTCAAAAACGTTGACAGTGAAGTCAGTGATTCCGTTTGTTCTCCCTCCTCAGCGCATGATGAGGAAAGAGCCGCAGTGGTTGATGGTCAGTGTAGTTCCTGGTTCCGTCCACTCTGCTCCAGTGTGGCTGAAACAAAACTACACTTTTTAAGTGGAAGATCTGTGGTTTGATACCATCTGAAGTCCACAGCAGTGCTGAGGCACTTTTGTTTTAATGATATCGCAAAATGAATAACACCAGAGATGGTTCGTAGAAAGCAAGACCTCTCACTGTGTTTATTTCCTGTATCAGTGTCACACGGGTTTTGCCACAGCCCCGCCCCTTTAGGAGACTAGACGCGGCCTTTAGTCCATTTGTTCTTCAGGGAGAAATGAACGTGATCACAGATTATGACCAATTCTTTTGCCCCATCGTCACAAAGATACATATTGGACCCATCTTTCATAAGACACATATCCTCCGAACGCTCTGACACATAAATGGCATTTTTTTTTTAGACATGCACATCAGGAGAAAATTAACTTTGTTCGAGACCTGCCTCTGTCACATCGACACATCCTCGCAATATTTTGGAACCGCTGCTTCCCGCCTTGCTTCACAACGTACATAAAAGAACATTTAAACGGTCTTAGTGGCGAAACCATGAATTAAAAGTTAAAACTTACGTCAAACAAATATAATGCGACGCAAAATCCATCTGCTTTAATCCATTCACAGACATCATAACACTTCCAGACAGCTGTCTCTATGGGAGACATGACTCCGCCCACTTAGGAGACGGGAAGCATATATACCATTTCACACCACTGGTGCAGCGTACAGTGGGGGATCTTGTGTTACTGAGTGACTATCTTTGACGATATCGTTACATCCTTAGTAAACAGCAGTGTATATCATAGCTGGTTTGTGGTTCAGAAAGCATCCTCATGCAAAAGGCTTGTTTTAATTATTTTCTACAATAATTGCTGTTTTTTTCTTAATCATTTATTTTATGCGCCAAGGTGGTTTCGGTAGGGGATGTGAGGTGTGGTTTTGGTGCTCTAGTGCATGGTAATAAATGTTAGTAGTCAGCAGGCTGTGAGCAGTAGACATGTTCCTTCCCTGTAATGGTGCAATATAAGTGTAGGAAATCAGCCAGGACTGACAGCGTGGCATCACTTGTGTTGTTTGGTTTTCTTTGGCTCATTTTTCTTATCAAACACGAACGCAGTGTGGGAAACAGTTGTTACATTTGTCCCTCAGCTTTCCCAGGATGGAAACTTAGAATATTTGGCATTCCTCATTGAAACCAAGGACACAGCTTTACTGTGTTTAGCCGAGCCCGCTGCTCAAAATAAAAAATGTTGAACAAGTGGAATTACATGAAACTTCTGTTTATTTTTTACTTAGCATGTCTGCCTTTATTGGCAAGTTATTTTTAAATACTGAGACTGGAGAGGATGAGAGAACTTTGGGGGGACAACATGTAACACATGCCAGATGTAAACTAATGATGTCATAGTCACATGGTATGTGTCTGTAACCACAGAACAGCCAGGATGCGCCTCCATATTAGGGAAACTTAAAAACAAACGCTAAAAACTGCATTACCGTGATGTCTTTTAAAGAAGTATATAACCCGCTGAAATCTAAATGTCAAGGCACGCCCTTCATGAAAAATCCTCGCAGCACTAGTGCTCAGACAAAATTCACAGCATCCCACCCACTCTCAGTTTATAAAGCTCCGCAGTGTTCCCTCGTGCCTGTGCTCCGCTCTCGGCCAGGAGGTAGTGGCTGACTGGCTGAGATCAAACAGAATCATCACCCGTCGGCCTCATGCTTCCCATCGACAAGATAGTGACAGCTTGAACAAGGAAACATGATGTGCTGCCTGCTGCCTTCAAGAGCAGCTCTGGCACACAACAGCCCCTCACTCATCCATTCAACGATGGACCATTTGTGAGTGTGGTGTGTGTATTAAAGATAGACCAATTCATCCGTCTGCCAGTGAATCTTGCTAATTTTTTGGATTTTAATACAAAAAATTTGGCCAATGTCTGTGTTCACAGGTCAATAAAGTAAAAATTTATGCAGACGTGTCTGCAGGCAGCGTTATCAGCGTGGCTGCTGTGGAATGATGTTAGCGCCCTAAACTGTGGAGGGGTTTTTTTTGGTAGGGGGTGAAAAAGTTCGTTTGAGCCCTCAGTGTTTTCTCATTTCTTCCGTCCTTAATGACAGGAAAACTATAACTACAACTATATAAGGATAAGTTACAAATGGCAGCTGAGGAGTAGACGTGTTTTCTCCTGCTCCCGAACTTTTATATTTTTACACATCAGACAACATCATGTATGTTTGACACGGTAACTTTGGATACATCATTGAAATGTGGTATAAATCAGCAAAACACTTCAGGAGGGACTCACCTCCCAAGGACAGCACGGCAGGCAGTGACGTTAGCATGGCTGCGCTAACCGACTTACAATCTGTGAATGTTCTCATTTGTCCAGGTCATAGTGATCTGGGCAATTAAATCCAAGGGAATTTCACTTCAATTTAATTGCCCAGATAACCGACTTACTAGAAGCCCATAAAGCTGTTTTATCAGAGGAATTCAACACAAATGACCCATCTCATACTCCATGCTCTTTTCTTTATCCTGTAATCATAAGCTAACTGTCTGCTTAGAATGACAAAGTCATTTTCTACCCGTAACGTCTTCTTGGCCATTCCATGAGCTAAACACGTGTCTTTCTTTGTTCCCTTTTTTTTTCCATGAGCTAACTGAGTGTGTTTGTCTGCTGAGACAAAAAGTTTTGCAGGCGTCTTGCTAGTGGACTTTTTTGTGATGTTTGCATTGAAACTATTGTGAATGTTAATATGACTGTCGACAGATCTTTTTTCTCCGTTTATTTTAGCAGAGAGCCGCATGTGGCTCATGGAGCAAAAAGGCCGGACTCTGACTCTCAAGGTGCTGCATTGCTGCAGATTTAAAAAACAAATTTAAATGGTGGTCAAAATATATTCTGATGGAATCTTTACGACCCTGTCCTTCAAAATGATTTGCACTGAAAAAGTTGGATGCAACCTCTGGTTCCAATCCTTTCTCTCTCTCATTGTTTGAAAAGTCTCGTTATTTGAAAAGTGTGCATTATGATGAACTTAAAACAACAACAGATATGCATTTTATAAATGTTGGACTGTGAGAGTTTCATCGAGTCAGGCTCATTCAGTTGAACTGTCGACACTCATGGGTCACCCCTACATCAGCCTTTTATCCTTTTCACTGTTTCTTCAGTGTTTCAGTGTGATTCTTTTAATTAACCGGAATTGTTCTTGAAAAACTTTCTTGTAGAAATGGATATACCTTCTGTTGAGTTGGGCCACAGGGAGAAATGAAAGCCAGTCACTGAGTGCAGTGTTTGTCTTGGTTAAATGACAGAACCGTTTACAGTTGGCAGTAACGCTCACATATTACTGCTAATATAATTGTGTGGACAGTGAAGCTAATAGCTCTGTATGTGCGCTGAAGAATCGTGACTTTGGTGTGAGTTGTGAACCACACTGGTAAGCTCTGTAAAAAGAAATTTCACAGATTTCCGCCAAGTTTCCTCTCTTTACATGGGATCATACTTATTTTGCAGATTTGCTTCCAATCAGCATTGCATCATTACTGCACCCTTCTGTTGGCAGGCCTGGAAAACCACATCCCACTGCTGCCTCTCCTGCAAATGTCAGCTGTACACACCAGCTGGCTGTTATTCCTCAACTTTGTCTGTCTGTCTGTCTGTAAATCTGTCTGTCTGGCATGAATTCCCTCAATTGAGGTCAAACAGAAAGACAGACAGAGACCAGCTGCCAGTATCTAACAATGTGGTGATGGATTTTAAGGCCCGATGCTAAACAAAGCTAAATTTGTCTTCTCTTGTGCACGATTGGAGAGAGAGGATTCCAGTGAAGTATGTGCTGCATAAGGCTAGAAATAGCTGCACAGGGTAAATGAATCAGTCAAGGATTAAGTTTGAGTTTGTGAACCTGGAAAGCTCTTCAGCGTCTCTGGCAATCAGTGCAAATGTATTGTCAAGCATCGTTCATTCCCACGTAGCTTTTTTTTTTTTTATTTTAGTGAAAATATTTCCACCATTACCACAGTTCACGCTAAATCCCACAGGAAAGGGAACGGTGCAGCGTAGCTGCTTCTAGTTGCTATATTGCATTAAAAATTTGGACGGTAAATGTGTTACACAAAAAATGCGTTAGACTCCATCAGACTCATTTATTCCATGTGTAAGAGATTGAGATCGAGGAAAAATGAAATAGAATCAGGAAAACTTGAAACAGATTTTACAGGGTTGGTTTTCTTTTTGTTAGACACCTCTGTCAGCGTCACCCAGGTGCTCGTCAGTCAGTGAGAAATATCTACCCCAGGGGGAACATATAATGGCACAACGATTTATGAATTGCCTTTAAGCATCAGCAGAGGTATTTCACAGTGATCTCTCTTTGTCTGTATTCCACTGTGCCTGCTCCAAATGTGGCTTTAAATTTATAATCAGCACAGTGCAGCTTTGGTTTCACATTCAAACATAAACGTTGAACCAAAAATGTTCTGAAAGGCTTTAATTAAAAATTATTTACTGGTGTTCTATAAGATTTTGTTCCTAGTCTGTAGGTATTAAAATATTTTGCCTCCGTGAAATTTATTTTAATATTTTTTCCTGGCACATAATAAATGCCATTGGCAGGAACAAAGTAAACAACAGCAGTAGTTGTTTTCACTGTTGATGTTGCTAACATCAGATTTTTGTATTATCTTCTACAACAGCTGCTAAAAATCACTTTTAAAGCCTGTTTGGTCTCTGTGCTCATAAATAGACTGAGGTAGACAAGTTCACAGTGAAGCAGAAACAAAACACACATGTCATGTGAAGCTGGGATTGCAAATATAAATTTATAGATGACACTGCGCAAAGACCTGCAGTACTGACTGACAGGCATACTCCCAGACTGCTGGGTGGGGTCGTGGCACAAGACAAAAAACAGCAAGACAAGGCATCAAACATTCACTGACAAGTGTCCATTTTTAGTCTGAACGCTGAAAATTCTGTGCACAGTAATACACTTAATTCCAAAGTCCTCCTCACCAGCTACACAGTGACACTCCACTGCCAAGGCCAGGCAGATTGTCAGAAGCGGTGGCATCAGTAGCTGCGGATTGTGTGGAGGACGACATGATGAGTTGCTAAGCTTCACTTAGAGGCTTTGGCTTGGCACCCTTTCTGGCCAGGAGTCCATAGGCATGCCTCGAATTAGCTCAGGGCTTTTCCACTATGTGGAAATGCTGTGGTAGGTGGAGCTCCTGTCAGCAGACACGTGTGAAGATCAGACCTGGCTCTAAAACTGACCCAGTGCTTTTACCAAGTGTGAAAACATAGATGTGAAAATAATTATTTAAAAATAGCTTTAGTGATGAATTCGAGCAAGTGCCCTGATGGGCAAAGAGAGCAGCATTAGACAAGGTGATTATTGTGGGTAATGAATGTGAGTGAGCTGGTGAACGTGGTAAATCTGTAGAAAAAACAACAACAAAAACTGCATTTGTGAACACAGCAATTTATTAACAGAGCGACAGAGTTTTTTATATTTGAGGATCATGAAAAATACATTTACTAGTAAGACTAAGTTAATTTCATAATGTAACAGTGTTTGAGAAGAAGTTATTTTACGTGTGTGAATCTGCCAAAAACATTTTGGCCTGGACAGCAACAGCAGACTGAGCCCTTCAAATGTGCCCGTCCATGACTGAGGAGCTGAGGGACGAAAATGTGCCATTGGTCAGACGGCATAGTGGCATTCATCCCGTTGGCTGGTAGGCTCTCAAAGTTTATCCGTGCCTGCTGTTTTCTGTTATATTATTTGGAGGACCAAGATGCAACGGGTGGTGGGGGTGGTTTGGGGGTCTGAGAGCGCTTTATTGACCGGTCAGACCCCTTGAAAGCCTCAACTGCTTATTCTGGGGGGTCTCAAGAAAAAGCTTTAAAAAAGTATTTTCCGCTTGTAATTGTCAATAAAAATGTCTTTAAAAGGCGAATGTTGTCCAGAATTAATTATTTGATTCAAATAGCAAGGCTATTATTCAGAAATATGAATACATCGTTGCGATGTTTCCTTAGTAACCCCGTCGTTCCAGGTCACGCCGCCCACTTTTGGCTCATTCATGAACTAAAACATGGCCAAGAGAAAACAAAGCTTCTTCCTGACCAACTTTGGATTTATTTCTAAAAAGCTTAATCTGGACAACCAGAATGTAGCAGAGGAAGCTGGTTTGGCTGCCACAGCTAACGTCCATGGTGACCCCCAATTTCCACGGGTTATTTTGCACACTATAGAGGACGACACAAGTCATGAAACCTTCGGTCATTATTTACTGATGTATTTAATTGTTTTGCAATTATGAGTCTAATAATAATAAAGACAAGGATAGATGGGAAGACATCAGCTACTGTTCCTTTTCTTCAAAGTCTCAAAAGTCAACGTGATGAGCAAGTGTTGAGATGTGAGCATGGAAGGTTGAACTCGCGCTCATGACAACGCCGTCTTCGCTGCACCATATTTGTGCACGCAGAGCAGAAATTTTTCCTCGCTGGTTTTCACGTGCACTGATTTCCATATTGTTTAAACAGATTCAGATTCATCTTTTTTGTTGCATTTACGTATAAAAAGGGCAAAAACCTGAGGTCCTGCCCCCTCGACCCGCAGCAGATCAGCAAGAAGAAATGGCAACATAACAACAATACAGAGAGCTGCTTTTATTTTTCTTCATCAATTTTTGCCTCTTTTTCGGTGAAGCAGATGCAAGGTTTTCTTTCTTCCTGATATGGATATCAGTTACCATGGCAACAGAGGAAGCTTTTAAGATTTCTGGTCAACCCCAAGATCTCTTTTAAATCAAACATCTGGTTGTTCACTGTAACAGCCCAGCTTAGAGCGGAGTAGGAGAGAAAGCAGCTCTCCATGCATTGAAAGACACGAGTGTGACCGCACATTCTAAGCATGCCAAGTAACAGCCAGTCTGGCAAAACACCCTGTTCAGATTGACACTCAAAAAAAAATTGAGACACATTTGCATATGGAAAAAGACATAGAGTAGGAGGGGTTCATAGATCTTTCAAATCAAATGACTACATTTTGAAACTGCATGTATAGCTTTTTTTTCCACACTCTTAACACAGCTTAACCGCATCATGTGATGTGCTACACTTAAATAAAAGGGGCCACTGCAGAAAATTTCAGAAGAGCATTAAATACACAGAAATTCACATTTTAGGCCTTGTTCAGGCTGCAGGCAAATCCGTTTTGTTTCTCAAATCTGATTTTTAACACAGACATCCAGAGACGTCCAGACATCAGCGCTCTGTACCAACCAATCTGCATGGGTTACTGTGGTTACAATATTGGCGTCAGTACGTGAGCTGGTGAGCACCATTACAATGCATGCAGAAGTTTGCGTGACGATTGGAAAAATGTAGATAAATCATCTCGTTATGCAAGCACTTGCGCTGTCAAGTTGTGGTGCTGAACTCGGTCCCACCGGACAGTTTCAGCAGAACAGACTGATTAATATTATATGCTCAGTGCCGCAGTCATGGTGGGCTTCACTGTGCAGCGAGAGGTTTTCACCGTACACAAAGTAGTGACTATTGACGACGTTCTCGGGACATCTGATGATAAGAGGTGAGGTGAAACTTTTCAAATGCGCCACGAGACATTTGTCAGACTCTGGGGCCATCAAGCACCACCTCTTGTCCGTCAGGACACTCCATTTAAGGCGCCCAGTATCCGTGAGGCGACGCTAAAAACATTGTGATATCCGATTTGAACAAGCAGAGCGTCCGTACTGATGACGCATCTGTACAAAACAGATGTGAATTACGTTTCAAACCACCTCGCCATGTGGTTTGGATCCAGTTTGCTAAATTGGATTTAATGTGGTTTTGCTGTCCAGACTTGCTGAAATCAGTCTGAATACAATCTGGGTATGCCAAAAATCAGTTTGGGCTGGCAGTTTTAACAAGGCCTTAGACTCTGCCATTACACTCGTAACAATGTTTTCTCACACTGACCATGAACACTTGAGCCGTACACATGTAATTGTCTTTGACTTGGTCTTGTTTAGATAAACAGACAGATTACAATAATCCACACATAAAAATAATCCCTTTTGTCTGAATGATTTGAGAAACACATTTTGTATTTTGAAGTGGCACTGATGTCACTGAGGTAGATGACTCTTCAGGTACTTTAATAACATCGAGCCCTTTGCAAGGATACAGTAGACTGACTTCTAGACATTTCTCCTTCAAAACAGATCCTGCCAAAAAAAACTTAATTTCTATTTTTCCTTTTCACAAAACTTTGGGCCTTCACTTTTTACTTGAAATATCTTGTTTTGACAGGTATCTATATTCAAGCCACATAATTACTATTATTGCATAGGGCATTGAAAAGAAAATCACATGAATATACACAAGTAAGAGCACAAATGTCCACACGCACGAGTTTGGCCCACATTGTCTTTATATAATGTTTGCCACCCAGTGTGCAGTAAAAGGAGAGGCAGGATGAAAGCTTCTTGGAGCGACAGTTACATGAGAGAGAAACGATAATGAGTGGGCTGGAAACCGTGACAGCCGGTCTGCCGCAAGTAGGGGAGTGCAAGGGGAAGAGTGATTAAGAGGAGGGGGTTATGTGTGGGAGTATACCGCAGCAAATATGGTATGAAGACAACACGATGCAGCCGCAGCCCCATTTTATTTAGCAGATGAGCGAGTGAGCGAAGAAGCGTGTCTCGTCCAGACACCCACACTGCCTGGGCTGGTGTCCGAGGAGATTAGCAATACATTGTTACGTCTTTGTCTGTTCCTCTCTCTGTGTGTTCGGTTGTTGTTGATACATTGTTCCATTCCAGTGTATAGGATGTCCATTTTGAGATATTACATCCTCCTGGTGAGTTTTTTTTTTTCTCATGCAGCCATTCCTATGTGGCAGACAAGACAATGTCATTTCTTTCGTTGATTTAAAGTGTACTCCAGATCAAGGTTGTTGTACTAAAACTAAACTGAAAACAAAAACTGGTTGTGGGGAAGAAAAAATTAGTTCACTGAAATAAGAGCTGGAATTTTGAAAAACATGGCATTTTACTGAAACATAATTGTGTATTTACAAAATTAACATAAAATAAGGTTATACAGGAAATGTCTTTAATATAGTATTTGTCAGTTTGGTCAAATTTCTCAAAATGAAAAGCATGAGGAGGCATCACTGTATTTGTAAGACAGCTGTGTCTGACTATGATAAAAATAGATCTAACACTGAAACTAAAAAATACTTAAAAAAAGACTAAACACTTTTGAATAACAAAGACTTAGGACAATATTGTGAAACTGAACTGAAATAAAAACAAATATTCAAAACAAAGTAAAACTAAAAACAAATTCAATGTACAAATCTATATAAAACTTCTCGTCATGGTTTTTGGTGTTATCAGTTTGTAACTGCCTACAATACTGCCTACCACATTCTTAATATTTATAGTACATACTGAATAGTGCCTACTAAACAAACAAAGTAGTATGCCATTTATGGCAGACAGTTCCCACTGAAGAAGGGCCCGACCAATATATCAGTTTACTGATATTATCGGCCAAAGCCGGCCTGTTGCAGATATATCGGTTTATGTTGGTACCAGCATATTTGTTCTCCTATAAGTGCCGATATTAAAACTGTTTTTAAGGCTGAAAAAATACTCGGACTAGTGATTTAAAATGGTGTAATCATGAAATTTGTCCAGCAGAGGGCTGTCCCTGATTAAAATGGTGGTAAGTGAAGTGTTTACTCTATGGTACAACGTTTGGAATAAAGTTTGTTAGATATCCTGCCTCCATTACACGTCTTTGTCACACGTAAGTAATAAGTACGTTCAAAATATTAGATACAGAATATTGGCTGATATGTCGTATATCGTAATTTTCTTACTCCCCAACATTGTTATTGGCATCGGCCCCAAAAATCCCGCATCGATCAGGCTCTACCCTGAAGCAAGTGAGATGACGTAATCACATGACTAAGGCATTAAACGGCCTTACTTTATCGTTCTTACTGCGGTAAATGAGCGTGCTGCTCTGACGTGGCACTTCTTCTCAACTCTCCGTGAGTTCCACACTGCTGACATGCTGTGTGTGTGTTCAGCTCGCTGTGGCGGTAACTCGCGGTGTTTGGCTGCGGGGCTGTGACGCGCTACGTGCGATTTGAACCAACGCAGGCATGTAACCGGCTACACAAGGAGATACAGCTGAGCACCGATCGAGGCAGCATAAGCCTCTCGCCGCTGGTGCAGCTCTAATCATAGTGTGTGTGTGTGTGTGTTTTCGTCTCAGATCTTGGATTTTTCTGTGGTAGGCTTTCTGTGCTTTTGTTGCTTGCAAGTTTTGTTATCCGCCATCAGCTTTTGTTGAACTCTTTGTTTGTTGACTTCTCTTCCAGATTAATTTAATGTACCCACCACGGAACAAGTGCAGTGCATCTGTTAAGGCAGATAGAATACTCTAAGAATAAGTTCTGTGAAATGCACTGATAACACTTAAAAGGAAAAAAACTTTAGACTCAGCTCTTGTTTTCGAAGCTGCTTACACTGAGTACAACAGATAATTATGGACAGACTTTGATGTGGGTCAGTTTCTCTCACACAGGAGGGCGAAATATCTGTCCCGCACAGTGACCTGTACTCAAGTCCTCTGTATATGCACAGTCAGAGCTGCTAGTGGGTGCAGCAGTGTGGTGATTTGAAAATCTTTCCTTTAATTTTCATAAAGTAAACCACTCTTCCTTAATTTCTACACAGCTGGGTCACCTGATATGGTGTGAGCTATTATGATCAAAGCCTGTGATGGTGGCATGGCACAGGTGGTTTTCCATACTACAAGAACAGCACAGTCAGTATTTTGGTGCAGAGGAAATACTGTGAGAGACCGGGAAATGAAAGCCTCATGACACTTCGATAAAATGTAGTAGCTCTTTTCTGAAACACGGTTAAGCCCTTGAAGTACATGATTTCCTTGTTCCAATGTCAGGATCAGTGGTGTTTGGTCATTTATCAGGATGTTTCACCATCATGAGGATAACAGAATTAGAGCTCTGGAGCTTGCTGCTAATGAAATGTTAATCCCTTGAATTACAGAGTCTTCCTGCTCATTTGACACTGCCGCCAGTGTTTGATGTTTTGCATGAATGCACACACATGCACACAGTGGGTTTTTGATCTTTGATCATGCTCTCCTAGATGAATATAGTACTAGTTTTTGCAGTTTTTTTTATTACCTACCATGTGCATGGAACATGTTGCCATGGCATCGGTGAAAAGGCTGAGGTGTCCCTGTTGTCACATTTTGTTCAAAGACAACCTGAGCTCTCCAAACCCTCTGCTTTTTTTGTCCCTCAGTACTTTTCTTCCCGTTGTGTGACTCTCTCTTCCACCCTGAAATTGTGGGTCTCCACAGGGGAGCGGACCCCTTCCTCAGAGATTTTTAACAACTAAAAAAAAAAAACAATCATCATCTTTACAAAAAACAAAATGGAAGAAATTAAAAAGCCACACTGTTATGTCATTTAAAAGATAACCTTTCATGCGCTAACAGCTGTGGTATTGTCACATAGTTCCATTTCCGTTACACGCTACCATTATGAACGTTCTCATAACTTTCAGCACTGTGGCTGCTGCCTGACTGCAATAATAACCTCTCCCCAACACTGCCTGCTTGCTTTTGGCCCGGTGAAATGTCTCAGATCTGACGTAATCAAACGATGTGATTTCTTGCCAGAAAACAAAAGCTGTATTCCATCTCTCTTTCCACTGTAACATAAAAGTAATCAAATTATTTTATTATTGAGCCAGAAGTTGCATTCCATATACGGCTGTCAGACAGGATAACTTTTAGGTCATTGGTGTTTGTGTAGTTTCACAAATGGTGTGTGAAATATGCGCAGGCCTAGATCATTTTGTGGTGTCTACACGTGTGTTTTTCTGTGTGAAAAAATCGGGCAAGTGAGACATGAATGTGTATAAACACCAGTGGTTCTGCTTTTACTTGTGGAATCAAAACTGCCCTGAGCTAAAGCAGCTCTCACAGAAACGGGGAAATAATGCCTTTTGGTTGGAAGGTGTGAGTGAGCCGATGAAGTTGTTGTTGGAATGTATTTTGATTGATTGAAATCCATGTTTTGTTTGTTTGTTTTTCAGGAAACACACTCCCTCGTTGTTGTTTGGTTACGAGGAGCAGAAGTAAAGCTCCGTATTAAAAATACTCATTTTGTTTTTTGAAAGACAAAAAAAATGCCAGCATATAAACAAACCCACGACACAATAAAATGTTATCACATTTTAAAATGTGTCTTTTTGTCTTTCAAAGTGCAAAAGCTTCCTGCTGAATAACTATTGTGGGAAAGCCACAACAGTAACACCTCATGTGTTTGTAGCTGTTACGGAGGATTCTTCCCAAAGAGTGACACTGTGGCTCTGCACTATTAAAGTACAAATGCTTGAATGTCCTGTGCTTAAGATCATTTTATCATTTTTTATTATTTCATGTATTTATCATACAAACAAGATAAAGGGGGTATTGATGTTCTCCAGTTGTAGGTTAAGTAAAAACATCTGTACTTAAGCAAAAGTACAGTTGCTTCTATAGAATAAAAAATATGAGTAACTAATTAAGTAAAAGTTAAAATAAAAAGTATGTGGTTAATAAATTACTCGGAGTACAAGTTACTTTCCATTTCAGTGAGAGCCTGTAATAAGGTTGCTCTGTTAATCAGATTTATTGTCAATTATGTTATTGATTCCCTTGATTATCAAAACCAGATAATTGAGGGAAAACGATTCTGTGCGTCATGATGACGAGTGGAACAGTGTGACTCGCGCTTTGTCTTGTGCTGTAAATCAAACACACCCCTTTCCAGCGGATGGGTCGTTTCCTTCACTTTGCTTTAGCTAAATTCTGTGCAATGCTCTTGCAGTGGCACAAAGTCCCTCTCACGCACGTGCAGAGATTTCAGATTGCCTGCAGGGTTTTTTTGGTTATCAAGCTGTGCTCTGCCTTAAGAGTTGTGACATTTGAGAGAGCTGGTGTAATGGCTGGACGGGAACCTCAGGAGCTGTTGCGCTCCTTAACTGCTGCAACACGGAAGTCAGCTTTCCTCGTACTATCCTCATACTTGCCCCCTCTCCAGGCACTCAACAGGAAACAGCTTTAATGGCTTCAACTCGTATTGCGTAAAAAGCAGGACTTGCGTCTCGGTATTAAAAGGACAAAGCTCTAACTGAAAGATAATTACCTTGAAACGACTTCTGGGGTAAAAAATCTGTGGAATGAAATCATCCATTCTCGAATGGATGAGTCTTTGCCAATTTGTCAGCCCCAGTTACTGTTCATTGCATGTTCTAGTGATGGAGTCTTTTCTTTTTTTTCCTTAATTTGATTATTTTTCAGTGCCCTCTGGCTGGACACGCAAACACATTAATGCTAGAAATTAATTGTTTCTGTTCTTGATCTCAATTATATTTTATTTTCTTAGCCAATTTACACATTATACTCTCTCTGATGCATTATATACTGGCCACAAAAGAATGAAGTCTAGCAGTGGAGTTGTGGTCATTGAAATTGTGTTACCAATTCTAAGTATGTTAGTATTTATCACATCATATAAACTGACATCTTACAGTGGATGTATATGTCAGATCCATCAGGCCTTTCGTCTTCACAATGTTTTTAGCATGCAAATGGCATCAGCTGGCCTGTTCCTGTTGTATTGTAGTTTGGATGCTTTTGTTTCTGGTCTAAAATGAGATTTGGGTTTTGTCCAACTTTCTTTTACTCGGATCTAAACATAGAACACTCAAGGACTGTGCTTAATTCCAGGAATTCCTGTTTAATTTTGCTTTTTCTCTGTGAAAAGTGTAGTAGCTGTGTTTTCCAGCGGACTGGGAAAACTTGAACTGATTTTTAATCACGCTAGCTGGTTGGGGACAGCTCTGCTAAGTAAAAGGCAGCAGACAGACAGAGCAGTCGTAGGACTTTAGAGGGGAAATCAGGGGACACTTTCTCTGTGAAATATGACCCAGTTTTACTTAAATTGCTATTTTGTGCGACGTATAAACGTGCGTAGTTCAGTTTAATTTTTCAGAGCCGTGGGTCACGGTCAAGTGTCTGCCCCCATCTAATAGCCCAGCTTTTCACTGCACCTTCGAATGTGGCCATTTGGAACAACTATGAACTCACTTCAAAACACCTCACAATGGTATACATATATAGAGAGAGATTTTTAAATAAGGTGGCATGAATCACATGGCAGGTGGAGTGTGTGTCCCGTTAGAACATCTTCTTTATGGCTGACCTGTGAGATCTTAAGTGTTATATCATCATGTATCGATCCTCCCCTTTTAGCTGTGGCAGAAGTTGATGTATGAGGTTCGCTCTCAACAGTATGACTTTGGGTGGTCAAGCTGCCACGTGCACTGTCCCTGTTGTTTAGGTCAGTGTTCTTTCCCATGACTCTGAGATGAGCCAGAGGAAGCCCAATGTGATTTCCACACAGTTCCCAGGCCCCCAGATCCTTGCAAACACAGGCCATTACAAACAGTTTTACATGCACACTCCCTAATAAATCAGGCACAGATATGTGTGTGTGTGTGTGTGTGTGTGTGTGTGTGTGTGTGTGTGTGTGGTAGCGAG
>JAQLOL010000025.1:24619414-24656070 GCA_029783665.1 Naso thynnoides
CCCCCCCCCCCCCCCCCCCCCCCCCCCCCCCCCCCCCCCCCCCCCCCCCCCCCCCCCCCCCAAACCTTAACCTTCTCTCTTAACATACTTGTTCCTTTAAATAAGTATAAATTAAGAATATGAGACTAATTCTTAGAACTAATCGTAATCAAAGTTTAGCATCCTCACAACTCACCGTCTTGTATGTCTGAGTGTTGCCTTCAGTTGAGGCCATTTTCTGCCCTAATAGTTGCTGCTACACTAGTGCAGGTGTACAGTGTTTGGACAGGTATATATATGTCACGTACCTCCAGTAGTGAACTAGAACAGAAGCTGGCCGATTTAAATGTGTAACGTCACAATGTCCTACAGCACTACACTTCTTCTTTTTTGGAAGCAGAGATCAGATAGACACATCAGAGCATCACACTCTCTCTCCCATTGGAGATCACAATCTGTGAAACAACAAAACCCCTTTTATTGCACAGTCGACCCAGGAATATCACCAGTTCTGAACCTGACCTGAAAATTTGCATACCAGGAGAGATCTCTAATATACACATCTGTAATTGCTCGCTGTTCAGTAATCCACTTTTCTGTAAATTGAAATCAGAGCCTATACAATTGCGGGAAACTTTAGACTATGGCTCTTTGTATTCAGACAATAAAGTAAACTAAGTGCACATTTGCATAGAAAGCTCCATATGAGCCTGTGGGCTGTTAAAAGATAACATGGGGTAACCACTGATAATAAGAATTTGTTACCACTTATATTTGTATATGAATATATACAACGTTTATTTAACAAACCACTTCAATTAAAGGCTATAAAAGAAAAATATCTCGTAATGTAAGTATTAATTGACATAATTTTAAAGATAAAAGATAATCTGTCATCATCAGATAAAATGATCTTTTTTCACATTTAAATTATTAAAACTGTATAATTGTACAATTTCTCCATTTTCTCTGTTGATTTAATTAAGAAAATCTACACTGTGTCTACAATTACATTGCGTAAAAAGTGGTAAACTCAGCAAAAACTAGTACATGAAAGGCAAAACTAAAAAGCATTTTTCCTCACAAAGCAGCATGGATCTTCTCTTATCTTTGAAACAACACATTTGTTCCTCTTCTTTGCTTTTTTATTTATTTACATCATCTTTTTTGGCACTTGTGCTCAATAAAGAGGCATAGACTTTTCCTGGATATTATTATTATTATCATTATTGTTATTATTATTATACCACTGTTTTCTTAGATATTGAGAGATATTGATTATTCTGTACTTAAAAGCTGATGTATTTTTTTTCTGTTGTCATTTGTTTTTGTTGTTTTTTTTAGCTTATACACTTTCATCCCCTTAATAAGTTCCTTAACTTTTAAATCCCTGTGTCAGTGAATACAAGCTCAATATTCTGCACTGCACAGGTGTATGAGAGATCACTGCAGAGCTGGAGCCAAAAAATAAAATAAAAGTTATGATTTGAATTTCCAATTGACCAGCAGAATGTCATAAACACAGCTTTGGGTAGATGTGACTGTAAAGGTTAATGGTTAATACTGTGTTGATCACTGTTGAACTCAGCCTGCGCTTTTTTCCCCTTAAAGCCAACCCCCATATTCAAACAAACACAGGCTTTTTGAGAAGTTCATTTATCTCAGGCATGCAGTTTTAAATATCAACTGACTTGCTCCTGAAGTTCCCCTTTCAGCTCGGTTAAGTGTGGTGGCAACACGCGCTGAGCTGGAAACATGGTAAAAACAAAGAAGATGGAGATGCACAGATTATAGCAAAGCCAAAAGTTACATTGTTAGATCACAGGAACACCCTGACGACTCTGTTTGGACCTGATTTGCATCGTTATTTTGTTTGATTTTTTCTCACTTAAATTGTTTTTCCATCAGTGAAGAAAAACACCTTGTCACAGTAAATTACCATAATGTTTGTGTGTGTGTGTGTGTGTGTGTGTGTGTGTGTGTGTGTGTGTGTGTGTGTGTGTGTGTGTGTGTGTGTGGAAGCGAGCATGTGTCTGTCTGTGTGAATTACTAACATTAAAAGAGATAAATGGCCTGAACATCCTTGGCTCTTTGATGCACACATGCTCTGTCTAAGTTGTCACCATAAACGCACACAGTCTCACACAGGCCTGCGGGCTAAAGGACAGCTGCTGCTTGTCCAGTTAAGAGGGCCACTTCATAAAACAAGAGCCCTCTGTGACTCTGTCTCACAAATTGACACGACTGTCACTTGCTGTGGTACCTTTGAACTTATTTAAGATGATTTCTTCTTATCTGACATAACGTAACAACAAGAAATAGCAACTATTATAGAGTTGCGTTGAGAGTTGAGTTTCAGTTGTGAGTAAGTAATAGAAAGTTCACACCAGTTACATTTAAGTATATTTACAGGTTCACAGTAGTTGAAAATGTGGATCTAAAAAAACGTAAATAGATGATTAGCTTAACATTCTGTAAAATTACCTGATTAGCTTTATTGCTAAGAATTAGATGAGATCAGTACCACATGGGATAGGGCTAGATGGACTCCTGTCATGCTAAATGCTAAATATAAAGCTAGACCAATAAAGTGCCTGCACCTGTAAGTAAAGTACCAGGAGAAACAAAAAGTGGTTTGCTTAGCTTGGCACAAAGACTAAAAGCAGGGTGAAATATGTTACGTTTGTTTCCTTTAAAGGTAGAAAAATCTGCCCAGCACTACAAAAGTACAGGTTGCATCTAGAAATTTTTTCGTGACATTCCTGCACAAAAAATAATGTGTAACAACTTGGAGCTGTTGCTTGTCCTGGCTAACATAGTAACATCCTTGAGTCTTGAAATCACCATGAGGTTGGCTGAGCTGCCAATTGTTTCTGCATATAAGTCTCCGTAAAACCACAAATTGTTGTTTGTAAAAATCGTTTTTGGTACAGCTTAACGCTTGGGCCACACATCTGTGCAGCCTTACCTCTTGCTTCTTATTTTGGCACCCATGTTAACAGATTAGAGCAGGCACGCTTCATGGTGACACGAGACTAAAGTTCATGAGTTTCGCGTAATTTTTCCGTGAGCCACGCGCAGTTCTCTGCTAAAATAGACAGAGAAATAATCTGTTTACAGTCATAATGACATCTTACCAGCAACATTCACTGTAGTTTGAATGCAGACATGACTTTTTTTTTTTTTTCTTTTAAACAAGCCTGGCCAAGTGAAGCGGGATTGTGCGATATTCTTTTTTTTATTATTAATTAATACAATTAAGCACAGGCATTTCTGTTGAAACAATCGTAATTATTTTGTTATTCATGGGAATTATCAAAGGAAAACTCCTTAGCATACAGACTTAAGAGTGCTATCAATGACTTTTCTCTTTTCTTTTCTTTTTTCATTTACAGTACTCTGTTTTTCGTGTGTGTATTTATCTTAAGTAGACATTTTTTTCACAAGACATTTTTGGACTGAAGGAAAAATCTGTCTTCTTACGGGTTAAGAGTAAGGAGTTGGACTTCTGTGTCTGATTGAGAGAGAAAGAGGAAAGAAAGAGGAGAGAAAGAGGTGTTAATATAGTTTTCTTGTTTAACTCAGTTTCTAAAATGAATGATGAGGAAACACTGTGAAAGGATTTGGATGTTTATGAAGAGCTTGACCCCTATCCTGCTGCCTTGTTGTTTTGCCTCCAGGTCTCTCTCCAAGGTCAGGCTAGTCTTAACGTACAAAGGTTATGTTTGGCAGGATTATCTCACCCTGTCTGACAGACTTTCCAGTGTTTACAGGAGTTAAAGTGCCTGTGATATTTTAGGTTTTAATGAGATGCTTTGGTGAAGTTGTTTCGAAAAAAAAAAGCTACTTACATTACCAAAATGTCTGGCACTTTACTGTAATTTTTCGATGACTAAAAACTATCAGTTATAATCAAATTATTTGCTAATTATTTCCTGTCAGTCAGCTAATCATTTGACTAAACTAGCTGTTTCAACTGTGCAGTCTTGAAAATCATTATTAGGAGTATCTCATCACACTTTTCAAGCAAATCTACATCCAAAAACACAACGGACTGCTTTATATTGTATTCCTTGTTTCAATGTAACAAGTGACAGGATTTGTCAGAAGTTGAAAAAAGCTGCATGACTTACAGGAAGTGCTTTGACGGTGAAAATTAAAAGTGTCATGGCTGCTGCTTTGGGCTCCCTCCGTGAAGAAAGTTGCGTCCGACATTTGATAGGCGAGCTGCGTCCGTCCATCCTCTCCATGCCAGTCGACAGTCGTCCATATGCAGAGACAACGACTCTGCTTGAAAGTTACTGATGCGTGTGTGGGAGTGTGTGTGTCTGTTTGTGTGCATGCAGGGTCTTTATATATGCATTCTGTGTGTGTGGATTCCATGTGCATGTTTGTATTAGTAATAGTAAGCAGGGGACCAGTGTGACTCATAGGGGAGGTGGTGATGTGTCTCTTTCTTGCCCCTGACTCCCAGCCTGCTGCTTTTCTGATAAGAGAGAGACTGAGACAGTGGGCTCTGGTTAATCCTCTCTCTGCATCGAGCCTGCTGTCTGCCATAAAAAAAAAAAAAAAAACAATAGATGGCACAGACTGGTCATCCATCTTTTCTTCTGGCTTCTGTTTATAGCTTCTGAATCACCAAGGATGGAGTGGGTTGCAATGCTGTTGAGTAACTCTTAAGACACTTTGCTGATTGTATAACAAACCTTTTCACTCCCAATTTCCTGTTTTTTCATAGCCCACCACCCCAGCTATAAATGGGATCAAACAATCATTTCTGTAGATAATGTTTTACTTATCACTTCAGATTATGAGGAAGTAAGGACACATCAAAGGCTGAGTCATAAGCAAAAATATATATATATTATGAACACCAAGAGAGATGAAATAACCGTAATGCTGCTTGGACAGTTCTGAGGAGAACGTGTTTCTTGTTTTTTTCCAAGTGTCCTTTAAGATTTTGGTTACGGTTTAACTTGTTAGATTTTAAAAAGGGCAACAAAATTGCAGTTCGGACACACGGTCTTCACACTGTATCTGGAAGATGGTCCAGTAAAGTGTGATTTAATAATTCTTTTATAATCAAGTCATTTGGTTGAATACCTCACCCAAAGTTCACCTCACTCTGAAGGAATGTTAGAGTGAGTGAAATCTGTGCATTGCATATCACGTGTCGCCAGGCTTGCGCATTATTTTCAGTGCGGATGAAACAACATTTAAGTCCACAGACCAGACGAGTCTGCAGTCGAATTTCAATGAAGTTCACTTACCTCCAGCTCTCTGTAGAGTTCAGTATGGGTTGTTTCACATCTATGTTTCTCTTCATCATCTCAACCAAAATAACTGTTTTATTAGTTTTTTCCTTTTCCTGCAGAAATTGTAGTGATGCTGGTCTGTAGTTCTAACCCCTGGATTCCACTGGATCTGTGTGTGTTCTGGAATGGCTCTACTGCGTGTTTGCTCTCGTGTCCCGCTGTCCGTCAACACCTGCTGGCTACGTTCAGGTTGCGTTTCAGAGCGCAGCACAGCTGGACAGCTGGAGCCGCGAGACTACGAGATTTTGCTGTAATTACAGAATCAGGTGCGACCGTTGCCTCTGAAAACCTCTGATCTGTTGACTTCAGGCTCGGCTCTGCACATAGTGATGGTTTATGAATGGTGTTAAGCAAAATGTAATCTGGTGTCAACACAGGGTGTTTTATACTGAAATTATCCTTATGTTTCAATGTTGTATCTGTGTCAAACTTCCTGTCTCACTCGATCTGCTCTGTGCTTAATTGCTGCGTTTTGCTCCGTCATCCGGAAAAAATAGAAAACTTGTGTAACTGCTCAGTGGAAGCTCACACATTGTCCAGAAATGAAACGTATCAGCTCTGCTGCCGTTCCATCATGGAGACGCACCGCACACGCATCTGGTGGAATTTAGGGGTACGGAGTCGGTCAGTCTGGACTGGAAAAATCTTAATATCTACTGAACAGATTGGCAAAGAATTATGTACAGACATTCATTGTTCCTAGAGGATGAATTCTAGTGACTTTGAGGACTTTTACTCGCCCAGCTTTTCCACTAACGTCATCATATGAACATTTGTGGCTTTAAGCGAAATAT
The DNA here is from genome assembly GCA_029783665.1 of Naso thynnoides. Taxonomy (NCBI): domain Eukaryota; kingdom Metazoa; phylum Chordata; class Actinopteri; order Acanthuriformes; family Acanthuridae; genus Naso; species Naso thynnoides. Next base: position 24,625,503 of record JAQLOL010000025.1, read on the forward strand.
TTCAGCTAACCTCAGTGACCATCTGACTGTTCATTTTGTACTGTCAAAATTTACTTGTCTGTTTAATTTATGACCTAATTCAAGCACATGGCTGTATAATGAAATTGCCATCAGTTGTGCTGTTGTGTTTAGTGCTCATTAGCAAATGTTACCTTTGTAATATGCTTAACTAGGGTGATGAAAATAGTAAACATCTCATGAAACATCAGCGTGTAATTGCTTTTTTGTCAATATGTAGATGTTAGCATTTGGCTGAAAGCACCACTGTTCCCTTCTAAAGCCTCACAGAGCAAGAAAGAATTAGTCTGTAAGACGTTTGTGTGACCAGTTTAAAAATCAAACATGGTGAAAGCGAATCAGAAAGGACACACTCAAGTTAATTAGTGAAATGCTGCCTGTCAGAATGTTCACTGTGCTCTCAAACAATTTTTTCCCCTTATAACTTACCTTAAGCCCACAATACCAACCAAGTATTACAGTGGCTGCTTTACTAATATATTGTGGGTACATACAGGATAATTGCAAAGCAGCAACCTGCCATGACAGCCCATTTAATTACCACTGTCATTTCATTTTTAATGGCATTAAGGCGGATGAAATGAGTCATATGGCTAAGTTTTATTTTGACACATTTTATATGAATTGATTTTCTAAACCTGCTTGAATTCAGAGTACAAACAATCATATTTTTGAAACTTAAATCAGTTAGCCTTTTTCACTGGCATTAACTGCCATAATGCCACAGATAATGCAATGCAAACGGGATGTGATGTCAGTCAGTTCAACACTCTGTTCCAAATTGAAGTATTTCAACAGCTTTGGATGGATTGCTGTGATATCCGTCATGAGGTCAACAGCATAGGGTTGGTTTCAAGTGAAATATCTAATTAAGTTTGCCATGAAACTAAATACTAACTACAGTTCTTGTGACTTTAGAGATTTGCTTTCTTTCTCGCCCTACAGCCAGCAGGTCAAAGGTCTCACTTGTCTAGTAAAATTTCTCATTTTTTAAAAATGGATCAGCACAAACGTGACACAGATTTTCATGGGTCCTAGATGCGAATGTTACAGTCTGGTGAGCATCTGATTTTTCATCTCAGACCACCGCGAGGTTGAATTCTTTTGTTTTAGATTCAAATATTCTGAAAATTATGAGATGAATTGTAATGAAATGTAGATATTATGCCTCTTTAAAGAATGAATTGTAGAAGTTGAGTTTAGATTTTTCTTAGATTTTTCTCATAAGGAAAGCATTTTACTTACTTGGTGAAACTGCTTTACAACCCTGAAATCATCCAAAATGCTGCAGTCACCATTTTCAACATAAAAAACTTTTCCAGCTCACCAGAGCTCTAATAACTTGGACTTATTCCTTCAGTATCACGGTTTGTCTCGCCAGGAAGGTTAAACATGGGTGACTGAAAACAAGTGTGAAGCGAGAGATGGAGGAGGATAGTGGGCAATGCATTCCCTGTATGTTTCTCTAAATGTAACATTACTTTTCATTTGTTGGCGTCACCGCAATTAAGTTCAGTATTGCCAAAGCAAGTAGTGTAAGGTTTCATAATCTTAAGTGTGGCTTTTCAGTACAAACAAAATCTAAATGAGTAGGCAGTAAAATTTTAAAAAGACAAGTGGAAAAAACTGTTATGCTTCACTTCCTTGTGATGAGTTGTCCTTCTTCTTCGAGGACTTTCATGGTCCTAATATTTTAGGTTCCAGGGAAACGTTTGTTTGCCTCAATCAGCTGATGAAAATAAGCTAAATCACTTTCTATGTGATAAAATCTTTTTAATATTAGCTGGGTTTTAATCAACATCTATTGTAACTTTAAGCTGAATTTAAAGAAAGTTTAGAGAAAAAAAACAACAAAGAAATTCAAAATAATCTGCACCTGCAGTTACATCATAGTAGTAGAAAGGGCCACGATGAGATAAAAACATTTGTAGAGCACCATTCAAGTAATCACGGAAAATGTATTGAAATTCTAATTCTATTTTCATTTCTGCTGCTACGTACAGTAAGCGGGACATGTTGCTGCTGTGAGGTCTTACAGTTTCTGCAGTGCATTTTTTGAATTTGCATCATTCAAACCATTAAACGCGTAAATCATGACGGAAATATAGCATTTCCTGTTCACTTTATCAGCTGTCTTTATTTAAGTATATAGGAACGATTCTATGACAGCTGTGACAGACTGTTACATCCTTTAAGAAGCACTTGCATTATTTCTCTGTGCCGTAACAGATGATATACCCTACTCATAAATCTCAGAAATATCAGTGTATTTGAATTTTTCTTCTCCTTGAGAAAACCTCCTTTTTATTGATCACTGTAGTAGATTTTTTTCCAGAATTTCAAATTAAATGATCTTATTCGTTAGATATTTGAGCAAGAAGAACTCTGAAATTAAAAAAAATACTAAATAAAATCCAGCACAAATAAATTATTGTAGTTAATATACACACGGTGCTACTACACGTGAACCACCGTAACTGAAAACTGTGTAATTTACATTCTCAAAAACAACTTTGACTCTCTTTACTCAAACTCTGATCGTGAAAGTTCAACCACAACATTTTCCAAACGTGAATTGCGTCACTTTACTTTTGGATCTCTTGGCGATTGAATGCTAATAACGCAGTTAAAACCGCCACCGATGTTAATTCAGGGAATAACTAAAATTTGCAGCTACCTTGGAGCTGTAGTTTAATTGCAAATGATCTCATCAAAATGTAAATATAGTCATTGGTTTTCTTTGTATGAGAAATTATGTCTCCTTAATTGACAAAAAGTTCTTTTCTTTAATTTGCAATCGTTTTTATATTGATTTACATTATGATAAGCTGTGTTATTACACAACCTCTAAGATGCTTCTGTAATATTTTTTTGGCAAGCCGTGCGGTACATTGGATTAGCCTGTTCAGCGAGGTGAATTGGCTCGCCCACCTCATGCACTGAAGTTACATAACACGCAAGGAGAAGATTTGTTTTTAAACAGTCTTGTCCACTCAATTCAGTGTGTTGTGAATTAAAAGCTTTGCGAACAGCTTCTGCTTGTAAGAGCTTCCCTAAATGCATCTGTTCAAGGGTAAAAGAATGTATGCTGTCACAAGTACACTCTCGAAATGACCTGTGCTGTACAGACAAGGTTTTCCACAGTATGTGAGTTTACGCATGGCTGCACATTTTCATGTCTGCTGGTGGTTTGCAGCGTATATGAATGTCCTTGTCCTGCTCCCTCCTCTCAGGACAGTGCATTGCTACGGTATATTCACAACCATATGGCGCGTGGGAGTTGAATTCACTTCCCTGTTTGCCGGCCAGGTTTCCGCTGACACCTGTATGTGTTGTAATTGGCAGTTAGAGAGAATTTGCGTCGTTTGTAATTGTGCAATACTACAATCTCACTGCCTTCGTAGTCGCCACGTGCTGCATGTGTCCTGCGTCGACAAAAATGCTGTTCCAAACAGTTCCTCTTAAGGAGTGAGCAACACTGCACCTGTTGACCTTGACATTAGAATTTCATGAGAAACTTTGACATGAAAAAAGACTTTTTAGATAATAAGCCTAAGTGAATATTTACAAAGCAGCTTTCTGTGAACTGCAGAAGAACAGGCAGTGAATTCGCTAAGTGGTTGGGAGAATAAATACAAACCTTTCATACTGTCTGAAATGTAAGCAATGGTAATGGCATGCTTTACTGTAAGAGGTTTCACAGAGTTTAATGGAAAATCCATAACAGGTCAGTGATACTCTGAGGCTAGTGATCATCTCACAGCATGTTAAAAAACACGGTCTGTGTTAATTCACAACTGAAGACACAAGAAGCTTCGGAGCCGTCATCTGATGTGCTGTGTATGTGCCTCTGCAGGTGACAGCCATCTAAGGTGTGTTTCCGGGGATCTGCGCAGGAAACCCGGCAGACCCAAACCTTTAGTTGAGTTGTTTTAGGAAGTTCAGCCCCGTTAATGAAGCAGATTCAAAATGCTCTCAGATCGAAGCATTTTCAACTCAGGCAATGCGTCTTTGCTTCAGTTCTCTGTGTACAAGGAGAGTGCAAAGCCTCAGACTCCCAGTTTTTTGCCGGTGCCGCGGCGGATCTGGTGGTTCATTGTGTCAAGCACCGCCAAGTGTGAAGGTCCTCTGTGACGGCATGAAGGGCACTCTCAGTTAAGTGGCCTATCTTAAAACCAATGGACATCAAGAAGGTTGTTTTGATGGAGATATGCAGAAAGTTGAGTAAGACAGCATGCTCGTATGTTTGAAAAAATGGAGGAAAGACACTAGAGCTGCAGTGATTAATCGAATAATCAAAGGAAATTTAACTGCCAAATATTCTGGTATTTGATTAATCGTTTCAGCTGTTTTTAAAATTAAAAAAGCAAAAAGATTTACTAGTTTGGACTCTTAGATGTGAGGATTTGCTTGTTTTCTGAGTCTTTTCTGTTTCGGGCTGTTGTTTGGACAGAAAAAGCAATTTGAAATTTGAAGAAGTCACATTGAGCTCTGAGAAATTGAAATAAGCATTTCTCACACTTTTTGACATTTCACGGAGTAAATGATTAATCTGTTAATCGTGATAATATTCAATAAAGAAAATAATCATTAGTTGCATCCCTGAAAGACACAGTTCTTCAATTCTTTGATCAGAAGTGTTGTGGGTTTCAGAAAAAAGTTATCAGAGGTATTGATGAGGTTGATGAGGTAAGCAAGGAAGTCAGGAGCATTAGTTACCAGCTACCGAGAAAAAAAAAAAAAGGTCGTTTCAAAATAAAACCGCTTACGTCGTGCCCTCCAATCCCAGTTTCCACTGTACAGGATGGTGCTGTATCCAGATTGTTTGGAAACTAAGTATTATATTTTGATAAATTATCCCAAAGTAAATGCTGTCTTTATTTTTATTTCTTTGTTTGGGACACAAAAATACACCTCCACACTTTAACTTTAGCCAACAATGGTTTTAATTCATTGTGTTGAATAATAACACGCTAAACACTGTGTGTCAGTGTGTGTGCTCCTTTGTGCTTTCATTTGCTTGCTTGTTGGATAAAACGTTTACAACTTAGACCTGACAGCTGATCATTCGGTGTATAATCTGTTATCTTACAGCTCCAACTCAGCTGCTGAGCTCAGCATGACAGCTCCCCGACACAGAGCAATGTCAGGTGTCAGGTCTTGCTGCCCAACTACAACTCTCACTTTTCCGTCCTTTTCATTTTTACTTAGTCTGTCAGTTTTTCATGTTTTGGGTTTGTTTTCTACCTTATTTAGAAGTGATTTTAAACAGTGACACATTGTGGGCAGTGTTTCCTTTTTTAAAAGAACAGCATCTAAAAGGTTTGTTTGAGTTGTTTTCTCTTCGACCCATGCTCTTGCTTCCTGAGTCTTCAGGAGGAAGGAATTCCCTCTAATTTGTTGGTTACACACCCTAGATCTGCACACAAACACACTCACAGACACATTCACTGGTTACATGTCTCTCCAGACACGATTTTCTAAGGAGTCTGAAAGCAGTTAGAGGCCCCTTTCCAAATGTCACTAAAAGTGGTTTACTGTTTAATGTCAAGAATCTATTTTTTAAACATCAGTTAATTAATGTGATGTTAACGGCAGTGCAGCACTCAAATAAATCTAGTGGTTAATTACTGAAATTTAAGTATTTTTTAAAAATTAGATTTTTACTCATCAACTGAAAAAAAAAAACATGTACAGAGATTGAGATGCAGGAAGATGCACTTGTAATCATTTCTAGATTTGCACACCTACTCTCCCCAAGGGGTGGGATGAAACTTTTATAGGATTATATGTTCACGCTTCCTCTTTAAATGGATTCCCCCACCAGTTGAACTTAACTCCAGCAGTTGGGCCTTTTGTCTTTTTGTGGCTGTCACACGGGGAAGTGAAGGCGCACGTGGACATGGACAGGTTTCAGTCAGTGTTTGTGTATTGAAAAGGCATTAAGCTAAGACTTTGCACTTTTTTTATGCAAAGTTCCATCTCATTTTTCATTTCTGTGGAACTGACACCGCAAATCAGGAAATAAACACGTAACTCTTCTGCTTTTTGCCTTTTTTTTTGGTTTTGTTTTTCTTCTTTATGTGTCACTTCACAGACCATCGACCCAAACCCAAACCAGTGTGCTAGTTTCGCAAACATTCAGTCAAGATCATGGTCAGTAATTGTCCTGTGATCAGTTTTCTTTATCCCACTTATCCACCAGAGTCTCTGAAATGTCAGACAACCCTCTGAACTATTTGGACACATTCGAGTGGATGCAGAAAATCAAACTCGTTCCAGGAAAACAAAACAAACAACAAAAAAAGATGGACGAAAGTTTCAAAGTCGGTGTTTAAACATGACTGACACAACATGAGATTGGGTGTTTTTGTATTTTCTTTATTTTTTTTTTTTTAATATGTGTTTTTTCAATTTCGGATGAAAAAAGCAGACTCAGTGTGCAAACACCTTCACTGTTCTCGCAAACGGCTTCAGCTCTCGTCTCTGCTTTACTCTCCAGCAGGATCTTTGCACTCTTATTTATCCTCGCTCCGGACTTTATTAAATTAAATTTTTCTGCACTCTGCCGATTGTCTCTGCCCTGTGTGGGATTTCATTTTGTGTCTCTGTCTATGGGCCTCTGACTCAGCCATACATACCCTAACTCACAGTCGTCCAGTGGGGGGTGGTTTTTACTTGGCTGACCTCGTCTCACCCTCCACACTACCCCACCCTAATCTGGGCCCCACTGTGCTTTATTCAACAGGCCAGCAGATGCTTTTTAGACGGACATAATCAGCCCAAAGCTGCTCAAACTCACTGCTTGGCTGAGTGGAGGATGGGATAAGGAGCTGGTTTGTCCTGAAATTGTCCCGCCCCCCCACAGCACACCTCTGTCGTTGTCTGTTACTCAAACTCTGCCCCCGACAAACTTGACACCATGCACTTTACATTTTGAAAGTGATGATATAGTGACACTTTTAGTGTATATATGCCAGTTTTAGCATAGAAAATGTTTTAATACAGAGTCTGAATACTTTGTGTTGCTATAGTTGCTATATGTAAATTCACACATAGATGCTCCATGCCAAGATGCTACAATTCAATAAATACTTTAAAAAAAAAACACACACAAAAGATATGTTTTACAAAAACAAAACATAAAAATTAAGCTGTGCAGTTAACAGGACACTATCAGAATCACAATATATTATTTAGTTTTACAAAAACAAAACACAATTTGTTAGTTGGAAACAGTTTTCTTGCATAAAAAGAAAAACAATTCTGACAGCCCTTAGGATTGTGTGACCCTATTGGATTTTCTATCCTCAACACACAAAACATGCTGTTGGTTTTCTTTTTGTGCACAAATGTTATTATTAAATGTAGACAAATGACATACAGTCATTTCTTATTTCATCTGTTGTTAGGTTTTATGTACAACAACTTGCATGTTTTTCATTCAAACTTCAGTAATTTAAAAAAGAACTTAGATATATTTCAAATAATGACATTTTAGAAAATATGTTACGAGCTGACTAGCTAAACCTAGCACTGAGTTACTGAAACCTATCTGCTGGTGCCTCTAAAGCTTACTAAATAACACATTATATCTTGTTTGTTTAATACCAGGACTCCAGACTGTAACCAGAATGGTTGCATATGCAAACCCTAGAGTGTACAAGTTAAAGTTTCACATGGTTGCTTTTGTGCACTAGCCCAGTCTGGCAGAACCATGGCCCTGTAGAACCGGGGAAACAACCAGCTGTTAAAGAAGCAGTTTGACACCAGTGGTTTATGACTTCATGTTGCTCTACACTGTTATTATAGATAAAAAATGTGCAGGGTCTAAAGCTTGGATGTGTGTATGTCTAAAACAGTGAATTTTAAAAAAACGTGTGACCAAATCATGCGATGATGCAACCTACGGAGAAAGCTGTCGACACCATTGCTACCACTGTAAAAATGTTAGTCTGGTCCCAGAAAACAACATGTTGTGGTTTTATTGCCTTATGAGCTTGACTTGTTCTTGTAGCTGTAAATTGAGCAGTACAAGTACAAGACTTAGGTCACCATAAGGTTGCCTGGTTCTTCCTATATATAGCATTGATTAGTTAGCTTGAGAGGCGCTGATAATTTTGTTTCCTTTGGACAGAGGCAGGTTAGCTGTAAGGGCTAATTTCATTAAGGCTAATTTTATTTTCACTTACAATTTTGGCTCCCCTCGATTATCAAGACAAGATCATCAAAAGAAAATGATTTTGTGCCGCTTGAAGAGTCCACAGATGTTACTCTGGTTTTGTCTTGTGTTGTTAATCAAGCACACTGCCTCCCAGCAGATGTGGTGTCTCCCCTAGAGCCCAAACAGAGGTATCAGCATAAGTTCAGATCAGTGAGTCACGATTCATCTCCTCTCCGGTTAATTTGAGACTAGTACAACTTGTAAGAAGGCAGAAAGCGAGCTGTTTGGTTTAACGCAGGGGTGTGGAAACACTTTGGTGTCAGACTTGGAGCAAATTACAGTCGAAATCAAAATGTGAACAGTTGCGACTGCTTCTCCTGCCACTTAAATCAACGCAGCCGCATATCAGTGCAGCTCCTGTAGGCATGTGGAGTGCTATCACTTTCTTTCTCATTAAGAACATGTGCCCAAAATCCCCAAAATGTTGAGTATAGATTACAAATATATTAAATATACTGTATGTATAGTAGTTTGCTGTAGGTTGTGGCAGTGCACTACAACATAGTTGGTAATATTCATTTTTCATTTACATTTTTTAATATATCATTTAGTTTTATTTTAATACATTTTTGATTTTTTTCATTTATTTTCATTTACCACTTTGTTTTACAATACAGTTATAATTTAGGATAAAGTCAGCCGTGTTAAAGGAAACATCGGTGTTAATGCTCAACAAATGCATGATGTTCTCTAAGCTGATGAGTCATCGTGTTAAATAATTGCATTTCAATATAGATCAAAATAATCTGATTATTATTTCTGCCATAATCAAGCAGCCCTTCTGGCTGTTTCCCCTTACCAGTCTTCATGCTTAGCTAAGCTCAGCAGCTGCTGTTTTACCTTCATATTTAGTTTAGGAAAGTGAGAATGTTAATCTTCTCAGAGCAAGAAAGCAAACAAGTGTATTTTCTAAAATGTCAAAATGTAACTTTTACTTCCTTGTGTGCAATTTTGTAACAGCAGAGTCATTTTTATTGTGTGAAGACAGAAGTTTCTGACGCCTTTCTGCCTCGGTGATTCCTGAAAGAGTCCGGGCTGATATGCATCATTAACTGACAGTGACAACAATATGTCTCCTCAACCTCTTCTCTGCTAACGAGACACAGCGGCGTAATCATACCTTATACCCACTGTTGATTGTCATTGTTGTTGGTTTTCTTGTTGTTTATTGTCTGTTCGTCCTTGTGTCAGACTTGAAAGCTAATCTTTTTCTACAGCAGAGGTGTGCCTCTTCAGCTCAGTGTTATTATTCTAAAAACAATTGAGACTTGAGCTGCTGTATTCCCTGCTTCCCTGAAGTAATGAAAAGTTATTCAGTATCTCATTCGTTTCTTTTTCCTTCTCCTTTGAGCAGATATAGCTCTATTATTGGTCGCATGTTGAATCAATCACTGGAGTCCTTGAAATTGACTCTTGGGCATCTCAGTGATGACAGAGGGAAGGTCTGTTTCTAATAACTAATGTTTTTAACGAGGTTGTGATAAACAGTCTCTTCTGTCTTGAGAACAAAATCATGACAAATTTATGTACTTCTGTGTTTGCTAAGTAACTTTACTTAACTTTAAGGTTAAAGTAACTAAGAAAGCACTAAAAATACAATCAATAACAGCCCTTTCTTACACCATCACACCTCAAAAAGGTCATACATTGTAGTAATAACAAACTAAAGAGCAAAAACTTGCCACATAATGTGGTTTAAGGAACTGATCACAAGTTTAAAAGTTCAGTTTTGTCCGGTGCATATTCCGTTTGCTTGCATTTATTTATTGAGAACTGGAAAACAAAATATTGGAAACTCAAACCACTTTTGTTTCAGTTTCTCAATCCATTTCTCCTTTTCGCCCTTCGGCCCCTCAGCTCTGTTCACCTCTTCTGTCTGAGCTTGTCTTTAACCAGCTTCTCTGTACGTAAGAATCTGTGAGAATGTCTGTGTGCATGTGTGTCAGATGACCTATCAAAATCATTGCGGTGCAGTGTGCCTGTTACCAGGGCAACGCAGGCTTCTCCGTGTCTCTCTCTCTCTATCTCTCTCTCTCTCTCTCTCTCTCTCTCTGTCTCTGTGCCCACTCCTCTCTCATTTCCTCTCCACAGCAGAGCAAGGTCATGTGACAGTGCTGACGTCAAGCCGGAGAGGCAGGCAGAGGAACAGATCAGTTTGTGGTCTTTTAACAAACCTCCCGCTCAGACGAGGAGACTCTAGGAGTCTGTCAGTCACTGTTAGCTCTGTCTCAGTTGCTCAGTTTGTCTTCTCTTCCACCCCCCACCCCCCCACCTTCTTCTCCTGCTCTTCCCCCCTCTCTCTCTCTCTCTCTCTCTCTTGCTCTTATCTTTTGTTTCTTTTTGGTGCTCTTCTTTATTCCTTCCTGTTGCTTCCACTGCTGCTGCTGCTGCTGCTGCTTCCACAAACTTAGTCTTTAGAGAAAGTGCTGGGCGATGGACTGCTGAACAGCTTGTACATTGCTGCAAAGTGAGGTAAGCTTCTGGTGTTTTCTGTTTGTGTGTATTGTGTGCTTTAGCAGCTAGTTGCTTTCAAAGGGATATGTAGCAAGTCACAGCGATGAGTTTGAGTCACATATTGTGCACGAGGGAAGTTGTTATTAGATGAAAATCCTGGCTGTGGGTGAAGGAGGCTCTCATTGTCACCGTTTTATTGTTTAGCTAAACCTTGAAGTTAAAGAAGTGCAGAAATGTAATGCAATGTTCGGGGGCGATCTCTGATCGTTGTGGGATCTCAAAGACTAGTTGCTTTCTTCCTCTTGCAAACACAGCCAGGTCTCTTTCATACCCCCTCAGGAAGTGAGTGCATGAAAGAGGAGAGAGTGAAGGAGAGTGTGAGAAAGAGGAGAGAGTGAAGGAGAGTGTGATCACTCCAGGGACCGAGTGTCTTGTATGTTGTGTAGCTGGAAGTGATGGGCAGCTCCACATGGCTTCTCTTCTCAAAGCGTAACTAATGTTAGAGTCAGCAGTGTGGGCTGGAGCTGCTGGCTCTGTCTGCTGGAGAGTCAGAGGCAGGGCGGGGGCCGAGCAGCTGCCACCTGCCCTCCTCAGTGGGGATGGGAAAGCTTCAGAAGTATGTGCTTCACAAATATAACTCTCTAAGTGTCAAGGTCAGCTGCAATATTTAGTCTTTCTGATAAAATTCAACAATTGGGAGAGAAAAAAAACAAAGGGGTTTCAGTTTTGTTTTACTTTTTCAGGAATTTTCTGTGTAGCTTAAGAACCCCCCCTTTTCGTTGCCCCACACACACACACACACACACACCTCCCTGTGTGTCTCAAACAAAAGCATGCCAGCACACATTAAGTCCAGATACGTGGGAAAAAAAGGGAAATGTGCATAGCAAGTGGTTTGGATTTCCCTACTATACACGACACTCTCTTATTCCCTCCATCTCCCTTTACTTCTCTAGTGACTCATCCGTGAAATACTTTATCTCTTCCCCTCGTTCACTCTCTGGCAGTGCCTCCCTCTTCCAATTTAATGAGGTGGAGATCAGCCAAGAGCATGCAACAGGTCTTTGTCTTTGTCTTAAGTATCCTCATCATCCCCAGCTATCTACTGACTCCGTCCAATAAAGGCAAATTTAGAGCAGGATTAAATTAGTGGTCTCGGAAGTAGAATAAAAGAAATATATATTTTGACACCAAATAGTTGATGCAATTTGTTTTAAAGAATAAATTAATCATCCACCAGTGTCTCTTGTCCATTTAAAAGCATTCGGTCATAGTAAAAGCTTCAGACAGTTTTGGAGACTTAAATCATGAAGTGAAGGCGGTGGCAACTATATATGATCTGTATGGCAGCTTAATTTGTATTTTGAGATTGTTGTGGCACAATGGCATTTTAAATATGATGTCAAAATGGTAAGAAGTGTCGTTATTTAAAAGAATTTTAATGTGGGAAGCCACCTGTGTGCAAACCCTGTGACACACACACACACACATACACATTCTGCAGTGTTGGATCTAAGCATTGAACAAGTTAGTATCTGTTATGTACATCTTTATTTGATACTTCAGACTCTCATCTCATGCTAACTGCTCGACACAGCGAACCTCTTTACACCTGGCATTGAAATGTGTTTTTTGTGGTCAGGTTCAAAATGGATAGCACTTTATCACATGAAAGTGCAGGTGTTAATGCACCCAAAACCCACTGATGACGGGCTGTGATCCAATATGTCAGACCACCTCCGAAGGCAATCAGGAACGCCTTGTGACCACATTGAGCACAAGTGTAAATGTGAACGTGTCTCCAATCCACACGCAACAACTCCATGGGAGGAAATACATAATTGGCCCTTGGCTAAGCCGCGGCCTGCTGACAAGGTCCGTCAAGCTGTCAGAGCTTGCAGCCTGGCAGCAAAAACGAGTTAAAGTTCAACAGCTTCCACTTGTCTTTCACTTCATTCTTTAAATAAGTAAGGGCTCTCGTAACAATTTAAGACCAGTTTAGAACAACAGGAGGACATGTCTCTTTGTATGGTATAGTAAAGTATAGTGAAGTATAGTATATAGTATAGTGTTGTCGGGTCTTACTTTGGGTTACCGACGCAGCAAACCCAGAGCTGCCATGCCCAGACTCCAGCCACGGACTTCAGTTCAGCTGCTAGGCTCGCTAGCACCTTGGATAACAACAAGTAACTTAAGTTAACCAGCTAGTATCTGCTAATATCTGAAACAAGGTAACATGGCCTCAGTGTTACTTTAGGGTCAGCGGAGCGGACGTATCGGATCAACTTTGTGTATTGTGCATATCGCAGGGCTTTAAGTGCTGTGTGGGCCAGACTGGCATTATCAGATCAATTTAAAATGCACCCAAGAAATCGTGGTGGTTTACAGCCCAACAGCCTTGGCTGACCTGTACACCAGTGATGGCACAAGTCAAGAAACATCACCAAATGACAGTGATCCGCTTAAAAGAGCTTTCAAAATAAATAAATATGAAGCATTTTCATGCTTCACTACTGCAATGAGAGTTTCAGGCGAGCTAAAAATATACAAGAGCAGACAATATGATATGACAGAATTACATAATCGTTTATCGTAATTCGTTATTGGTGATCAGTTTTAAGGCTGCCAGTCCTTATTTATCTACCATCCAATCTCTGCACTACCTGCACGTAATTGTAATATCAGTGAGAATCATGCAGTATGGACGTGGGTGAAAGTGACCTGCATGCATAACACTGAGTGTGTGTGTGTGTGTGTGTGTGTGTGTGTGTGCGCGTGTGTTCACATATTTGTTCTGTAGATATGAATGTAGACCTTTTCAGTCAGGCCAGGTGTGTGTAAATCTCTAAATTGATTTAAGATAGTTATATCGTGGAAACATGACTCCTTCAGTGTTCTTTTGAAACAGAGCCCACACATACACACAAACAGGTGCATTTGTATCTGGCGTATTTATGCCCACGTCCAAAAAACTGGAGCTAAAAAAAGATGAATTCTGAAACAAACTGGGCTGAACCGTATGAACCAGTTCTATAACATCCTGTGTTGCACTAAAGGGACTCTCATGTAACATTGTGGAAACTAACTTGAAGGCAGTTTATGTAACTGCTGATTTATGACCAGAGGGCAAGTTGGAGTCAGAACTGAAAAAAAAAAGAAAGAGGAAAAAATGAAGAAAGACATTAAGTTAGGAAGACATCCGGAGATAAGAGACAGACGCTTTGGGAGTCAGATGTTTTCTTTGTCTGGATCATTTTACTCTTTTAACAAGTGTTGAATAATTACTGCTAAGTGGTGGAATATTTTGAAAACCAGAAGAGTTGTTCGAAGAGTGCAAGGAGGGCTTTGTCTTGATGTATTTAACTGTTATCATTCAGAGAAAGAGATTGTCCAACTGCTCATTAATTCCATTCAGTACCTGTGAATATTGTAAAGGGTTTTTGCTCTGTAGAACAAAAACCTACTGACAATCCCTCTGCGCTGTTATGTTGAGGTCAGACTACAAGATATTTTTATCTGTTAAAATATTCACTGTGTCAGAATAGGCAATTAAAGAGTCTTAAATTCTCGCCATGTCGTGACTGAGACTCATGACAGACTACACGTTATTCCCCGATCAGTCATCGTTTGCAGTTCACAACGTGCGTGACGTCATCAGCAAGGAAACGCTTGTTACTAACTACTACTATCATGAGGCTTCCTAGTTGAAGCGTTGCTTTTGTCGTCCATTATGACACACTCTGCAAGATGAAATGACTGATTGTTGCGCCCAGTGCTCATTGACCATTTCTGAGCCCACCGGACGCCCTACGTCTTCCCGGTCAGGATATAATCGGGCTGATATCATGTTGTCTGACCTCAACATAAAGTGTTTGGTGAGGGTAAGTGCCCACAGACTGGAGGAAACCCCTGGTGTGTGTGTGTGTGTGTGTGTGTGTGTACGCACGCACAGGGGGGAGTTCTGGTCACGTAACTGACTGTTATGGTCAAGTTTACCACAGGTGTTTTCTATTTTCTCCATGTATTTTGAAGTTGGCAGATATGGCAGCACATGAGGCAGACTTGTTCCACAGCACCAGAAGTGGTCAGAAACACCACAGCATTTGTTTAATGGAGTGAGGTTTTATGGTATAATTTACAGGTTAGTGTAGCATATGGATTTAATTTGAAGTGGAAAGGTTTTAAAATGTGGGCCTGATCACATAAACACTCACTCAGCGAGAGCTCCATTCATGTTAGAGCTCCTGGTTTTAAAAGGGACAAAATAATCTGCACAAGTTGAATCGGCTGTCGGAGTCACGCAAAGACACTTGACACTTTGATTTTGAAAACCCCTGTGCTGATTTAACAAATGCAGTGAGACTATTAAATTAAAGAAGGTGACGCAAAAATCTCAAATTATGTTTCTGGACGTTACTGAAGGAGGAGGTGTTCAAACACCCGTCTGACTGAGGTGTGGAAATGTTGGCCACTGTAGTTACTGTGTTTGGGTGTCTGTGACGTATATCACTACTTTATCTGTGTTCGCTGCAAAGGTCAGAAGTAGAAGAAGAAGACACAAGACAAATGCAGCAACTGACAATTAAAGCTCAGTTACACTTCACTGCAGAGGAGGTGTGGTGCTGAGAGTTTATCGTGAGTCATTGGCTGTCATAGCAGCGCCGCACTCTATGGTGGTGATGTTTTGGTATCTACCTTTTATTTCCGCAAAGGAAAACGAGAGTATCTGTCTTTAAATTGCACTGTGTCATCCTCACGGTCAGCCTTTACTTATCCTGTCAAACCTATCTCGAGTTTAGTTTTATTTATTCAAGAACTTTTCTCTTTCATATCGGCACATATTTACTTCGCACTCAAAACTTAAGCATTAGCATGGTTAGATGAGCAAATGGATGTTCGTAATCTGGAAATACTTTGTGTTTTATTGATTTGGTTTTGTTTAATCACTTTCAAAAAAAGGTATCAGTGAGTGGTTGTTGCCTGGGACTCCTTAGCTATTGTTATGAAAGCAAAAAATTTAATTGGATATTGACATAAGGCATTCTTAATGGAAACAGCGAACAAGTTGACTTGACTGAGAAACGGCTGTGCTGTGTTCCTCTCTGGCCTGCGTCTTGGAAGAATGTTTTGTGTGTTTGTTTTCTTTTTGTAAACAGTCAAATTTATTCAGGAGGTGAACAGATAAGTAAAGGGCCTTTTGTTTTGGGCTGTGTACGACCTTGAAATGAGTGTATCAGATGGTTATTCACAGCACTCGCTACATAGAAGAAGATGAATATTAATTAATAACACAAGCATATCTAACACAAGCACAATATAAGAAAATCCTCTGTAGGATTGGTTGATAGGTTACAATTTTCCAACTGGCCACTGTCAGCCCATCAACCATCGGCTCCCGATATATTTGGCAGGTGTGGACTAGCATGAGTAGTGGGTAGTACCTCTCGTTTATACACTCAGACATATAATGAGTTTTTAATAATTAATGTTATAGCTTTTTTTCCTCTCACCAGACAAGTGCTTCATCCCTGCGCTCCTTAGCACACAGGGATGAAGTGGATTTGTGCCTGAGAAATATGAATACAAAAATGCTGCGCGTCGCATTTACAGTTTATGGACTCGCTTATAATTATGCACGCCTAATTATTCTTACTCTCAGCTCCTTAGCGTGAGTGGCGGAGCTGCATTGCTCGTCAGGTTGCTCGGGCAAGTTGCTCACAGAGCCCCATGACAGGCGGTCCGCCGGTTGTTTCCTTGAGCTGGTAAGTTCTGCTTCTCCTCAACTCCTTTTCTAATCACAAGGAAAACAAAAAAAAAAACACGGACTCGGCCTGTAACTATTTTTGGCGCTTACAGGTTTATTATTTATTGAGTGAAATTAAAGGAAGGGGACCATTAATTTAGCGAAATTAAATGTCAGACCAAAATATTGGCTCCAACACCAACATGGGTTATTGATTTATTTGTCCAATTGCCCAAACTTATTCCATCTCCATCCAGTGTGAAAACATTTCTGTAAAGTACAAGCTCAATTAGAGATTCCAGAAAGACACATACTGGTGGTGGTTTCAATGGACAGCTGGTCTAGGCGACGAGGCGTCTTTATAGAGGGGTCGTAGGTCACTAAACTGAAATCCAGCCCCAACGGGGTGCAGAATTCTCTGAGAGATTGCCCCCAGCTGAACGGTCCCACAGATCATTTTTAAAGAATAACCTTGGTCTATAGGCTCCCATGCGTTGGTTTTGGTGAACTATGGGAAACAGATGCTCTATTTTTAGACACACAGGAATTCACACACACAGTCATGTCACGCTGGACACAAGAGACAAAAGAGGGGGTTCTTTTTCTGTGAGCTGTCGCTTTCTAGAGTCTACTTGTTGGTGGTACTTCACCCTGCAACAAGGGAACTCCCCTGCTGCCATTACTGAGAGTTTTTCCGTCTTTGTGTGATGAGTTTCACTACACTACACATCACCACAGACGGTCTGTGAATCAATGTTATCATTATTAGTGTGTGTAATAATAGAGGGTTTGGTCACGTTGGTTGTTTGCCGGCTGTGTGAAGTTGAGTGATTCTGTATTTCCCTCTAGCAGATTTTTGTATCTGGTGTCAGAGGACCACAGTTCAGCTGAACGTGTGGTTAGATGCTTGATGTTGCTGCAGTAAAAAAAAATTTGTGTGGTAGTTGGTTGAGATTTATTTCTTACACTGACAGGTCAAACAGAAATGGAATTGCCACTGCAACATTTTTGCTTCTGGACCAATAAAAACTGTGGCCTTAGAGAGACACGACACGATCATTGTGGTTCACTTTACTTGTGATTGTGTTGCTGGGTGCTAAAATGGGTGCTAAATATAATATGGGTGCTAAATATAATATGTTGCAACTTTACTTTGTTTCTGCTTTTACTTCATGAGTTTATGAGAGAGACAGTATGATATCCCTTCTCAGTAGAAGACAAGCAGATTCATTGGTTTGATTTAATGTAATCATAAACACACTTGACTAAATGTTTAAGAGGATGTAGAAGAACATCTGATTTCAGCATCAGTCATCACATTTTTTTGAGCATGTTATAATGCTGAGCAAATATTTAGCTCTTTAGATCAGACATTCCCAAACTTTTTCTGCTCCAGTCCTCAAAATGTTTTTAATACATCATGCAAAACAGAATCCTTTTTTTTCTATTTGAAATAGGAAAATAAATTCTCATATCGTGCATTGTTATGCTTTGTATTCTGCTTACTGTGACTGTGACCCATTTGGGTCCTCATCCTAGGTTTGGGAAAAGCCACTTCAGATTATTCTTGTCCAAAGTTTCATTTTAAGATTTGTATTTTCGATCCATTTGTCAAACACATTATTATTCTTAAAGCTGAGGTAGGCAACATTTGGATATCAAGCTAGCTGTAGCATGAGACTCCTTTAGAAAAAAAAACTGTGCTACTCCCTCCCTTCCCTGTTTTTGCCCTGCTCGCCCTTTATTTCATTTGTTGTCACTCTTTTTTAAGTCCAGTTTATACCAAAGATTCATGACGAGAAGAAACGGTTGCAGACACAGTTGCAGTGAAGTAAACGGGTCCATCTCAGCTTGACTCATGGCGGCTCACGGTGTCGCCTGCAGACACCATTGTTGCCTGAGGCCAGTTTTAGAGTGTAACGCACATCACTTGTTTTAACAGCCAATCAGCTCATAGCAGCGTCACCTGCCGCTAAGAAGTGCAGCGTAGAGCAGCCAATCGGAACACATGCTCCCTGAAATTACCTTGACTGACCAAAAATTCCCAGTGACGGTCTGAACAGAAAGCCAGGAGAGGTGCAGAAGTCTATTGTGTTTTTTCAGACCACCTGAATTACAACATGCTGAAAGGTCATTATGGAACTTTAGCGCAATGACGCCAAAGATTAATTGCTTACCCAAACTTTAAGAATGTTTAGAGAAACAGTTGTTGTACTGGTTTGTTCAATTTCATTAGCTTTTATGAAAGGCTGCTTGGTTGGGAATTCAGGCAAAAATAGCTTTGTATTAATAACATGGAGTATGTATTGATTTGGTTTGTAGCTAAGTAGCCAGAAACACTGATATATGATGCATTAAGTCCAGTTTGAGTAATACATCCAAGGGTTTAAAGGCTTATTAACGCACTGTAGAGTGGCACATAATACTAAGGAAGTTGCTTACTCAGCAAAGTTACCATAGAGATAATCAAACTCTGTACTAACACATTGCATTTCTTAATGATGTTGCATTGTGTCATCATAAAAGATTGATACTGTTTCTCCTTTTTGCGTGTTATCGACTCCTATGTGTCTTAACGAATCGTTCAGCAAAATCATCTCCACATGGCTAAAGTTACCGTAAGTACTCACTGGACCTTGATGTGAGTCATGCTGGTCCAAACTGGGATGAAGAGCAGATCATGAAGACTTAATGAAGGAACATTTGGTGCTGGGTCACTGTACACTGATTATAGATAAAGGCGTTAATAATACAATAATTCACTCCTGGTGTGATTCAGTATGAAATTTGATCTTTGAGAAAAACTAGTTGAGAAAAAATAGCTAGCATTGACATTAAATATAATCTTTTTGGAACAACAGCTGTTGACCCTAGCTGTTTTTCTACCTTTGAGATTGCACACAGAGGCTCTCAGCTAGTATGGAAAAATATGGAATTATTCACAATACAGCCTGTGGATAATTTCCCAGTGGGAGTGTTGCAAATGACAGTGTGGCAGCTCGGGAGGTGATGGATCTCAGATACACAGCTACTTAGAATTCCTCAGTGCTTGCATAGATCTTTGGCAGACAGGCTGCATTCCTCACTGGGGTATGTGAGGCAAAACGAAAAGAGCGCTATCACCGGAATGTCACTTAAAATTCATTTAGATGTCATATATCTGCTAGGAAACAGCGTTCTGAGGCTGTGCACTCCATGTGAGCTGTCATAAATGAAGATGGTGTCGTGGAGAGGCAATATTAAAGCACAGTTTCTTCTTTTTATGCATAAACTTGTATATTGTCGTGGCAGCTGTTCGCAGA
The DNA here is from genome assembly GCA_029783665.1 of Naso thynnoides. Classification (NCBI taxonomy): domain Eukaryota; kingdom Metazoa; phylum Chordata; class Actinopteri; order Acanthuriformes; family Acanthuridae; genus Naso; species Naso thynnoides. The sequence continues at coordinate 24,645,244 of JAQLOL010000025.1, forward strand.
GATACTGAAGGCCCACACAGATTAGTTTTTTACTGGTGTTGCTTTTGTACAAATAAAACAAAAGCTGTGTTACAGTTTTTGTGGCGTGCTGTGAGTGCACAGTGTTAGTTTGCAGAACTTGACCAGTGCTCATGCTAAAAATTTGTTATGTTAAAACCATTCATTCTGAGTATAAAAAGCTGTAGTGGCCATACTTTTATTTAATTTTATCTGAACTGCGTACACTGTTGACCTCTTAGATCGGTTTTGTTCTCCATCAACTCCTGAGAAAACTGTCCGACTCTTTTGCTGCTGAATGCCCCATGATGTTCAGCAACTAAATTCGTAACTCCAGTTCAGTGGATTTCAAAACTTCATCACTAAAATAGCTGCTGAGAGCTGTGAGAGTGAATCAAAACAGTGAAGCTGAGTACGAAATAATAAGCTGAAAGATGTTGAGGCCAGCTGCAGAGCTGCATGACAATTGTCTGCAAGTTCATCGCACCATGAACCCTCCTTCCTACTTACATCATTTGGTTGATTGTTATTTGGTTTGGGTTTTTTTTTATATAAAATCTTATTTAGCATCTTTAAAGGAACTAGGTTTTCTTATATTTTTTTCAAAGCGTATTGGGTCAATGTCATCAGTGAATATTTTCTTTCTGCAATTTCTTCATTGCCAGTACATTTAGCATCCATGAACACCAACCAAAGTTGCAGTTAGTGATTAGTAACACATTAACGACTTAATGCAACCCACTGCGGCCCCTTTTGAAAAGACTGTTCAAAATAAATATTACACAATTTTTGCCCCTCACTGTTTGTACAAAAGTTGGGAAAATGGGAAAAGGGGCCCATGGTGTACCACTGGAAAAGGGCAAGAGAGATAGCAAGAGTACTAAATATGTATAAATACTAATGTATAGTCGTGACAACTTAGTGAGCCACTCGCTGATGGGAGATTTTAAAACATCTAACAGCCACCAAAAAAGGCGAACGAATTTGTCTGCAAATTGAGAAGACGAGGATGTATGAATCCAGTGCAAAAAATACGAAGGCGGCGTAAAGAAGGGACGTCATTGCTGCACTGTTCAATATCTCTGCGTATTAAAAATGGCTAATGGCTGTTTTCCAGTCACACTGTTAAAAATGAATGTGTGTCATTTGCTCTGTTCGATCATCTCAAGTGGTATCCTTATACCATCTGATGGTCACTTTGCTCTGAAGGACAGTGCATATGCGTGATCAACAATTAAGTGCTATTATTTCATTCGGCAGACGGTCAAGTCGTGACAAATCTAAAAAACTGTAGTTGCCTGCATTGCAAGTCTTTAAGAAAGGGGTCAGTAAAATATAATTAGTATATCAGTGTAAAAGAGATATGTACGTATACTGGAGTTAGACGAAAAAATGCACAAATGAGCCTTTTAACTACCCTAAATAACCCTAAATATACTGTGGTTCACTAAGCAAATCAAGGCTCCCTGTGAAGCCCATTAGAAGAAGAAAGGATGGAAAGAAATGGCACGTAGCTGCTTTTGTGCCTTCTGCCATAAACGAGAAAACATCAGTCAATTTGTTTTTGTTTTGTTTTTTTTTTATCTTTTACAAAAAAAGCAAGACACACTTTAAAAGCTAAACACAGTCTCTAAACAAACAACTAATGTTAATTTCACTTTAAAATTACGTTTTTTTGCCGTAAACAACTGGAGATTGTGCTTTAACTTGGCACAGCATGTCTGCCAGCCAGTCTAAATATTTAGAAACTGAAACACTCCAAAGCGTTTTCACTGTTCAGCACATCCTTGTTCCCTGGGTTCATCCTGACCCCTGACCTCCACTGTGATGTAACTTCAATTCTGTTTGTTATTTTCCGTGATGCTATATCCTGTTTCTAAATTTTTCTTGACCACAGGAAGCAGGGCGAGCTGTGCATCCCCAGAGGCGTTCTTGAGTCAGAACCATCTCCAGGCTCGGGCTCAGCCCTGAGTAACATTTTCTTTTTATGCTTCCCTTTTTTCATTCTTTCTTCCTCTGTTCTCTCTCTTGCACTGCATTCACTGTTGGACACAGTAAACCTGCCCTCATTGTGTAACAACCATATAATCCCCAGCTGGTCTAATAGTTGCTCTTCAAACATCTTTCATCAGTTATAGTTTTGCTTTGGCACATTTTACAGTCATCCCACTTCATCTTTTACGATGCTAATGCAAATTTGTATCTTGCAGGTGTGAATGAGTGGGAGGCAGATATTTCAGTTATCAGTTTTATGGAAAATTTACTTTGAACGAACAATGCATAACCAAAACTGGCAGAGTTGCTTTGTTGAATATTTAAAGTGATGGAAATGTTTCAGTCACTATATTTGTTCTCTTCATTCTACCTGGAGTGTGACTTTGCTGTTTCCTTTAGACTAGTTCCACACCCAACTGACAGTCAGTGTCAGTCAATTAAAATAATGTGACTTAGCACATGTAAGTGTGATTGACTTTTCTCTAAACCCTCCCTAAAATTGGAAGAGAGCAAATGGTGCTGTAGTACAAGTGACACTTGGTAATATGAAGTAGGTGGACAGTTGTTTTGTTTTTTTGTTTGTTTGCTTCCTCCAAAACCAGAAATACAAGACCAAAGGAGTGAGGAATGGATTTTAAAATTATTATGTTTGTCTGTTTGTTCGAGCATGGTGTCTCATTGGAGAGCAGTGTCACCTGACAGCAAGAGGGTCCTGGGTTTGATTCCCTTTCTGAGCTTGCACGTTCTCCATGGTGCTCTCCATGGGTGTTCTCCAGGTGCTCAGGGTTTCCCCCACCACCAAAAAGACATGTACATGTAGTTCTCCTTCACCTGGAGTTGGTCCCTGGGCGCCGTACGCTGGCTGCCCACTGCTCCTAGAATTAAGTAGGATGAGTCAAATGCAGAGGACTAATCTCACCGTACAATTGTATGTGTGACAGAAAAGACTCCTCCTCCTTCTTCTTCTTCTTCTCCTTCTTCTTCTGAAATAAGCTGCAAATGTTAGCATTTTCAGCTAACTACTATATCGAAGTAACTACAATAGTAACCTAGCATTATTGCCCAAGTCGGGAATATTTCACCCCATGTTTTAATGCGGGATTGCAAGTAACTTTTTGAAAGCCTTGTGCATAACTAGCATGTTGCTGTGTTAAGTTTACCCAAACTGGTTTTGGTTAATTGCTACAGTACAAAGAGTTGGCAAACATTATTGGCTGTGTTCTGTTGTATTAAATTTAATGATATTTACAGTCCAGCAACACCCCCTCGAAAAAAACAAATGTGCTAAATAAGATAGATAGCCACGGCTGATGAAGTCAACCAGAAACAATTTTCATTCAGTTGACAAAACGGACTCTCACTGCCTTGAAAGGAGAAATTTGGTGTTGTCAACTATAGTGCAATCTCTTAAAACAGGTGAAGGCAAAGGACAACTTTGTTGTATTGTAAGCATTCTGTAGTCTCAGGGGTTTTGACCTATCACGTTTGAGCAGGATGTGGTTGCATGCAGGTACTGTAAACAGTCAATGTCGAGTGCAAAAGAGACGAAACACTTTGGAGGAAATGCAATCATGAAACCGACTTTCTATCATGTGATAACAGATAAGCTTTTTTGTAAGATTTTTTTTAGTGATTGGTGTTCGTATGCCTATATCTCATTATTCCCCTAAAAAATAAGTCATTTCTCAACTCCAACTCGAACTCCAACTCCATTCTCCTATCTCAAGTTGTTAATCGGACTGTAAACAACTGGCGCATTGGAGAGGAAGTCTTGGCCCGGATGTCCGTTTTCCAGATATCCCCTGGCTTAACTGGAAACCCTGATTCGCTGTTGTCCCCAGAGACTAAATCTCTGTCAGACAATGGTTGATTTGTTCCAAGATTGACCTTTGGCTGGAATTAAATGAACTCGCTAAGAATTTCAAGTGGTATTCTAATATATTAGTAGTTTTATTTCATTTATTTTTTTGCTTTCAGTTAAGTTAAGCTTACGTTAGTGTCCAGAAAGCATTTGCTTATTTCAGTTAGTTTTTGTTGTTTTAAATGTTTAGTTTTTAGTTTAGTTTTTTTAGTTTTATGATACTTTGGGGGGATTTTCAGAGGCAAGATTTAGTTCAGAGTGGGTATTTTAGTACAAACACAAAACTTTTGTGAAGGCAACTGACAACCTAGTGTTAAACATACGCAGCAAAGCCTCCTCATGCTCATTGTCTTGACAAAGACTTAAACTAGGGACGTAGTTTGCATATCCTACCATAAAATGAAGAAAACTCCATCCCTCTGTCTGTCTGCATCCATTTTTCTTCTCAATGGGTTGCCCAATCAGTCTGACATTGTGCATGGGAATTAACAAAGTCTTTTGTACTATTTAACCACTGCCGGGGCTGGTTTTATTTAAGAAAACTACATCATAAACAACACTGATTTGCTTCTTCTTCTGCCTGTGGAGTCAATGAGCAATTATGGTTGAAGATGGGATTGCAACAGCACTGTTCAGTGTTACGGGAGCCGCTCCAGTCCGTGAGGCTGCATGTTATTGAGCTGTGCTACCCTGCCATGACAGAGAAAAAGATGGGACATCTTTTCTTGGCTCCTTAGAACATTAACAGTTTTGCTTTATGAAAACACAAGAGAGAGGACGAACGAGCTGAGAGCACAAGTGGGTGACGGAGATAGTGCTGGAAAGCCTGAATGACAGAAATGCAGTGCTGTTTTTTGACTCTTTCACAGCGGTCAAAAACCCGCTACAAGCGGCAATACCGTGGGTCAAACAATCGGGCACGGCATGGGCAGTGAGAATTGCCATAGGCAGAAACTGACTTTGCTCGTGCTCATTTTGTGTTTCGAGGAAACATATGCACACTGTTTTCAGAGTGAACATTGTGTGCAAAGATTTGTTAACACATAGTCGATATGCTTGATGGCTACTAAGGATAAACTGAACCAGACATCTGTCTTCTGCAAACTGTATACACATTTCTTTTCAGACAGCATTCTTTACAGACATTGTTTTCAATTAAAGTTCATTTTACTCTAAGTAATAACCCTACTGTAAAAATCACAACAGGTCCATCTTTCTGTCTGCATTTATTAATCTTTTCATCCATTTTAAACAAACAGGTTGTAGCCCATTGTGCTAAGGTAGTGCCTGACAAAGCAGATTTTTTCAGCCTGTTACATCTGTTACATTTCCTCTGGTATGGACTAGTACTTATTGATTTTAGATTGTGAGTTTACAATACCTTGTTAGTTTTTTGTTGTCGTTTTTTCTGTTGTCTATTTTTCATCGTTATTGTGGGTGAAGTAAAACGTTTCGTATGCCTGCTTTTAGCTTTTCTTTTTAATAGACTTTATACCCCTCTTGAGTGTGCATGGAGGGGAGGGCCTATGTATCGCACTTTTTTGTTTGGTTTTTTTTTTTTAAACTGTTCCTCCAAGGTTTTTTGTTTTTTTGTTTCTGTAAAAATGTTTTCAAAAGGGGGCTTAAAGCCTGGAGGAAAGGGAAAGTGTGACCCAGGGTCCTCAAATGGCCAAAAAAGGTGAAGGAGGGGACAAGGGCTTTAAAGTAACCCTTTATTACCATTTTTCATTAAAAATTTATTTGTACTGTTCAATTATGGCATTGCAGCAGTGACTAATGAAGGTCGGGCAATTTAAGCAGTCCTCAAACTATACATGATTATACTAAAGCTGTTAAAGCAAGCAAACTTGATCAGAGAACCATAATAATAGACAAACCTCAAAAACAGGCACAAAAACATCTTTTATGTTCACCCCTGTTGGGACCCAGGAGTTAGTCATCCATCCAATTAACCAGGTCCAATGATCGAGTGCCAGGCAGACAGAAAGCTCCCGCCAGGGCACCGTAGACAGGGAGCCAAGCAAATTAGACACGACCTCAGAGTACAAGGCAGGGGTCCTTTCCTGTCGGACAAAGAGGAGATAAAGAAGAGGAGAGATTCCACGCAGGCATGCAACCAGAGCTGATTCACAACAGTCCGCCAAAATCGTTTTCAGATCTGACTCAGCTGAGAAGTATACTGTTGTCCAGAATCTTGACACTTTTACATATCCAGTCCTTTCAAGCACACAAGAATAAACTTGAAGATGTTATATAGACAGTAACATAACAGTAACAGTTACACAGACACAGTGGCCACAGATCTCTGTTCTTTGGCTACATAAATGTAATTATATAACCCTTAAATTGATTATGAAATTGACTTGAGGAACTGTGTCATCTTGTGCCTCTTGCTGGTTCACTCTTTTTCTCCTGAATCAATAGGCACAATGTGTGGTTGCCTCCTCCTCCTCCTTCTATCAGGTCTGTTACCATAGCAACCTAATGAAGGCTAAGGAGGCCATTTAAAAGTATAAGGGCTGAAAATATCGACTGTGGGCAGCTTCAGGCTAACCAGCTAGCAACCCCGATCACTCCGACGGTTCAGACGCTGTTTGTCTGCTGTCTCGGCTTTGGTGTGGATTTGATGGGAGAGAGCTTGCACAAGTGTGCAAAGCTTTAGTACAAAAAAAAAAGGAAGAATCAAGGAATCAGATCGTAGAAAAGTTGGCTTTAGTCCAAGTAGTACAAACTCATGTGCCCCTCTCTGGGGTCACCCTCTATCCTGCTACTGCCTGGCTGCCTGCCAGTGCCTGTCTGTGTGCTTTCCCACCTCACTTCCCAATGCCAGAGTTTTGTCAGGAAGTCTGAGGGGGGAGGGTTTTCATTTTGAGCCCTCTTTGGAACCAAGGCACATCACAGACTTTTTGCAATTTGATTGGTAAAATCCTTCATTATTGTTCATTAGATGCTTTTGGAATTTTGCGCTTTTGCAGAAAAAAGCTTAAACAAGCACATGAGTGATAAATTTGCCCAGTTTGACAAACAGTTTGGCATGAGTGATGAATTATTAAGAAATGGCTTGAAATGTCTCTGGGTTTTCCTGCTGGGGCACGAAAGAGAGAACAGAGATGTCCCTCGGGCCCAGTGGGCAGACACTGTCATCAAACATCCATCAGCGTTTTCTTTCTTATTTTAATCTCTATTTCTAAGTGTGTCTTTGTGTTCCTGCGTCTCACCTCCCCTCTGCCATGTCTGTTGTTACTGCTGTCCATTGTTCTGGAGACTCAAGCTGCTGCCGTGCACCAAGTGTGCAGATGTTTCTTTCAGATGAAAAAGAAGGTACTTCCCCCTTTCACTTTTCTCGGAAAACTTTCTCAGTCTTTTCTTTCTGATTTATTCTCTACAAACCAGAGCTTTTTGTTTGTGGCTACATATCACAGTCCCTTTGTGTGGTTAGCACTCAGATAATTTCGGGGTTTTATTACAAACTGCTTTGCTTTTCCATTGAAAATTTACCATCATCACTTGCTTTTAAGGTTAAGGTTTTAAGGTTAGTTATTGTGTAATTGCTATACATATTTCATATATGGACTCTGAACGTTTTGATGCTTGCCACTAGACAAAACATAAGTGCACAAAATAATACATTAGCTGTTATGCAAAGTACTTCTGGAAGTTAAACCAAGGTTTTAAAAGTGAAGTGCTCCACTTACACGCAATAAAAAAAACTATCATAACATTTAGTTTGCCATTGACTTGCTACTTTTCAGCATGGTGTATCTGCGATTTTTAGATGGTGGTGTATGCTTGTGTGTCTGTGCATCTGTCTGTGTGTAATAGAGATTAAAACAGGATAAAGCTGTTTGGAGTAGCTGCTTCACATGACAGATGCATGCAGAATAGACTGCTTTCATGCTGATCACTGTTGGCTTCTTGCTACTTACCTCACACACCTGCACCCACACAGCCACCTATACACCCACACATACATAGACACACACCGATTCTGTGTATTTGACCGTGAGTAGTGTGTGTGATTGCGCGCGTGTGTGTACCCGTGTGTATGCAGCGCACTCAGCCAGACGGCTCATCAATGGCTTTGGGATTTTACTGAATGTTACTATGGTAACTGCAGTGAAGTAGCTTCATAAGAGAGTTTGTTGTTCATGTGTTGGATGGAATTAAACAAAGGATACAGAGTATGGAAATAAGGTCCGGGAAAGGTGAAAGAGAAAGATGGGAATTTATGAATGGGACAGCAAAAGGATGTTAAGATATTTCAAAAAAGTAAAATTGGGTTAATTAAAGACAAATGAAGATTGTAAAAGAGGAAATGTGTTGGAGAAAACAAAAACCAATGTATATGTGTACACTGAAAAGATCAAATTAAAGATATACCTTCATAAGTTACATATTATCTCGGTTTCCATCCTGCTCCGTGTGTCCTCTGCCTCTCTCACTGCTTAGTCTGGTTGCCACTCGCCTGTCAGTGTGCGAGAGCCGTCTCATAAATGTATTCATACAACGTTAACACAATCACAGACTTCACAGCCTCTCATCATAGAGAGCCTTTGTGTTTTCCATAGACATTGTTTTGTCCACAGAGGAAGTGGACAGAAAATATCCGCAGCTTAGCTGGTGTGTGTGTGTGTGTGTGTGTGTGTGTGTGTGTGTGTGTGTGTGTGTGTGTGTGTGAAGTGGTGAGGTTGTTTTACTCCAAAGGTTTACTCTCAGATTCTGTTTGAATCTGACTCATAATCTGCTTCAGTCTACACGCTTGATTTGAATGATAATCCATTCCGAGTGTTTGGGGCAGGGTTCAAATTGTTACGCAGCTGTCAGTGAATGTTGTATTGTAAATGTTCATACTGTTTGTCAGATAGCAGCCTCTGCTGCTCCATTGCTATTGACTTTCCTTTTTTTTCATCATTTATTTAATTATGAAATGACAAGAAACCTTGAGATTTCTCCTTTGCAGCATTTTCTCTTGCTCCTTCAGTCATGGCCTTTAGGTCCACCTCCGTGCTTTTTGTCTTTTGTTAGCTGTGCTAACAGCTTGTGTCAGTGGATGGTGATGCTGGTCAGTATGTCCACCACCTTGATCCCGACTGAAGTACTCAACAACCACTGGATAGATTTCCGCCCACAAGAGGTTAATTAGGGCAGGGTATTGGCAAGAACTTCACAAAAAGATACTCATCACGATACATGGGTCCCAATAAGATTATATCACAATACATTGCTGTAAGATCTATATCGCGATATGGTCCAGCACCCAGCGTTCATCGTGTTCGGATATGCCTGCATTTGTGGAAATTATTGGCATCTTAAGTTTTGATCTGTTCGATTAATGGTAAAATGATGGGAGATAGTAAATGGGGGTCAAAGTGTTTGAAATGGTGGTCACAGAAGCTGTGCCGAGAAACAGAACAGTATATATATGAACCATTTGATACTACTATTATGCCTGGCCTGTTAATTTGGAAAGTGAGCAGGGATTGTCAGATTGACTGTTTGTATGCCTCTACATCAGTGATCGCACAAAAGGAACCCAAGCTGAGAGTGTCACAACAGGGAGGACCATGTGTGTGAGTGAAGCATCCTGTTTTAGAGTTTCTAACTTCTTTGCAGCATTGTCCATATTTAAAGTATTGTAGTCCATCACAAGCTCAATAGCTGATGAGGTCTTCTATAATGTGAAGTGAAGACGGCCTGTTTCTCACTGGAAATTATTCTCTGGAATCATACATGTAATAATAGTAATGATTTCCATTTTCCTCCAGAATACCCGTAAAAATCTGGACTGACGTGAATGTAAACTTCTACTTGACTGGTCTGCAGAGGCATACAACCACGAGGCGGTAATTCTGATTGGGAATTAACAAAAATGTTTAGGTAAACCACCCCCAGCCCAACTGTGAGAAAGCAGCTTTCCAACTCTGTCTGACATTCTCAACAGCACATGTGCAGCGGCAGCGAGAGGCACGGAAACATTTTCTGTCACTTAACAGTGCCTACTCGTTTGAATGTCAGCTGCTGTCAGTCTCAGATGTACAGTACAGTACGTACACAATCTCTTCTTTTCTTTTTCACACACGCACGTTTCTGCTTTCCTTTGACTACATTTATCTCGATAATATTTAACTCAAACATGAAAGAAAACAAGTCGAATTTAAACATGAAATTTTAACGAAAAACTAATCCTGATTTAGAAAAGTTGCATAATTTACTGATTTCAAAAATACAAACAAGAATAGAGGTACCAGCATACAAACACACAGTTGAAATGAAAAATCCTTGTCACCACACGCAGGTGGACTGCCAGCAGGATCCTCAGTTGGCTGAGCGTGTCATCAGGAACATCAGTGGTTTCACCACTATAGTCTGTGTGTGTGTGTGTGTGTGTGTGTGTGTGTGTATGTTGTAGCAGTGGACAGGGTCATGGCTGTAGATTCCCTTAGTGAGAAAGGGCCTGGCGACAGACAGAAGTGTAAACGCTCTGAGCGTCAGTTGCTGTAGCAGCACCTTAAACAGTAGTCAGTGCAGTAATTTGCCTGAAGTCTGAGTTTTTTCAGTGAAACCATCAGTTGTTCAATGCCACCTGCCATTATAGGACAGAGAACAACAGAAACATCAAGACACAACATGTAAAAACAAACATACCCAAACATCTGTAATATTTGACGCGTGTTGACTTGAAACATTATTTATTGGTATTTACAGTCTGGAAAAAAGTGCAATCGAGATTTTTTTCTTCATATTTTGTGAGATGCAACACTGGCAAAGCAGCAAGATGAGAGAGCTCCATCGGCTTTAATGGAGAAGTTTGGGGTTTTTTGACATTAAGCGTTATAATAAGATATTTACCATCATATACAAAGTTGTACAGCATTACTGTGCCAACCAGCACTAGTCATGAGAGCTGGAGTTCGTTGCTGACATCACAGCTCACTGAAGACGAATGTGCATTCAGACAGCTTAAAAGTATCGCT
>JAQLOL010000025.1:24665473-24676865 GCA_029783665.1 Naso thynnoides
GAACCACCATCCCTCCTCCTGGATGTGTCATTGGCATTGTGTGAATGGATTGAAGCAGATGGATTTGGGTTGTATGATATTTGTTAAATGTAAGTTTAAACTTTAAATTCATAGTTTCACCCATAACACCATCTATGTTCGTTGTGAAGCAAGGTGGGAAGCACCAATTACCAAGTTTTGTGAGTATGCGTTACTGAGAGAGAGAAATGTCTTAAACAAAGTTATTTTTCTCTTGATTTGTGTGTCTAAAAAATGCCATTTTTGTGTCAGAATGTTCAGACGATGCGTGTCTCATAAAAAATGGGTCCGGTATGTATCTTGGTGACAATGGGGCAAAAGAATTGGGCATAATCTGGGATCACATTCGTTTCTCCTATAAGAATGAATGGACTCAAGAGTGCTTTTAGTCTCCAAAAGGGGCGGGGCCATGGCAAAACCCATGTGACACTGACAGAGGAAATGAACGGCCAGTGAGAGGTCTCACTTTCTCTTAACTGTATCTGACGTGGCCTTAGTTTCTTAACAATGCTACAGGTATCGTTGCTATAGTATTAAGCTAATCAAGCCAACTTCTCTGATCATTTCTAAGGTAGCCGAGGCCCATCCTGGTAAGTACTAATCTGTATGCCTCACCTCACATGTGCCCACGTATCATTGCTTGGAGGTTAAATTAGCCTCTGTACCTCTAGACGGTAGTGATTCAGACCTGTCACTTCCTTCACATTTTGACGACATAAACCCTCTGCCTTCTTTCCTTTGAAGGGTAGAGCTGTTCCCAAGGACAAAAGAATAAAAAGCAATGACTCAGACTCATGTCTGGCTGTCTGCAGGCAGAGAACAAGACTGGTGAAAAGTTGATAGTTTTGCCCTAACGAGGGACTGAGTGTGAGCGTGTTTGGGATTATTTAGCCGGCATGTTTGTGTATGTGGCAGTTGTTAATTAGCTGCAGTTTGTTAAGTGCTCAGAAGTGTCATCTTCTTCTGCCATGCTTACAGAAAGCAGTGTTGTAGCGCCAAATTTAATTGAACTTTTTAAAATGTAGAAGCATGAGCTCAGTGGCGCTCTCATTAGATTAGACAGTTCCTTTCCTCACTGCTGAAGTGCCGCTTTAGAAAGAGCCCAGGGCCATCTCAATTACTCCCTCTCTGTCCTAGACACACACACACACACAGTCATACACTCGCACAGTATTCATCTGTCTTCATTTTCATCTCTGCATTGGGCTGTTTGACTCCCTTAGTTCAAAGCCACCCGCCTCGGCAGAGAGAAAGCAGGCTTAAGAGAAAAGTTTTTCAGGTGGCACTGACTTCTGCAAGTTCCTGCTGAAGTTTAAATGATGCCTGAGCTCAAAGTCTTTGAGTTAAGGCTGCAGCTTAGTGTGATCACAGTATCTGCTTTCTGCAGTATCAAAGGGCAGGTAGGCAGGTGAATCTCATAAAGCTACATCCATCCATTTTCTGCTTCATATCTGGGCAGGAGTCGTGACGGTAGCAGGCTAGGGAAAGCAGCCCAGACATCTTTAACAATCTTTTTCACCTTAAGGCAACAAAATATTTACAAACTTTATCGTTATAACTGATGGGGCGGTCCTTCGGTGTAGGTTGAGGAAAATGAAAGCCAAGTTATAAATGAACCTTTTTGACTTTTATGTTAATTTCCCCACAGTGAGAACTGCAGTGTCATAACAAAAAAAAAAGAGGCAAAATCAGTCAATCTCTCCACCACTTCTTTTTCACAATAAATGAAATCTCATCAACTTTAAGGTGCATGTTAGGTGAGGGTTTTTTTTATGTTTTTTTTACACGTTCTCATTCTCCCTCAGGATGAGTTGTTACTTTGATGATGCCATAACTTCATCTCATGCCTCATTCTTCTTGATCAGTGTGTATGTTAATAAACCAGAAAGAATTGTGGGATTGCAAATGTTCCAAAAAGCTAGAATGTGAACTTTGTAGAAATGTGATTTGATAATGTCTCACTAATAATCTGAATTTTGACACCCCGTGCACCAGTAACCACTAATCAACCATCACGGAGGGTCAATATTCTGTTCTAAGAACATTAGCACCACTTAGGCAGGCCTGGCTAAATGAAGATGGATGGAGTATAAACTCTCATTTTAACCATTTTACATTATACTAGAGATAGTGTTGCCATAGCTAGCCCTCAGGTGACAGTCAGTTTGTCTAAAACTGACCAGGAATTAGTAAAATAATTGATAAAAGAATCTGACCCAACAACAAAATCAATAAAAAAAACATTTGTATTAATAAAACTTTAATGAATTTTTATGTCTAGTCTGCACATGCACTTGAAAAGCCAGCTGTGTACTTGTTTCATGTACAGTGTGTGTACTGTTTCTCAAACTTGGCCTTTTCTTTGAGGGACAGTCTCTCTAGTGTGATATGTTTTTGTTGTTATTTTGTTTTGGGGGGCTTTTTTGTTTGTTTGGTTTTTTTTTGTTTGTTTGGTTTTTTTTATTTTCAGTTAGGGGCTTCGTCTCTTGCTATTGTGAGGTCCCAGTCCTTTTTTTGTAGTGCACAAATTCAAAACAAATTTGCATACACACTCCCACTTGTAGTACAAGTACATATAGAAGCACATACTTAAAGCTGCGGTTGGTAACTTTTGTTAACAAGCTAACATTAGCTGCAGCATGAGACTCATCGAAAAGCAACTCCGCTGCATCCTCCCCTCCCTACTTTGCTCCGGCTCGTGTTTCATTTCTTTTGTTGTCACTCTCTCTTTTAAGTCCAGTTTGAACCAAGGTTGTAATAGTTTTGGATTTTTGATTTTTTTTTTCATTTTGACTTTTATTTTTCAATTTCAGTTTAGTTTTAATTAGTTTATAAAGTTAATTTTGTAGTTTAGTGTTTGCCGATCTCTCCCAACTTTAGCCCTCGCTGCCATGATGCCAGTCAGATTGGTTACATTACTATTAGCGGGGCGTAGACCGACTGGCTGTCTGGCACACCACAGGGGGAAGAGGGAACATGGATCTTGAAAGATAGATTCAGTATCCACCCAAAGTACCATAACAAAAACAAAAACTAAGGATATGTTCTCTGAAATTGTATTTTATTTTAGTTAGTTTTGTAAACCTACAACACAGTTTGTTAGTTTTCTTTTTTTTCTTTTTTTTTCTTTTTGAAAGCCTTGTTTTTATTTTTACTTGCATTAACAAAAATGTTTTTTCTGTTCTATTTTTCGTTATTCGTTAGTTTTCTTAATGATAATGGCCTTGGTATGAACAGAGTCAAGATGGTTGCGGGGAAAGTTGCAGTGGCGTCAGCGGCGAGTCGGAGTGTACGCCACAAACAGCTAATCAGCTGGTACCAACGTCACCTGTCGCTAAGAAGCACAGTGCAGACCGGCCGATTGGGACAGAGGGTACAAAGATGTCACTGATTGGACAAATAGAACGGGAGCAACAGGATTTTTATACAGAGACGTGATTGGAAAACACAGAGATCTTGCGATACTCTCAGACCGCGTCACTTCCTAATAGCTGTGGTATTATGACATTTTTTCCAAACAGAACAGAAAAGTTATTGATGTTTGCCCCAGAGTTACCAACTGCAGCTTTAAGCGCCGATAAATCTTTGTCGTGTTTATGCTCTTCTCTGCATCCTTTATTATTTATTAGAGAAACCTCACATAATTCTTTGAATTATGACAAGTCACCTTAATTTTTCCTCTCTGCGAGGGCCATTCTTTACCACAGTATTATTGGGTTAGCAGCACATGCTTTACCCAAAGAACCCTCTCATTCCCCCCACAGTGGTCTCCATGTTTTCTACTCACACTTATCTCCATTTGTCGCAGTGACGGGTAGCTGTGGCTCACTTCAGCAAGCTAATGGTCTCTCCTGCAGAGAGTGTATAAATGCTGGTGATGCTTATAATAAACCTTGCTGTGGGAGTAATTGAATGATAAGGATGGCAGCCAGCCTGGCTCATCTTCTTTAGATAAGGACAAAATCTGTTCACTGGGAGACAGATAGATTTGTCTAATCCACTCATCAATAATTGATGTCTAACCTCTCTCTACCTTTCAACTGAAATGCGACACTATCAGCAGAGCAGCCCGCCACGGAGGGAAGTCCATTGTCTCAATTGGCAAAAAAGAGATTATTCATAAAGGTAATTCAGTGAAATTCAACAGAATAGGGAGTACGATGAATAGATGACTGCTCATGCAGATAAAGTCACCACGGGAAACATATTCAGCTTTTGTTGTGAGCGTGAGGCGAGACACTCTGTGCATGTTGTGTGTATGTGTGCTTATTGCTGCAGGACGACTCGAACGGTGCTCAGGTGGCACTGTTGGCACAAATAAGTCTCAACAAGCTGACGCCTCTTACTTTGTCCCTGTCACTGTCTGTATTATCTGGTTTTGTTTAGGTGTAAAGGCAAGGTAATAACATTTAAGTGATGATATTTTCCTTCCCACTCTCTTTCCTAAGTGGCCAGGTAATAGTCCACAGCTGTGGCTTAGGAGCTTTGTACTTTATTTCTTCTCTCTTTGTGGTCACTTCATTGTGGCTCCGGCTTTTCTTGCTCCACAGGAGGCAAAGTTGTGTTTTTGTCAGGAAGCTTCCTGCTACAAGAATACTGAAAAGCTGTCTCTTTTTTCCTCGTGGCATTCAGTTTTTAGAATAGATACTCCTTAGACGTCTGGAAGTAGAGAAGTTTGGCGAAGTCTCTTAAATGCTGCGGTCAGGCTACAAGATATTTGTGTCTGTTAAAATGTTCCGTGTCAGAATAGGTCATTGAAATGTCATAAATTCTTGCCGTGTCGTGGCTGAAAGACATGACGGACAACCAGTTACTCTCCAGTAAGTCATCATTTGCAGTTAACGACTTGTGTGATGTCATCGGCGAGGAAGCACTCACCACTGACTACTACTACTACTGACAATCAGTGTACGTCGCATCAGCGTGTAAAAGCAGGAACACAGTTAGTGTGGCAATCCTTCAACCAGGTTACACCGTGTCTATGGGCTACTGCTCAGTGTATCTGTTACACACACTCACACTGTCTGCAGTCTGTTAGCAGCACAAATCTAAAGCAGAAAGGCATTAAAACCGTAAACTAGTTTTTAATTGTATATGTTATCAAGTTTAAATGTTTAAACTTAAATGGCAAAAAAAACTGTAAACTTACGTATTTGTCTAATTATCACGAGTCATATTGTCATCGCAATATTCAACACAGTTATCACATGTCACAAGTTTTCCTGATATCACGCAGCCATCATGGGAGGTAAAAAAAAAAAAAAATTCATACATGCAAGTCTTTCTGTCCTGAGGTTGTGAGGCATCTGAGTATGAATCAGTGTTCTTTCTGCACTTTATCTGCTTGAAAGAAGAAATAAGTCATTTTACTCATTTCACATTTTCTTTTTCAAGAAGTTATGGTTTGTGTGGTTTTTTTTTCATACTTTGAAGCAAGTACAAGATCCAAAGCTTGTGTGACGGACCAGCACAGGACGAAGCCACGTCAGGTGGCACATCCTCAGCTACGCTGTCATTACTGCACAAAGATGGGTCAGGACCTCCGCCGCTCCTGTCTTTGTCTGGCTGCCATTCTTCATCACGGTCATTGTTGACGTTCTCACTTCTGTCACATGGTATCCACTGCACTATCCTGTAGGCCCGTCTGTCATAGGCTGCTCTCAAGCTTTCCTAAATACAGTGACGGACATGCTCTACATGAAAAAGTTGCATAACAATGAAGCTTGTGTAGTTGACACACTGTGAGAATAGAACAGAAACCAGCTGTTTCACAGATAAAGGTACCAGACAACAAGGTGCTCCAGTACCTTCTTTTTCTTCCTGATACCGATTCCGATAACCAAACTTGCATAGCAGCCGATACCGAGTTCTGATCCGATACCAGTGGAAAAAAATAACAGTTCCTTTAAAATGTAAGATGTAGGCCTAAACATAATTTAATCAAATAAAAATATTTACATAGAACACCGTAAAACAGTAGGACAACAGCGACTTGAAAACTAAAATCTTGGACAGTCCAATTCCTTAAACATCACCTTTTTTACTGGTGGGGGGACTTTCCAGTGTAAAATATCGTCGACATTGTGCTAGCTCCGTCAACTCTCTCCGTTCTTTGCCGCTCTTAAAAACAGTGTTAGACAGTGTACTGTTCTAGAGCAGCACAGAAGAACCGATTTTAGGTACGCAACGTCAGTCAGAGCTAACAAAGCTGGCTGGGAAGTAGCTGGGTACAGTTTAGTGGCTAATTAATCAGTTGGTATCAGATTGGCGTGCTCGCCGATACCAATACCAGCAATTTTGGTCAGTATTGGAGGCATTTTTCCGATACTGGTATCGATATCAGAACAACTCTATTTGTAACTGAAATATATCTGTTCAGTTCAGTGCACACATAATTAGTCATTGTCACGTTAATGTGAATCCAGCTGCAGTGTTGTGACGTTGTTTCCACTGTAGCAGCTGTAATGTAACTTACCAAACAGTGCATTTACTGTACATGAGAAGACTTTTAGAGAAGCTGTTTACTGTAGTGTAATAAACAAGGAACAATGTTATTTATTTATCCTAAGTGTATATTAAAACGTAAGTACAAGCTGATGTCTAGTGTTGCTCTAGTGAGTATTTGTGACAGCAGGAGAGTGTAAACTGCAGTGTGTGTTGGTAATAAAGCAACAGTGTGGCTTATTGATGTGTTTTTAATCGTTTTTGGACAACAATGGAGCCCTGTGGCACAGAGGAAGAGGAAAATTCCTCTCTGTCTGGCTGTTGTTCATAGCGCTGTGTGTGGTCGGGAATATTGGGAGCACAATAAGCTCCAGATCGTTTCACTTCTTACTGGTCGCTTGTAATTTTGGAATTTAGACACTTAAGCTTATTTCACTGGATTGCTCTGGATTAGACCGATAGCTAAATCTCCCACATGTAATGTTGGCTAAATGTCTTGAACACAGTAGCAGTTTCCACTATTAAAAGACCCGCACCAGAATGCAACAAAGACTGATATATTAACAGTGGCTGCTGCTTGTCTCTCAGCTGCACTGTGACCCAAGAGCTGAGCTGCCCTGCTCCTGTATAATAGGGTGCATAACCAGCACCTATTTAAAGCTCCCGCTGCACTATAATCACAATCAGCCCACCTCTGTTCACATGTCAGCTCTCATTCCCCTCATATCCGCCTTCTCATTAGAGACAGAGAGAGTAGGCTGTGATTTCACTGTTTGCTGCTAACAGGCCTGAGCTGCCACAGAGAGCAAAGGAGACACAACACTCATAAATAGTCTGTGAAAGATTGCGTGTGTGTGTGTGCGCGAATGTTTGTCTCCACGCGTCGCTACGTAAACCACATACATGTAATCACAGAGCAGTGAGGCGGTGCAACAAATGGACGTATTGGAATAAATTGCCGTCTGAATGGGCGTAAGCAGTGTGAATATATGTTGACTCATCCGTGTTTGCCTTCGTGACACAGCAGAATAAATGTTACCTATATCAGAAAATTAAATGTCACAGAGACCTGTAACCCATCTGAAGTGTGTGTGTGTGTGTCTCAGGTGATTCTACTCTCACTTTGTTTCACTGAATATGCAGAAAAGCATTCATTTCATAACTAGTTGTAATAAATCTTTAGTTCAGTAAGCTGAGAAGAAGCAGTAATGACGGTACAAACAGAAAAGAGAAGCGCTGCAGAAGATTCCTAAGCACTAATAGCTCAAGAAAGAAAATGTGTGTGTGTGTGTGTGTGTGCGTGCTGTAGAACTAAATGCACGTGTATGGAATATTAACCCTGTGGACATCAGATTAACATTAGCTCTCAGCAGTTATTATGTAATTACAGAAGAGTTCTCTGTTCAGTTAATCCTGTTGTAACCATGATATGCTTTATTCTTCTCAAAAAGGTTCCTTCAACAATGTAAAATTAGCTGCTCTCATTAGGTTCCAGTGGGCAGCTGGCTCATTTTTAGTGCCTTCGTAATCCATGACCTGTTTCCTTACATAAAAATGATTCACTCGATGGAGGTGCACAGTTTTTAAAATTGGGCAACAGCAGAGCACAGGTATTGATACTCACTCGAGGCAGATATGGTGAGCTGAGGTTATTGATAGAAAATGTTGGATAACCTTCGTCCTCACCTATCAAGGGTCTAAAGATAGAGGATGTCTTATGCTGTGCTGTGGGCCCCTTGAGGCAAACTTGTGCTTCTTGACATTGGGCTTTTTTAAATAGTTGACCTGACCTGACCTGAGCCTGTCATAGTTTGCATACAACCAATAATACACAGAGCTGATACTCACTGCGATGTAGAAGATTGACTTCCAGGCCTCATAAGTAAGAAAATTGTAATTTTATTTTTATTTTTATTGAGCCTTATGCAACCGGGAAGTTTCTTTGGTTTTTTTTATGGGCCCAAAGGCAGCATAGAAGAACCAACAATTACATTTAAAATAAGTAATTTACAACAGTTACATGCAGCAGGACCCAAAGAGGCATGAAAGAGAAACCTTTTAAAATAGTTTAATTTTCCCATCAAGATTGAATTTTAAAAATGAAGTTTATCTTCATTCCCAGACTGGGCACAATAAAGCCTCAAAAATGTGACTTTTAATCTGAAGCACTTCCCGTGAAATTTCCATGAATAAATGTGCAACAGTCACATGTTGAAGCACGGAACAAAGCAGAATTATATCAATAGTTTAACACTCGGAGCTAATTTGCTTCATTGCACTGATAGTTGCCCGCCAACACATGCAAACACCTTCACAATCGTCATGACATTTTGATTTAAACGTTGCAAAATCCTGTTTGTTGCCTCACAGTACATGACATCACCATTTTCAGCTGAATGTGGGTCTTTTGAAATAACCACAACTGCTCTTGCAGAAACTCGTGTTAATACAGGCCTCCCTTTTCTGAGTAAGAGGCTGATTGAGAAAAAAGATTGTTTAGATGATCCATATGTGTAGACAAAACATTTACAAGGAGTGGCTTTACAGATGAAAGATAATCCATACATGTTAACGTACAAAAAAAGCAATAAGTTTGACTTCCAATATTCAAAATTAAATCATGAATGGTGGACAAGATAAGGGCCGATTCAGTAGCAGAACAAAATCTGTAGAAGATATCCAGGAACATCCACAGAGTCCAAGAGGCAATACTTGCCGAGTCATTTATACCCTCAGTTTAGAAAACAAATGGTTATAGATCCATGAATTAATCATCAATTTTATCGCCTCACTTGTGTCCCTTTGTAGGCAATCTATAAGATGGTGTCCTCTGTGATGAAGATGCCTGAGGACGAGTCAACACCTGAGAAGAGGACAGAGAAGATCTTCAGGCAGATGGACACCAACAGAGACGGTGGGCTTACCTGTTTTGGAACAGTTTTTGAAACCAACAATATGTAACTTTACGGCAACCCGCGGCTTCAAAAAACTAAACTCAACGATGCACATTTATTACATTGCGCAAAACAGCAGTTTTAGTAAAACCTGGTCATATTTTCCAGAGAATATCTTCTCTGGTTTTCTCTCTGATGTCCTACGACTGTTCTGTCTGTCTGCAGCCTTTTATTTAACAGAGTCGTCCCCAACAACTACCCGCTCTGCTGGCAGCCTGCATGTTGCTTTCAGGAACCTCTGTGAATCACAGAACTGAGGTAGAGCAGTTGTAGGACATCAGAAGGAAAATGAGAGAACCTTTTCTCTGTAAAATATGACCTGATCTTACTTAAATTGCTGTTTTGCGCGACATATTAACATGCATCGTTTAGTTTCGTTTTCGAAGCAGCGGTTCATGATAAAGTTTTATATTGTTGCTTTAATTTGGGGCAGATTCACATAGACAATATTTTGTTAGTACATTTTCGCAGTAGATCAGTGGTAAAGAAACTTAAAGCACCCTGACCAGTTGCTGTGTGTCAGTGCTCAAATCAAAGTACTCAGTGATTCTGCTGGTGAGGTAAGAAATTAGCAGGTAAATGAAGATATTGATGATTGTAATTATTGACCTGACTTGACATACAAAACATTTTAACCCCATTAATTTCAGATAAATGGGACCAAACAAGCATCTCACTGCACATGCACTGAACAGCCTGTCACTGCCACCTGGTTGGCTTGACAGCAGCTGTTGCGGCACTTGCAGATCACTTCATTGATGACAGAATTCACACTGACCTTTGATTCTAGTGGCACATTATTGTTGCATTATTCATACAATACACACACACGGAGCACAAGAGACTTGAAAAGAAGATGGGAGAAACAGAGGTGGACAGTCAGGAACTAGTGAGTAGTGTGGGCAGGAGGAGGAGAAGAAGAGGAGTGGGTTGGCAAAGAGAAGAGGAGGAAGGACTGGGAGAAAAGTGACAACAGAACAAAGACAGCAACACAAAAAGTGAGAGGGAGTGTGCTGACCTGGACATGGAAATGTGTTGCATTTCTTTTTCTTCCTTTAATGAGAATCACGAGTAACTCACAGAGAGACAACTGGAATCCGTCAGGAGGGAGAAGAGCCGTCTCAACACTGCCACCTGTTGGTGAAACACGGAACATCAGTTTGATGCACTGATACAGGCTGTGAAGAGTCTATAATGAGATCCGTGAAAAGAATCTTAAAAGTTTAACCTTAAAACACGTGTTTTGAATTCATCTCACTAAAACTCTTCAAGTCCTTGAAGAGTTACACAGGTACAAAGCGATGTAAGGCTTTCAACTCTGTCGTTCATCACTGATTCTCTTGAGCATGAACAGGTCGGCATGAGATAAACAGCTTTATTTTACAGCAGAATGAGGAAACAAGCCAGTAAGACTCGACATCCATCAGGAACACATTTAGTGTGTCCTTAAAATGCTCCATAATTCTCTAAGTGTCAGTAAAAACTGGCATCTGCTGTTTTCAGAACAAACTGCTTTTCCCAGTAATGTGTTTGAATGCACTGTTGTGTAGTCACTGCTGCCTCTTGTTTACACTGGAGGGCATTTTTGTGCTGAAGAAGTTGTTTTTTCGCTTTAAAGATAAATTTTATCTGAAGTTTTCAGTGTCTTTGCTGTGACCGTGGTATTTGTGGTTTTTAATCTTTTCCCAGCATGCCTCATTAGATGAGGAGGGAAAGTTCACACTCTAATGCTGATATGATGACATTGTTTGTTTTATTCATTCAAGTTTGTTTACACTCCATACTTAACGCATGTCCCATCAGTGGGGCCCGACCCACAGTTTGAGAACCGCTGCCCTATACTCAGGGGTGGAAAAAGGTACAAAAAATCTACTTTAATTGAAGTACTGTTACCTTAAAGTAGAAGTAAAATTGCTGGTGTAAAAATGTACACAGGTAAAAGTTAAAAAAAATAGCTTATTTAAAATGTACTCTAA
>JAQLOL010000025.1:24731842-24743732 GCA_029783665.1 Naso thynnoides
ATCTTTTTAAAAAAAAAAAAAAAAAAAACAACTCATCATCTCAGCCGACAAACAAACTCAGTCAGCTTATGAAGGAAGAAGGAAAGAAAGAAAGAAAGAGACGCTCGCTTAGCTGATAGAATGGGCAAAAAGATGATGTCAGTCAAAGTAGACAGTTAATTAATGATTGCAGGATGAAGAAAAGGTGAAGAAAAGGGGTATAGGATGGGTCATTTATAAATTATTTGTCAATCATAGTTAAATGTTCAATTTGTTTCTTTGCTAAAGACAATTAATTTTTGCACATGCTTTTAAAGAAAACAAAGAAATGTAAGTGGAAAAACAGTTAACAAAAAAATAGATCATAACATGATGCTTTTTTTCCCTAAGTCTTGATTTGTCTCTTTATTTTAAAATATTGCAAATATCGACTTGATAACATGGTATTATTGTACCGTGAGTTTTCTAATCCCGTTACATCCCTAGTAGAGTTATTTCCCTAAACAGCGCTAGACTGTACAGGAAAGCAAGTTATTGAAACTTTAATGATAATCCAGATGTTTGGGAATTGATTGTGCAAAGGATTTTTGCTATGTGGGATTTCTTCTAATGTTTTATCATTTGACCAACAGATTTGTTGGACGCTTTAAGTCACGTAAAGAGAGGGAGGCTGAGCTTGGAGCACGTGCCAGAGAGTTTACCAATGTTTACATCAAAAACTTTGGAGAGGACATGGATGATGAGAAGCTGAAGGAGTTGTTTGGCAAATATGGTAAGAAACCTAGTACAGTTGCTGAGATATAACATGTCATCAGTAATGCACGTCGGAGTTGAATTTGGCCTCTTAAATGTGTTGATAAGCCGCTGTTGTATTTTGTAGGGCCTGCACTCAGTATCCGGGTAATGACCGATGAAAGTGGCAAATCCAAGGGATTTGGCTTTGTCAGCTTTGAGAGACACGAGGATGCACAGAAGGTTAAGATCAACTCCTTTTTGATTGCTCCACCATATGTTCTGTCTCAAATATTAGACAAATTAAGTTATCACTGATTTGTTGGTCCACCTTTTCTTTTGGCTTTGAGTCGATACAACCACGGCTAACGTTTGGTGTTTTGCAGGCTGTGGACGACATGAATGGTAAAGAACTTAACGGCAGGCAAGTGTATGTTGGCCGTGCACAGAAGAAAGGGGAGCGCCAGAATGAGCTGAAGCGCAAATTTGAGCAGATGAAACAGGACCGCATGACCAGATACCAGGTTGGTTGGTCTTCTGCTGAGTTGAAATATTTTCTCTTAACAGCTTTTAAAAAGGACTTAATTCTTTTAGAAAAAAATAAAACAATTTAGCTTGAATCTCTCTGTCCAAAATTTAGCGGAATCATAGTTCATATTGTAAATAGCTGTGATATTAGAGCACATGCTTTCACTTCATTTCTTCTGTCACTTTATGGCTTTCTTTACTAGACTGCCAGTGTATTTGTCGTGTACTTTATATCTTACTTTGGTGTGTTATGAACATCACTATAACTGTAATTTTCATCTACCAGGGTGTCAATCTGTATGTTAAAAACCTGGATGACGGCCTTGATGATGAGCGGCTGCGCAAAGAATTCTCTCCATTTGGGACCATAACAAGTGCTAAGGTAAAGACTTCAGCAGTGTCTTGATTGCACATTGAGTTTCTCTTGTGTTGGCATTTTATGGTGATTGAGAGGTTGGTAGTTTGTCAGAGTGGATGCTCATTAATTTTGTCTCCCAAAGGTGATGATGGAGGGTGGCCGCAGCAAAGGCTTTGGCTTCGTGTGCTTTTCCTCCCCAGAGGAGGCCACTAAGGCTGTGACAGAGATGAATGGGCGAATTGTTGCCACAAAGCCACTGTATGTGGCCCTGGCCCAGCGCAAGGAAGAGCGTCAGGCCCACCTAACCAACCAGTACATGCAGAGGATGGCCACAGTCCGCGCTGTGCCCAACCCTGTCCTCAACCCATATCAGCCTGCCCCACCCTCAGGCTATTTCATGGCGGCTATACCTCAGGTGAGTCTGCTACCCCCCTGTCCATAACACACACAGCAAAGCATATCTTATTAGTACATTGTCGACACACCACTTGAAGTCATGCTATTCAGTTAGAAGTGTACTGGGTTTGGAATAAGAATCAGGTTTCAGCCACTTTTGATTTTTGTCTGGATATAATGAGAAAGTAGTGTCAGTATGTTGGCCATAAGTGACGGTGTAATGATAAATTGGTGTTTTCTGTTTTTCTCAGGCTCAAAACCGTGCTGCGTACTACTCTGCCAACCAGCTGGCCCAGCTGAGGCCAAGCCCCCGTTGGGCCACTCAAGGCGTACGTCCGCAGCGTAAGTAGACACACTTCCATCATTTGACTGTAACTGTTGAACAGTTTGGCCATTCCTTGTGAATTGAAATACAAAACATCTCATAACCAGCTTCATCTTGTGCACATTGTAGAGAACGATTTCTAACTTCTTGAGTGTGGAACTTAAATTTTCTCTCCTCTTCTTTCAGACTTCCAAAACATGCCCAATGCTATGCGCCCATCAGCTCCCAGACCCCAGACCTTCAACACCATCCGTCCCCCGACCACCACCAACACCCAGGTCCCACGCATGATGGCTTCCCAGCGTATGCGTAAGTGTTTGAACTTTCAGGACACACAATCTGCTACATTTTGTTCTCTTGTCACAGCTTGTTAGTCACTGGATGCAGTTTTGATGAAGTAGTCTTTTTACTTCTCAGCAACCCAGGCCCTCAGCCAGCGCCCTACCGGCGCCTCAGCCGCAGCTGCCCCAGTGCGCACCATGCCCCAGTACAAATATGCTGCTGGTGTACGCAACCCCCAGCAGCACATGGCCTCCCAGCCGCAGGTCGCCATGCAGCAGGTAAAAATTCCACTGACTTCGACTTAACCACTTGAGGTCAAAGAAAAAATTAACAGTACTTTGTTCACAAACACCTATTGCACATGAAGATTGTTTTTGAACTACTAGGGAGTCAGGGAAAATATGTTTAAACCTAAGTAAATCCTCAAAGCAAAAAATTGACCTTCTGCATTTCTTTACAGTGCAGGTCTAGTATTTAGTGTTTACCATATGCAAATCTTAGCAAAATTCTCATACATAAACATATGCATTAACATGGGTATTAAGTGTAAAATATATGTGAGATGATGGAATGTCGACTGCCACATGATAATAATGTTAAAAGTATGCTCAATAACCTGATCAGCATTATACTCTCACTAAGACGCTGCCATGTAAATTAAGACGTGGAGTATTCCAGTTTAAGCTGAATTATTGCACACAGGTACACACCTTAATGGCGCGATGCTGTCCTATCAGTGCGTACACAGCATTTTGCAACAGCAACACATAGTTTACAGCAGTCAAACTGCTTGATGACACATACACTTGTGTCTCGTGAATCAATAAGACTCCCACACAGACTTTGCTCTGTAACATGTAAACGAGAATGTGAATGGAATATTCTAGAAGCAACTCATGTAAACACCTCAATTGAAATATTGTCTAATTTATAATAAGGTCAGTAGTGGGATTACTGCAGCCCATGTAAATATAGTCACTGTGCCCTTGAACTTGCAGTATTCGTATCCAGCTCCATTTAAAAACAAGTATGGCCTGATGTAAATGTTTTTTCTTCCTTAGCCTGCTGTCCATGTACAAGGACAGGAGCCCCTGACTGCCTCCATGCTGGCTGCTGCCCCTCCTCAGGAACAGAAGCAGATGCTGGGTAAGTGCATCTCGTGCTCAGATTGTTTAAGGAACTAACATAACCGCAGTTGTTTTGGGCAATAGAACTCTTTGAGTCATCAGTTCTTTAAGAAATTAGGTCTGGTTTTGTGCATTGAAAAAAGATGTTGATAATTGTTGTATCTTCTTCAGGTGAGCGTCTGTTCCCCCTGATTCAAAACATGCACCCCAGCCTGGCAGGCAAGATCACGGGTATGCTGCTTGAGATTGACAACTCAGAGCTTCTCCACATGCTGGAGTCACCTGAGTCCCTGCGCTCAAAGGTCAGTCATCGGTTAATCTGTTACTTGTATATCTGGAAGCCTGTGGGCAAAGACTGTCTCCTGTTGTTGTTGTTGTTGTTGTTGTTGTTTGGATTTATTTTGTGAAAACTCTGAGGCATGACTCTATGGATTGACTGATAATGTCAACTGAATTTTGCTGCTTGAAGGAGTTCAGTGGTAATGCTTTGTATGACGTCGCTCATTAATTTTTTCTTTGCTTTAGGTGGA
The DNA here is from genome assembly GCA_029783665.1 of Naso thynnoides. NCBI lineage: Eukaryota > Metazoa > Chordata > Actinopteri > Acanthuriformes > Acanthuridae > Naso > Naso thynnoides. The sequence goes on from JAQLOL010000025.1 coordinate 24,736,100, forward strand.
TGAGGCTGTTGCTGTACTCCAGGCCCACCAGGCTAAAGAAGCTGCTCAGAAGTCCACCACTCCTGCTGGTGTTCCCAGCGTCTGAGGTGCGTGTGCAAGGAGGGATTTTCTCTTCATAAGTTCTGAACAACACAGATTTCTGGAATAAGCAACTGCATTTTTTTCCCCCCTTTTTGTCTTACAGATTGAGCATTTTGAAACCTGCTTCACCGATGGAAAAAGAGAAAAAAAAATTAAACATTGAAAAACCTAAAACTCTGAAAACATTGCAAAATGATAAATCATTTCTTAAAAAAAGAAGAAAACAATTGACTCTGCCAGGTCTAGGAATGGTTTGACTAGACCTTGATCATAAACAAAAATTTGTTGAAAAAAAAAAAGCAAAATAGAGAAAATTGAGATTATAAATTTGAATGCATTCCTCTGTTTTATGTCATTTTACTCTGTCAGTGCTCAGAAGCTGTGTCCAGGATGGATGTGGCTGAGCATTTTGAAAGGTGATTTGTAATGTGAACTGCTGGCTGTAATAAATTCTCATTCAAAATGTATGTCTCTTTCTTTTGTTAGTGTTATTGGCCCATGAATTTTCATGCATGTTAATAGAAGTCATAATGCAAAAGCAATATTGCATTTTAGCGGAGCAGCCTTCGGTTGCAAAGACAAATTTATCGCAGGGAGCTGTGATTAGGCAGGTGTTGCTGTGAGGTCATAACTCAATATTCCTGTTTGAGTAGAACGGATAATACTGCTGTATTCCACCAGGTGCCACTGTTATTTGGTAGATTGCAAACTTCTTTTTTTTTTTAAATTTATTCTATACTTAATTCTTTGTTTTCAACTTCCTGTCTCTTTCCTTTGAAGAGTATCTGTATGACTTACACCCCAGACTTGTTTGTTATACAATGTAAGTGCATATTTTTTGTTTAATACGTACTGTTGGGTTGATCACTCACTGTGGTAAAATGGTGAAGGCTCTGCAGCCCCGGTCTACATTGGTAAAACTCAGTATTCAAAGGAAGTTGCACAGCTTTGTACAAATATGACAGAGGCAGCAGCTCACACCATTTTAAGCTTAATTTCTACAGTGGGGTGTCACCATGAAAACAGATGGACGGGAGAGAGTTGGACGTATATTGTGCATACTGCAGCGTGGAAGCCATGCCAAGTACCGCACCACTCAGCTGGCATGTGTTTTTCTCCTCTGTTTACATTAGTGGCTGTCATCTGCTTTTATTTCTCTCTCAAAGCCTTTACAGTTTCCCCTGCTGCACCTGTTCCGTTTACGTCCTTGCTTTAAAAAGAATATTGTCTTATTTGTGTAACAGTGGTGAAAATGCCATTTCCTCACATCCTTTCTTCCTCAAACTGAGATAATCCTTCCAACCTGAGCAGTGAGGACCTTGTAAAAATGTCTTGGCACTTAGTAAGCATGTTTGTGTCAGGAAGATGAAGGAGCAGGCATGTTGGCTGCTGTTGACTCATATTTATGGGAAACATGAACAAACTGTCAACCAGTGTTGAGCAAATTATTCTGAAGCGGCAGTAAGTTAGTTATTACTGATTACTCCTCATAAAAGCAATAAATATCCTTATTACTCTATCAAAACTAGTTACATTGCTTGTTACTTTGCTATATTACTTTAGCAACCCAACCAACTTCCTAAAAAAAATGACACACGACCTCTGTAGCTTCCAGAATTTAATCCGCTTTATTGGAACAACTTTGTTTTGATGGCTACTTATGTAAAGACATGCTTAGGCATAGCAACACTATCAGTAGGTTATTAGAACTTCAGCATTAGTGGCTGCTCAAATCAAAATAGGCCTCTTGTAGAAAAATACATATCTGCACATGCACGTGTATCTCTTACTTGGACTGGTAACTGTAATATAATTACTGTTTTGGCTATTGTAATCCCTTACTTTACCAGTTACTGAAAACAGTAATATACTTACAGTGATGCATTACTAAGTAATGAGTTATTTCCCAACCTTGCCATCCACACAATCAAAGGCCTGTCATTTTAACTAACGTAGTTGTGGAGACAAGATAAAGTGCTGGTTTGAATCGGCCTCAAAGGCCACCCTTCCAACCGAACTTTGATCATTAGAAATTCCCACCAAGCTGGATGTCTGCTTTTATCTAAACCTCCAGTGCTTACATTACTGTGACAGTGTATTATTGGACCAGTAAGTCATATATCACCACAGCGTCCAACTTTATAGGAGCTACAGCCTCCTCTGGTGTCTTCCCTGACGTTCCCGCACAAACACTCACAGGCTTAACATCAGCCCTTGTTTGAGCTGGGCCAGACTGTGAACATATTTCAGCGCCTGCAGTATATGTCAGACCCAAAACAACTTTCCACAGGGATTTCGCAGGATTATCCAGCTTTGAATCTTCTGCTGTTAGCTCATATTTATGTTTGTGGTTCACAGAGGCAAAATTTGGAGTAAATATCTTTAGCAACATCGGTGCTTTGGTTGAGTACATACACACACTGATGAGGACAAGGGTGCATGTATGTGTATGCGGTGTGTACACTCTGACCTGCACCTATTTGTGAAATAACCCTTAGTTTACCCTAGATTCCTGCTATCACATGATTGCCTCAGTCTGGTTCAGGCTGTTAACTTGTTTTGGTCAGCTTTCCTCCCCGATTGGGCTTTGCTGTACAGAGTCCCTGCCACAAGTAAACACAGCGCTTCGGAGTAGGTGAGTGGCATTAATTACAGGAGCTGTAAAGTTCCACCAAGTAATTTTTCACACTCTTTTGTGTCTCTATGAATAATGATAAACACACACACACACACACTCGCACAGAGCTAGCATGTAATCCTCTCTAGCTTGGATTAGGTTTGTCTGGAGCTGCCCTGTCTGCCAGTCCATCTCTCATGAACTATGTGAATCTCTGTCCAAAATAAATCATATATAGGCTACATTACGACCTGTAAACCACTGAAATGGTTGGTTTGCCTTTATAGATGTAATTTATACACTGACTCTTTGACTTTTTATGACTTTTTATTACTGGTGTTGGATATTTTTTGGCCAGCTATAGACTGGCCACAGCCATTAATGCATATTAAATATTATATTTTTCAATGTGTGTAAATGTAGGTCTACTGTTAATGTGTATTTGATCACAAACCTGGTGCCCCAAAATTGGCCTTTGTAGCACAAACAGTTTATTTGAATTGAGCTGGATTTTTTGGGACATGAATTAGGTCAGTGTTTGACTTAAACGTTGCTCTCTAGTGTACACCATGTTTGTTGTAAATCACAAAAAAGTACAAAATTTCTTAGTGCTTTGTGATTCCACTCATTTTATGTCTCAAGTAATAATACAATTTATTAATGGCATTACTGAGGGTCTCTTTATTTGACCTACTAAGAAAAAAAATAATAAGACAAATATTTGCCCAAAGATGTCTCTAAAAACCTTATGAAATTAAACATCATACACCTTTGAGCTACACTCAATTTGTTTGTTTTACTAAATGCCCAAGATTTCATTTGACAGGTAGAAGTGTTCCTTAAAAATGTTAAGGTTATGTTTATAATTTTAATTTTTAATAGTAGGCTATATCTGCTGTATGGATTACATGGCAACTCTCTTGGAAATAATGACTGAAGTCGGAGCGGGGTGCTGAATGAAACTTTGCTCAAACTCTCGCGATACGATTTGAATTTCTGAGCAAGAACGAGAACAGTGAACAACAGAGCGAGCTCTGTAGAATCTGTTGTCGAAACGGAACGGATAGGTGGGACGGAAGACAGGGGAAAATAAGTGCTAGCAGCATTGGGGAAGTAATTCGCGACAGTGCAGCGGGACTATCGTTTAATTAACTTGAACCCGTTTTTGAAAAAAAGAGCATTTACTTTCGTCTTTGTTACTGTCTGCGGAACAAGTGTCACTAGCAACAGAAGGTATGTTCTCATCGTTTCTAGCTAACCCTAGCTAAACCAGCTGCTAACGCTCACTGTGTTCGGTAGTTAGCTGGCTGGTATTTTGGTTACCATCAGTAGGGCAAGCTGTGAGCTATGGAGGTTTTCTGCTAGCTCATAGCTACATTTTGCTAACGTCATGTGTCCTAATTTCTACCTGGACACGGATACTAGATGGTAATATTTTGTAAAGCGACGTAAACACACATTAAACACGATGAAGTATGGAACGTTACCGTTAGCTAACGTAGCTAACGTTACAAATTCAACGTAATTCGGAAGTTAAAGATAAGAACAGAAACGTTAACGTACGCAACGTAACACAAACTACTTACATTAAGTTCATAAATAAAAAGAGTTACTTCAGCTGCTTACCGTTACCAGTATATGAGTCCTAGACTTAAGTTTTTAGAGATAGTGAGTTGTCTTGACGAACAAACGCAACGTTTTTGCTGCAGCGTGTTAAACTTGGGGTGCATGACTAATTTGCTAATGGCAATCTTAAAACTGAAAGCAGCAAGATAAAAAGCTGTGATATCAGACGATTATGTAACTTACTGTATATCACACTGACAATAAAGTTACTGTTAAAGAGGGATCCGTGCCAGTTGTCGGTATAAGAAATGGGTAACTGGATGTTTTATGAGTCTAACAATTTCTTATGAAAAATAGAGAAATTGCTGAGAGTCTGCTTGGCTTTTTTAAATTCTCTGTACTGTAGGGGTTGTTAGGAGACATTTATATAACTGTCAGGACCTTCAATATTTTCATTTAAGTAACCTTACCTGCTACTCAACGATAATGATGGACGCCACCACTCGGTTTAGATAGAGGGCAAAAAACTGAATTAATGTTGTAGATTTGCACCCTTCAGGTAGGACTAATGAAGACTAGACACCTTACCAGCAGTAAAGCTAAAAAACTGATAACCAATAGCCATAGATCTTAATCAGCAGGAGATGAATTACCATCACTTGGGGGTCAACTTGATCAATATCATGATGTTAGAACGTTATAAATGAGACGTGGATAGTTGCTGGGGACACACTTATTCAAAAGAAGCTTTAGTTTTTTGTCAATAATCAGCTCTTGCCTAATGCCAAAAGCACAGTTACAGTACCCCTTAAATATCTACAGGCGAACTGTTATTATAGTAAATACACTGTACGGTGGAGTGGTTTCGTGCATTTCCCAGCTGCCCTGCAGTGTAGTTGTTTGGCTTGGTTTATCATCCTTGGCTGAAGAAAGACTGAACACTTAGTTGAAGTGTTTTGACAATGCATTTGCACATTATTGTCAAGACAGTATATATAAATTTGTTAGGTTTATGCAGCTACTAGTTATAATCCACTGGGTTCTCTGTATTACAGAATGAACAAGTCATTTTACATGTTGTTGGGCTATGTCGAAAAATAAGCCTAAATAACATTTTTTTAAAAAGGCCAAAGTAAATTTCTTTCAGTTGTTTAATCAAGGATGAAAGTGTTATTATTTCTATGGCCCAATACACAGTGTCTACACATTTTTACCGTGAGGCTTTATAGCTGATAATGTCAGACTGAGATTATAATATTTTTATATTCAAAAACACAAATAGTGTTAAGTGTTTTAAGTAGTAGGTGAGCAAAATTGAGCGGTTCGTGTTGCTATAATATCGTCGGTGCAGAATAAATTGATGACTGTGAAACATGCTGTCACCTTCAAACAACCATCTCTTTGATGTTCTCCATTATTCCTGTGTTTGTGTTGTGTTAAAGATGATGTTATGGCAGTTTCACCCAGCATTGCTATGACGATTAGCTAAGAAACCCACCTATGTTGGGAAGGCTCTGCCCTCCAGTGTCATGAGTGTTAGTTGTTAGTAGTGTTAGTATTAGTCTAGACCTGTATGTTCTTTCAAATGAAGGTCATTCCGACATGGCGACTTGACATGTATTCTCTCTCTGTGTGTTTGGTAGGAGGCATAACCTCTGTCTCTTTCTCTAGGGTAAACACAGCCGCTTAGCAAAGTGTAATGACCTGGAGTCTCATTTATAATGGTTACGTCTGCACAAAACAGGGCCTGAAAGAGGTGTATGCCTCTTCTCATGTAAAAGTTGTCATCTATAAACACAAACATGTCGTGACTTCACTGCGCTCTGCCTTCTCCAGTCACCTTGCCCAGTACATCTTCACCACCTGCACATATATTGAGTGTGGAACTTGTCAAAACCAGGACAAAGAGCCTGTGACAGTTCTCGCTGAATCCTTTACCCTCATGTCATCATAATGAGTCCTAATAATGCAGACCAAGTTCGCCATGACAAAACTGAATAATTAATAAATAAATACGTTGTTGTTTCCAAAACTAACATTTTCACATGATATGCCAGGCTGGGTGATTTTATTGACTGTCACAATCAATTGGGCAAGTGAAGCTGTCAGTCTGATGGCTGTAAGCATAACATTACTAGGACCATTGTGCCTACCCTGCATGATGGATACACTGGCCTGCACTGTCCTGGCACTGCTTAGGGACAGCATGATTAGATTTTTTTTTTAACACAAGCTGTTTTTAATGTTGTCTCACCCACAAGCTTGTCAATTTCTGAGTGAGAAAAATGAAGTCTCTTCTTAGACTGCAGTCTCCAGGTCAGCAGGTCGATTAGTCAGTTGACGTACTCTCGTCTGACTAAAATGTCATTAGTCATATAGTGATAAATTCATAAGGAGTAAAGTGTGACATCAATAGCCTTACAGACATAAGTCATTATTTCCTGTGGCAGGAGGTGCAGACCAAAACTACCTGTAACAGGGTGTTTTCAAAACACTCCCATTGTTAACATAAATGTACTTGCCTGACCTGCAGGACACCAAAAACGACCTGTGGAAACAGAAGTGTTTTCACAACTCTCCCGTTGTTTACTCAAATGGAGCTTCTCAGCCTACTGGAGACAGCTGCTGAGCATTTTCTGAACTGAAGGAAAAGTTACAGTAGAGGTTTAAACACTATGACAAAGAAGTTGTCAGTGTTGCTGCAATTTGATAAAATGGATGGTCAAAAAGTCAAGAGTAAACTTTTCAAAGAGCGGTTTACTTATCACTGCTCAACATCCAACATGACGTATCATCTAGAAAGGGTTTGTTAAATTTAGGGGTGAACCAGTCCATCAATTTGTATTGAACTGTTCAGTACACACGTGACTGTTCGGTACACAAAACTGTACAAAGAATACACGGTATAATTATGCACAGTATAATGTATTAAAGGTAGAGTCAGTAGGATTTACTCATTACGGCTTGTAAAAGAAATACTCAAATTGGGCCCCTCCTCCCGACTCAACTCACCAGAAATATTGCAAAAAACGTCTGGGGGCATCGACCTTCAGAGAAAAAAAAATTCTGTAAAAGCCCAAATCTGGCGGCTTTGCCTTTGACACATTCTGATGTTCCTATTCCATCGTTTTATTGTGTCTGGGTTCTTTGTTAGCTGGTAAACTAGCCAGTAGCTGCAGCTGTCAGGTTTTCTGATGATAATCTTCTGTCCCGGGTTTCGTCACCAAAAATGTGGGGACTTAGCTGTAACCTATACATAAAACATCTGAAGCATCATACTTCATTGCTTACCTTTTTACTGATCAACTACATGAACAAACACGGACAAATTGCAGGACATGGTGATGTTTGCTTTTCGTCTTTGGCTAA
>JAQLOL010000025.1:24750625-24777349 GCA_029783665.1 Naso thynnoides
TTCTATTTATTTGAATAAAGAGCTGTTTTCTCCATCAAAGTTTCCTGTTTTTAGTCCTGGCTCAAAGCAAGGGGAGTCGGCTCTGGAACAGGGAGGGGATCACTGTCTCACGTGCTGTGTATGTGTGTGTAAGAATGAGAAGGGGAGAAAGAAGGGGGAGGTCATTGGTAGAAAAAACGTTTTTCAGAAAAGCGGACAAGTGTTGGCTGGTAGTGTCAGTGGTTGAAAATGCAGCTGCGGGGCTGCTGTGTAGTCTTTGATCTCTGCGTGTAGTGGTGCAGATTGACCCATCATGGAGGTTTTGTTTTACTCCAGTTGCAGTAAGTTTGTATTAAGTAGGTACATGTACACAATCTGAGAGAGCATGCATTGAGGCTCCTCCATCTCATGTGAGTAGTTTATGGGTGTGTGTGTCACTTGTCACTATGTTGTGTGTGTCTGCAGGGCATGGTTCATTGCCAAGGTGTAACCAAAGACAGATGAAACACACGCATACACGTTGAGGGTTGGACACCCAGCGAGCCAGTGGGACCTCAGTAGCAGTCCTTTCCAAAAATATCAGACATTCTTTCTCCTCCTCCCTCCTCACCACTCCCAGAAACACAAAGTACAACACAGATGTCAAATCACAGAGAGCACAGTCCATGGTGAAGCAAACTGTAGCACAAACCCGTGGTCTAAGATTGTTAATCATTCCCAGGACAGTATCAGCTTTATTCTGGGTTCAGTCCTGTTCCTTAGCCTGAGTGTAGATGATCTTTAATCTCAAATGCACTTTTGCATTGTTTGTTGAGGTTGTATCCTCTGAGGAAAATATTTATATTTTGGTTCTTGTTGATTTCCTATAACTGCACACGTCAAAGTAGGCTGTTCAGGGGATGGGGTGACTTGGTAACTTAAAATTTTTATTTTCCATTTCTTGACAGATGGAGTTTATTTGTCTATCTGACCTGTGTGGCAGTGGTGCATGTAATGGTTAGTCTAATATGGTATTGGAAATTGGAAAATATATAGTTCAGAAAAAGGAAACCCTGTCTCGATAATACAGATAGTAAATGAGAAATTGTTTTGTTTTTGTTATTGATAAGTACTGTTTTAATGTATTTTTTGTGTTGACTTATCACAAATGACAAATGTATCACAATACATTTTAAACAGTTGATGCAAAAATTTTGTGTGTTGTATTAAAACAGAACAATTTTCTGAACTCTTAAAATCTGTTATTGGTTTGCTTTAGCTTCTCTTTGTCTGTGCAGCTGTGCACTGTTGTCGTTTACACAGTCTCCCTCTGTCTCTCTCTCTTTAGCTCTTTGTTTCTCTCCCCCTTTCAAATGTGTGAAATTCTCAAGTGGACAGAACACTCATTAGATTGGCTCAGAAGCCATCTGTCTTTGATATGATCATTTTGTGGAGCGAGGAGACACACGAGAAACTAAAAGAATTTCAGTGAAATAATTATGTTTTTGTCATATTCCCCGACTGAACAGAATTTTGTAAAAATTGAGATGTAAGAGGATGCATTCTGAAAGTTTCTTTCTTTCTTTCTTTCTTTCTTTCTTCTCTGTCCCTTTTGCTGCGAACCGTTAACTTAAATCTTCAGTGTAACAGTTTTTATATGTGTGATCTCTGAATTGGCCATAATGTCCATCCCTGCCAAACTGTCCTTTTATCACATTAATAAAATTGATCCTTGTTGTTTTTAGTTTTGCAACAGTGGTTGGCCCTACAGGGCTTGTTAATATGATGTAAATATTTTGCAGGTTTGTTGCTGTACGGATTACTTGATCCTTTCTCTAGAGCTTTATTTGTAATGACTGTGGGTTTTTTTTCAGACCGTTCCCTTGACATTCAACATCATTTTGCGGTGTTTTCAACTGATTTGCTGTATCTCAGGCTGCAAATGAATGGCTGAAACCTCCTCGTGTTACTTAGAAAACTCATGGAATACGAATGTATGTGTCGTAATGGTTGTAAATACAACCCATGCTCTTTATTGTTAATTTAATATGATCCACTTGCCCAACAACCTGTGCAGTTGTGATTTACAGTAGTTGCTGTCTGATTTACTGTTGCATCCAAAACTGGCTTATAGGCCAGTTTGTGCTTGGTGGCTCGACACATTTGATAAGTGTCGATCAACAAAAATGACTTAATTTCAACAGGAAAAAGTGTCGCCCGACACATTCATTTCATGTTGTGTACCTGAGGATTTGGGTACTTCATCATATGTTGTCACATAATAAGATTATTTGTTTTAACGAAACTTTAGAGTTAATATTCTAGCGTTTGTGTAAAATATGGTTACCATGGAGACAGCCGAAACCTTTAGCTGAAGCATAGATTAGAAAACGTCGTGCTACTCTCTCATTCCTGTCCAAAGACACTTTTCAAATGTGTTGAGTGACAAAGTATGTTTAAGCCTTAACTCTTTTGTCCACCAGCTGAAACGTCTCCCTGTTTGCTGTTATCAGCAGAGAATGATCTGGGCCCAGGCCTTGTCAGTGTTGATCTCACAGACGCATTAGAATGCTGTCTCTCTGCGTCAATACTGTGCAAGGTTGTCAACCTTCTGTCCTCTCTTTGGCTATGTATCTGATGCACTGATCAGCTGTGCAAACTTGCACTCTGCCAACTGTGATTCTGACTCAGCAAAACTGTTAAGAACCAGTTAATACATTGGGGTATTGAGGGCCTTGCACAGACAATTAAATGCGTGTTGTGCTGCACTGACATTAAGCTGAAGTCAAAAATGCATTTTCAACCCTTTTGGACCATATCCCTGCTCTTGTTGTAGTCAAATTTAAAAATGTATCACAAAAAAATTACCAAAAATAAAATTTTTTGTATTTTTATATCGAAGTCTGCCACCCCCATCTCTCATTTAAAACAAAATCTCCTGGGTCCCTGATGTTATCATCGACTCGGGCTGTTATTGGTTGAATCATTTTTTTAATTCAACCAATTATATAATGCCAATCCACCTGTGAATATAAACCTGCAAACTAAATAATAATAAACTAAAGCTAGTTTGGTGTTAAAATGTAGCAGTTTACGATCAACAATCAAAGCCCTAGCAACGGTTGTCAAGGAGTAACGGGAAACACTTGCCAACAACACTCAAATCAGATTCCTCCAACTTATGTCCCGCCCCTACAGCCCGTTGATTGATTGTTTAATTGTTTGAATAGGGAATGCGTCACAACACGGCAGTTGACGCTCTGGAAACAGGCGTTTCAGTTTGTCTCTAATGTGCCGTCATATGTATTTTAGATCCTGTGTTGTAAATCTGCCACAGTGTAATCACTGTTCTTGTAGACAGTTTCAGTTAAGATGATGCTTGTAATCTTACTTGTAATATCCACAACATGCTCTTAGTTACCATTATACAGAAACTTTTAAAAACAGTACTAACATCACTTAACACAAAAACTGTTTTCTGTCATGCCCCCAAATAGACAAACTGTGGACTAGAACAGACTGAGAACATTAACTCAGTCCACTTACTAGCTTTTTCAGAATTGTCAGTCGCATCTTCTTGGGTGTCCTATTTGTGCTGCATGCAGACTAAACTCAACGTAAGCATGTAGCAATAGTTTATGTGTTTGATTTTCTGAGGCATTTTGTTGACATGTTTCTTATCATACTGCCTCCAGCATAAAAATACAATCTTAAGAGGACTCAACGAAGCAGTGCTATGGAGCAATGTTGGTTTGAGTGAATCCATGTTTTCTTTGTTTTTTGAGCTGTGACGCACAGTCCTGACAGAAGTTTCATGCTATTCTTCTGATTGAGGCACGTTTTTGTTTTGAAACACACAGCTTCTGCTGTGTTTATGCCTAGTATTCACACTGCTCAGGCATTTTAGAACCATTAAAAGACTTTTGGAAATGTGCTGATACCATTTTAGTCTGAAAACCCTGGCATTACGGCAAAAACACAAACTTTGACATTCTGATTGAGTCTTAGTGGGTTTGACCTGGCCTTTTCAACTTGATTTGTCACATCCATATCTGGTGACCCTTTTCTAAAAGACAAAAACAACCAGTATTTATATGAACTGTCATTATAGAGCTAAATTCAGAATAGATAATGAAATACAGACATTGCCGACCTTGTCTTCTGTGCTAATAGTTCCACCTCAAAGTGTATTAATCTCTGCTTTAACGTTTGTTCTTGTTCTGTCTTACTGATTGTTTCTGCAACTGAGCAGCCAACCCTTTGCTTCCTGTTTACACCGGTTAGCACATGTGAATAGCAACGTGATATGTGTTTTCAGGGTGTACAAGGATAATTTCTGAAGTACAGCTAACATGCTAGATGGAGAACCCATTTGAGAATAGTTAGATGGTGGCTATTCAGCTAGTTACACCCGTGACTGGGTGATGTAATACAAAGGGCGACAGAGCCCGCTTTCACCACGACTTTCTTCCATATGAGACTTTCATCCAGGAGACTGGGGATTAAGCCCTGTGTGAGATCAAAAGTCATTGCCATATGTCCTATCATTTTCAGTTGTTGTTTTTAGTTTTGTTAGGTTCAGGCCACAAAACTACTTACTTGGTGAAGTTTAGGACCCAAACTTCCTATGTGAAAGTAGCACCTGCTTTTACTTTTGGTAGTATTCACTCTGCTAGATTACTTAGGAAGCCATGTGGAGGGAGAGCGTGCTTAAATCATTATTCTTGTCATATTAATGGGAGTTTTGGACACTCACGCATCACTTCAAGCATAATATGTCATTAGAAACTCTTAACGCCTAACATACACACATAAGTTATTACACAGTTTAGTGTATCTATCTACTGGTTTCCTGCAGCTGAAAAAACTATAAAATTGTCCTCGCCCCTCCTTATGTTAGGAGAAGACATTATGTTGAACCAAACTGTCAGATGCAATAGATAATGTTTCTCCTCAGAATGGATTTTGATTTATTGTCTTAGATTGAGTTTGATTTAGAAAAGAAAAGATGAAATTAAATATTAACATGTATTAAACATTTTCTCTCCTCTGCTCTTTTTCTTTCTCTTCCCATCTCTTTCCTTTTTCCACAATTTTCTTCTTTTCTCTCTCCAGGTTCTGTTGCTTCAGTTTTTTAGCAGGTGACCCCCACCCCTTCGCCAAAATCCGGCTATTAGATGTGACCACGAGACTGATTAGGAGAAGCCACCATGTCTTAAACACAGACGGGCCCTCTGGAGCCCTGTCCCCCCACCCTGGACCACCCTCCCCCTCCCCCATCCACCACCTTACCCCTTCTCCCAGCCCCATCCCACTCCCAGACCTCCCTACACATGTGAGGGACAGGCTACCCAGCTCTGGCTCCCCGCTGGCAAACCCCTCCCCTCCCTCCGGAGAGATGAGCCTGAAGAAGCACCATCAGTTGAGCAGTGGCAGCGGTGTAATGGGCTCTGATCGGGACCTGCAGTCCACTGCTTCTTCCATCTCTCTGCCCTCTGTGAAGAAGGCCCCCAAGAAGAGACGCCTCTCCCTCGCCTCTCTTTTCAGACGTCGAGGTCGGGAGTCCAAATCGGGGCGCCAAAGGTCCAGAGAGCTCCAGCACCCAGGATCCGGAGGGCTTGGAGGGGTGGATGGCATCGCCAGCATTGAGAGCATCCATTCTGAGATGTGTAATGAAAAGAACTCTGCCTTCTTCTCTGTGGCTGGGACCGGAGCTGCCTCTGCTGCTGCTGCTGCTGCTGCTGCTGCCTCCACCTCATCTGCCTCAGGGCCTTCTTCCTCTACCTCCTCCTCATCCTCCAAGCTAGGGGGTGGGGTTGGGGCCGAGCTATTGGAGTGCCCGCTGTGCCTTCTGCGCCACTCCAGGGAGAGCTTCCCTGACATCATGACCTGTCACCACCGCTCCTGCATCGATTGCCTGCGTCAGTACCTGCGCATTGAGATTTCAGAGTCACGTGTCAACATCAGCTGCCCAGAGTGCTCAGAGCGCTTTAACCCGCACGACATCCGCATGATCCTTGGTGACCGGGCGCTCATGGACAAATATGAGGAGTTTATGCTGAGGAGGTGGCTTGTGGCTGACCCTGACTGCCGCTGGTGCCCTGCACCAGACTGTGGGTAAGAACTGAATTTATATATAGAAAGTGCATAAATACAGCTAATATGAGACGCACTCTGATGCAGCTCACACTGATCCTGTCATATAAAGTGTGAAATTAAATGTAGGTAAATTATGCTGTTTAATCGTGGCTGTCAGTTTCATCATTATTATATTGTTCATTTAACTGGCATTGTGGAAACTAACCAGTGATTTTCCTGACTATGTATTTTTATTCTATGTACTGTAATCTGATGTGGTAAATCAATATGAAAACTCCAAAGATGATGTATGAAAAATTAAGATAGTGTAAAGCTGTGTACACACCAAGAGCGACTTTTATTTGTGGCGTGATTAAATTACATATAAAGTCAATGACATGATGCAACATCCCATTTGAGGATGACCTGTAGCGTGACAGAGTGGGCGCGACTTGTGTGAGGAGGTGACTCGCATGTCGTGCAAGTTCAAAATATTCAATTTCAGCGACATATTTGCCACACGACAGCCAATCACCGTTGGGTTTACGCCGATGTTGTAGGGTGCATGATTACGGAGCAAAATTGGGTGCTATTTACCGAAACAGATGGACAGGCGCTCCGCCGCCATCCTACAAATCAGAGCACCAATCCAAGCCAACAGGTTGTCAAACTGGGCACTGGTCAGCCTCAGGTAGTGCTGGAAATGGTAAACTCTCCTGCACTATATCAGTTGTGGAGGTCCTACACAGGTTGGCGAACTTAACATCAGGTTCAGGGTAATAAAATCATCTGGAGCCTGTTAAGTTGTGTCACACGGCTCCGTGTCAGCCACAGTTAGTGTTAGGTAGTAGCATCACATCATTTTCTAACATGACCCACAGCTGGTTTAATCATTCTTTCTGCACAGTATCAGTTGTAGAAGTCCCAGAAACATTGGAAAACTTAACTACGCCTTGTCCGTGTTCCTAACATAACCCTGTGGTGTAGAAAGTCGTGTTGTTGGAGCTCCACCCTATTCACACACAGCAGCAGTTGTTTTTGTCTGTCTGATTCCATTCGGTAAACTCTGGCAACGTTGGTGCCGTCGAGATGTCATTGGAGCAGGCGGTGAAACTTTCTGAGCTGTGTGCGCCTCTACAGGATGTTGTGCGCCCAGACACGATGGCCTCCGGCGTCCCTGGACTTTTCACAGCGAGGCAGCGGGAACGAGCGCTTTGGTGCCTAGGAGACAAGCCCCTCCCCTCCCTCCTGTTGCCTCCAGGCCAAAGGGCGACAATTTAATTTGACCAAGACGCGCAATCATGCGACGTTGTCGCTTTGGTGTGTACACAGCTTAACACAAGGGCAGAACAAGAAATGTCTCTTGCCGACCCCAAAAGGAAATGATTGATACTCTGTGCTGAGCAACAGCAGAAACCCTGCAGGGATTTATGTTGTTGTTTTTCTACACCAGTATCCCCCTTTAAACTCAATCTAGTTTACTCCCACTGTTTTACAGTAATGTCCCCACCACTGTTGGGGTTCGTGTACATATAGCTAATAATTGCAGCTTTTACGTTCATTGTCCGTTAGTTCATTTGTGCTGTGTAATTTTGCTTAGTTTGTGTTGGGGTATGATAATGGCAGGGATTTGAGAGATACTTGTTGTGTACTGTGTACATTTCTTGCTAACCTGACAAGGGTTGGAAGGAAGGTAGGAAATGGTGATAGAGGAAGGGAAAAAAAGAAGCCGTTTCTCCCAAAAGGACTGAGGAGCAGAGGGAAGCATTTAAGGTCTTGCATGGTTAAATTAAATGGTGACTCAGACTCGCTAAAAAATCAAATCAGCACCTCATTTTTATGGAGTTGAGTTGGCATCTGTCTAATGTGCCTTAACTAAACTGCTTGGCTTCTCATAACTCACAAAAGAAAGATAGAGCTCACTTTCTTCATTCTGTCGTTAGAACGCCCAGCTACCACTTTTCTCTATATAGTTCTCTCTCTCTCTTTCTCTTGTTGAGGCCGGGAACAACTTTGAATGTTTTTTTTTACTAGAGCTGCAAAGATTAATCAAATAATCAGTAATCAGTCGTTAGAAAATTAGTCGCCAAGTATTTTGATAATTGATTAATCGTTTCAGTCATTTTTCAAATAAAGAAGTAAAAAGAACTGCTGGTTTAGTGATTTGAAGATGTCACATCAGGCTCTGAGAAAGTAAAATGAGCCTTTTTCTGACATTTCATTGAATGAGCGATTAATCAGTTAAACATGAAAATAATCGGCAGATTAACGGATGATGAAAGTAAAATCGTTAGTTGCGACCTTATTGTTTACAAACACAAACTAAACAGTTCTTCAATCATGTACCTTTATACTGTAGCTGTATATTTACATGAACTAGTGTTGGCTTGCCACGATGGTCCCTATCACCGATGTTACGCAGTCTGCAGCCATACACAGATTTTATTTCTTGACCACAATCCCCTTCCGTCATTTTCCTTTCTTTGACTTGTCTTGTTTTGTAGACGCATCTTTGATGAAAGATAGCAATAAGTGGGTGCTAGATTTAATGACACATTGCATTTCCTGTGAGTCAACTTTTGTGTCACCAGTTAATGCTTTAATGTGAAGGTGCAGCATCAGGTAATGCTAATTTCACTATCGTTAACTTAATACAAGGATCCAAGAACTTGTGCTGTGTAACCTGTAACACTAATGTTGTCATGAGTCCGTTTACTGATGGGAAAATTTCCCTTGATGTGGTATACTTCAACAAGGAATGAAGTTGTATGAACACAGTGCACATTGCTGCTTGAAAATGATTACTTATTCAAGAGAATCACAGCAGGCTGCATTAATGAACCAGTTTCCTTTATGGTTAAAAAATCTCCTCTATACTTACACTGTCTCTTGCAGCCATTTCCTTTTCTTCCAGGAATTGTTTGAGGTCAAGTGCCCCCCCTCCACCATCCCATCAGACAATCTTGGAGCACTCTTTGTACCTCATAGGCACGTTAACCTTGAGCACTTGGGTTGTTGGATGTTCTGTGGGATGTCCTGTTTTGTAACCTTGACCAGAATAGTAGCATATTATGAGGGTAAAATGTGGGAGGCGGGACATTGCAGTTCTTTGACAAAAGTCTAAAAAGCTTTTGCATTAAGCTTTGTTAGATGTTTGCCACAGATTAGCTTTACTGCTCCTCTCGAAGAAAGAGAAGCACGTCCCTCCTAAAAGGCAACGGTACTGGCATGATTAAATATCCCAGTGGTTTTTACCCGACACTTTCATTCAATCGGTGAGAGAAACGAGCGAACTGTGGAGCATTTCCACCCACCTCCAACCTTTGCATAGCTTGATATTCCCAGTTTCATTTGTGATACATCTGCATTTATCACAGATCATAGTTAATATTTATGTCGACGGGCATTTACCTCACACATCACAACAGTGTTTCCACACAATGCAGCACACTTTTTCATCCAAATTAGCCTGTTGGTCGCCAGCTGTTGTCTTCGCAGTATGAAATATTGCAGCTTTTTTTTTTTTTTTTTTGACAAAACACAGAGATGGGAGGAGACGCAACAGTCAGTCTGAGTCGCAGCTTGATGTTTGATGTTGATCCAGATGTATAAGTTAGAGTGCCATGATGCACGGGGACGTTGGCATCCACATCGTTGTGTCCACCCAGGTGTGACGTTCACATCGATGCTGGTCAGAGGTGAAGCCGATTCATACCCGTGCCTGGGAGAGAATGCCGATTGTACACATTTGCACTGCAGACAAAAGCCGGATGTTAGCAGGTTTAAGTGGGTTTTTTGGCCAGTGTGAGTAGAAAGTATACGTGAATGTTAGTTACAGTTATTGGTGTGATACTTTGAGGGATATTTAAAAAGCATAAAATAGTTTTTCAGAGGAAGTGGATACATAGAAGCTAAAATTATCTAAACTGATCTGTTTTTTTGTTGATGTTGTCAACATAATAAACAGCCACACTGCAACCCTAGAGCCATGGCCTTCTCTTTCTCCTCTCTTTGCCTACTGTCGCTCTATTCCTCTCTAGTCTCCACTCTATTTCTTGTTTACTGCTGGTGTTTACTAGGATTGGTTTTAAATAAAACTGACATGTGCCTGTGATTCCTCTCTGTCTGCCTGCATTCAAGACACAGTGTTCAGTAGAGTAAACTGATCCACAGCGGAGGAAGTCTCCCAGGCTCTCCATGGCTCTGTGACTGAAACTTAATCTTGGGGTCAGTCACAGAGGGGCTGGGAGGCTTCTGCTCCAGTGGAATACATCTACGTCACACACTCCAGGGTTTCCCTCAGGAAATTGTCTTGCCAGAATTCTTTAGCTGTCATGAACTGTTCTTATGCGTGAACATTCTTTATTTGGTAGCACTTGCTGCATTTGAATTCTGTTGCCTGAAGTCATCATGCATCACCTTCCTTCATCTGCCAATCTGTCGGACGTTTGGATGTACTGTGCTGTTATGTCATGCAAACACACATGTAACTGTAGAACACACACCTACTCAGCAAACCAGGCGGACTGACAGCTGTGGATTCTGCTCCAAACTCTGCCAGACCAGATCAACGTCACACTTACTGTATCATTTACTAGCTGATGATCTGGACAACAGTCTCTCATTAAACATATTATGTCCTTTGTTGTGCAAAATAGCACTGCTGCTGTTTTCTTGGCTTGTGCTTTCCGAGTAAAAATATATTGTTACTTGTAAAATTTGTGGGGGCAGCAGCCACTTCACAAGATGTCTGTGTCTACATGATGTATTTAGTAGGGCTGTGTATTGGTAAGATTCTGGCGATTCGATACATATCAGGATACAGGGGTTACGATACGATCAATCACAATATATTGTAATACTGTAAGTAAGGCGATACAGTGCATTTTTTTCCCCCCAATCTTTTTGTATGAAAGCTGTCATAATATAAAGCTCACACCATAATTTCCATTGATTTGAGTAAAAACAAAAAGCTTTTTTTGTGCAGTCAGAATATCAAAGCAACAGTATTTGTACAGTAGCAGTCGGAGGTTTAAATAAAAAGAAAGCACAGCTACCAATCTTTGCATTAAAGCTATTAATAAAAAATTGAGTGTTTTTTTTAGAATTGATACACTACAAAACATAATATTGTGGTATCAATATGTATCAATTTTTCTTACAGCCCTAGTATTCAGTCTAACCTTTTGCCTTATATTTGTTTATGCTCGTCTTCTGTAGGTACGCAGTGATTGCCTTCGGCTGTGCCAGCTGTCCTAAGATCACTTGCGGCAGGGAGGGCTGCGGCACAGAGTTCTGTTACCACTGTAAGCAGCTGTGGCATCCAAACCAGACCTGTGATGCAGCACGTCAGCAGAGAGCGCAGAGTCTCCGTCTCAGGACAGTCCGCTCATCCTCCCTCAGCTACAGCCAGGAGAGCGGAGCTGCAGGTCAGCTGACTGAACACACACAGGCACGCACAGCAAAATACAGGCTTAATTTGCTGACGGCAAATGTTGTAACTGACAACTGAGTCAGTGAAATGATGTTACGCACATTGAAATCATGTTCTCTTCCCATCTCTCTACCTTTAAGCTGACGACATTAAGCCATGTCCACGCTGTGCTGCTTACATCATCAAGATGAATGACGGCAGCTGTAACCACATGACCTGCGCTGTGTGCGGCTGTGAGTTCTGCTGGCTCTGCATGAAGGAGATCTCAGACCTGCACTACCTGAGGTCAGTATGCCAGCATGAATTCTTCAAACACACAGAAACACAGAAAGTCTAAATGGTTTTTAAAGGCAAGGCAAAATCATACATACGTAAATATCATACATAGCTGTGGAAACTGATCCCTGGAATGCTTTGATCACTGCCTTATTACCTGACAATCGTGCAATCCCTTTTTATTTAAATTATTTATTTATTTAAATTTATTTATGTTTTTTAAAGAGTTTACAGCAATGATCCAGAATATCAATCTGGGCAATGTTTTTTGTTTTGTTTTTTGGATAACAACCTAAAATCACATCAAGCAGGCTGAAAGAAATTCACTAAAAGCATCAATCCATTACGCATCATGATAATACTATATTGCGCTATAATCATAGTTAAAAGCAGAGTTAGGGTTAACCCAAATCCTAACCACAACTGTCTATAAAACATTTTAAGTGTCTTTATAACCTGTTATGATGCATTATAGAGACAGGCCTCAGAAAGTGTGACTGATTTTTGTTTGAATAGTTATTAGGAAATTTATTTTGTCAGCAACAGATAAAAACAAAGTTAGAATTTTTTTTTTTTTTTGAAAAGTCAACCAGAACTTCTGCCTCTGTCACAGTCCGTCAGGCTGTACTTTCTGGGGAAAGAAGCCATGGAGCAGGAAGAAGAAGATTCTTTGGCAACTGGGAACACTGGTGGGTGCTCCTGTTGGCATCGCACTCATCGCCGGCATAGCTATTCCTGCCATGATTATCGGCATCCCTGTGTATGTGGGAAGGAAGGTGAGGCTCTGGAAATGCATTCATGTACTTGTTTGGAGCATTTCCCTATTCAGATCTGTCACTGCTCAGATTTATAATTCAAACACTCAACAGTATTAAGCTGTATGGATTACTATGAAAGGATTTTATAGTTTGGACTAATTGCTCTGCTTTTCAAGTGAGCAAATTTCAAAAGCGTTATCGGCTTTGCAAATAGAGCCAGTGTTATATAACCATAAATACCACAGTTATCGGTTGTGGAAGTAAACATGCTGTATAACCAGAATCAAACCCTGCATCAATCAGTAACTAACTTGCTACATTGTGAAACTGGTGAACATACTTTGTCAGGCTCTGAAGTTATCTCCAGCTGAGGTTAGCCAGCTGAGGTCATTGGTTAATAACCTGCCCTGTGTTTATGCGTCTATATATAAACGTGTTATTTAGTTTCAGTCTGTCCAAAAATAATTAGACATTACAATGAAATGAAAGTTTCAGACGGTCCAAAATTTCCCCCTCAAGGCTGCCAGGAGGAAGTCAGAGCCAACCAACTTTTCTTCCTCGACAAGACCCAAGCATATTCAGAAGTAATCACATGACATATGTGAAACATCTGAGCATGAATCACCTGCATACCACATGCTCTGGAAGAATGTAGCTGTTCAGCCCTGTTGTTAGATCTCTGTCCTGGTGACTCACTACGCCACGGCCACAGTCATTTATTTGCAGCGTGGTCACATGTTGAAGTCCGCTGTACTTTGTCATTGTTGACTGACTTCTGAAGCAAACTTTTTATAGGAGTGATAGGAACAAGCAGCGCATGTGAAGAATCCAATTGGAATGCATATTGACAGTTGTTGAAAATAATCAGTGGACCTAATCATTTAAAAAAAATCTGACTTAATCAATGAGAGTTACTTAATCTTTAAATAGGGATAGTGAAAAAAGAACACTTTGGCTAATGCAGTCACATCCAATCATCAGTCATGTAGTCTTGTTGTTTTGGTCTTTTGTAGCCCTGTTTTGAGTTTTGAAAAATGTCCTTTTCCCAAACTTTCTTCCAGTTGTAGTCTCAGAATATGTAATTGCCAGCTCTTACATGAAGAATTCTCCAACAATGATATTGATCTTTTCTTCATAACAGCTTTTTTAAACGCAATTGTGAAAAGTGTTTAATTGTGGTTAGCAGACTTGTCGACATTCTAGTTTGGCAACTATGCTGTTCATACTCTGAACTGTTCTCACAAACTCACCGGCTGGGGTTTTCATACAGGTTGTGAGAAACTAATTTAGACTCTTCTGTTTCCTCTCTCTGACTGTGACTCTCATTGCCCTCCTTCTCTCTGTCAGATTCATAACCGTTACGAGGGCAAAGATATCTCCAACCACAAGAGGAACCTGGTGATCGCTGGTGGGGTGACTCTTTCCGTCATTGTGTCCCCAGTCGTGGCTGCAGTCACCGTCGGTCAGTCTGTCCTCCAGCCTCTCCTACCCCTCTCTCTCTCTCTCTCTCATTTTGTCTCTCTGCATCCGTGCCTTCGCCTTAGCTCTCTGCATTCCCAGAGATATTAATGGACCTGTCTGTGTTTGATTTTGCTAACTTCAGGAATTTCTTTTGTTTAATCTTAGGGTTCATAATGTGCACAAGTTTGTTTTTCAAGTTCAATTAGATTTCCTATGAACAGTTACATAAAGATGGGAAAGTTGAAGGAGATGACTGTTACTGATTTTGTGCGTAAGCAGTGGCCTCCACTCGTGTTTTTTTTGTTTTTTTTTCCCTTACACAGTGCCTCGGTCTAACATTTCCCTGATGTGTCTGTTTCTCTGCCTCTTTTAACCCTCAGGCATTGGAGTTCCCATCATGCTGGCTTATGTCTATGGTGTGGTGCCTATCTCCCTGTGCCGTAGCGGTGGTTGTGGCGTCTCAGCAGGGAACGGCAAAGGAGTTCGCATCGAGTTTGATGACGAGAATGACATGAATGTTGGCAGTGGAGCAGCTGCCACCGGTAAGCTTCAGAGCATCCACTCCCAACCCCCACCACTCGCACTGACACCCAGAAGTGACCCTGTGATTTTCTTGCCCAAGTCAGCAAATGACAGAATTTACCTTTTGCTGACTGTTGCCGAGTCTCTGTGCAAATGAAATACGCTGTTGGTGTTCTGTCGCACTTTTACTTTCACACAGAAATGTCCTTGTGTGTCCGTAAAGTCGCCAATTTGGCAACACTGGCTTCAACCCTCTGCGCATCTAGTCACTGCAGACGAGATACCGTGTGCACAGTCTCGCGGCATGCAAGTTTAGCTACTAGGACAACAACTAGCCAGTCACCACTGATTTCTTGTCAGCAATTAAGGCTTCATAGTAAACAAATGAACTTCACAGTAAAATCCAGTGTTCGAAGCTGCGTTCACTAATGTTGATGATGTTTTAACCTCTAGGGGACATGCTGTAATGAAATAAAGAAAAAATGCTTCGGTGGCTGTGATAACAAATACTTAGAATGGCGGCTGCCGTTTCATTATGCTCAGACAGTGTCTGTGGATAAATCCTGCTACCGACAAACCCGTTTTTTCTTTAATAAGCAGAAAAGGGAAAACATAAAAAATTTTACTCGCTTAATTTCAGATACATTTTGAACATACATTATATATCCATTAATTAAAACCATATCATGTCATACCAACGTTACAGGAGTTAAACACTACAATTTATTTAGGAATAAGAAGGTTGTTGGTGACCTGTTGAATTTCCCAGAGACCCACTCAGATCACCACCTGTGGTTCCCACTGACTCACTGCGTTGAAAACCTGTTAACATCAGTGCATTTGAATTAAATCAGATTAAATCATGTCTTTTGTTCTTGCAAAAGAATAATGCCGAGGTCAGACTGCATGATAATAGCTTGACTGGGAAGACGTAGGGCGTCGGGTGGGCTTGGAAATGATCAATGAGGATTACATGAGAAGGCACTACAGTCGATTGTTTCATCTCGCATAGTGTGTTGTAGTGTGTCATAACCTCATGACAGAAACACTAGAATGTTTGAATTTTTGTCAGTGGCGAGCGCTTTCTTGCCTGTGACATCACAAAGTCATGACCCACAAATTATAATTGATCTGGGAGCAGTGTGTAGTCTGTCATGTCTCTCGGCCACGACACGGCAAGAATTAATGACTCTTTAATCACCCAATCTGACACAGTGAATATTTTAACAGACAAAAATAAGTTGTAGTCTGAACTCGGCGTAAGTCTCTTGTGTTTATGTTTTGAAATGTTATTTCATGGTGGTGTTCTCTGTGTAGATACTACATCAGTTGCAGACACCAGGAACAACCCCAGTATAGGTGAGGGCAGTGTAGGGGGGCTGATGGGCAGTCTGAGTGCCAGCGGCAGTCACATGGACCGTCTTGGGGCCATCAGGGACAACTTAAGTGAGACGGCATCCACCATGGCCCTCGCTGGAGCCAGCATCACCGGCAGCCTTTCTGGCAGTGCCATGGTCAATTACTTAAACAGGTAAGAAGCATGCAACACACGCCAAGGGATTAAAAAGTTGGTGCAGTGTTTGACTTCTCTGTGTTTTCCCACACTATCTAAATCTCCTCACTCACATGTTGTCAGACTGGAGGTGCAGGCTGACGTACAGAAGGAGCGCTGCAGTCTGAGCGGTGAGTCCGGCACTGTCAGCCTGGGAACAATCAGCGACAACGCTAGCACCAAAGCAATGGCTGGATCCATTCTTAATGCCTACATGCCCCTCGACAGGTGAACCACATTTACTTTTTACCTACATGATGCTGTTAGATAACAGTCCTGTCATTACATAATGCAAATACTACCCACATTTAAAACTTTTCACAGAAGAACAACACTAAATTGTTTAAATTTAAATTAAATTCAATTAAATTAAAGATATTCATCTATGTTCTCTTTTTATTGATGATACAAATCCAGTATTTGTTATTGAGGTAATGTATTAGGTGACAGCAGCTTCAGGTGTTTTATATTTCTGTGCATCATACCTAATAGTGTCTTTTATAAGACTTTTTGCTGAATTATGCTACAGTCAGACATTAACTGACATGCTCATGCTCTCCATTTACAGTACATAGTCTAGTGTTCTCAGATGTTACCTTTTGTCTCATGCGTTCCACTTCCTGCCTTGTTCCAGAGATGGAAACAGTATGGAGGTCCAGGTTGACATTGAATCCAAACCTGGCAAACTACGGCACCACAGTGGCAGCAGCAGTGTAGACGATGGCAGCCATGTTGGCCGATGTGGCTGGACCTGCCCTTCTAACGGCTGCACCTCCTCAGAGGGCAAAGGAACCTCCACTAAGTGGGCCAAAGAGGCATCCTGCGCCTCCACCTCCAGCACGGGGGGCAAAAAGAGCAAAGGCAAGCTGCGCAAAAAAGGCGGTGGAGGCACCAAGATCAATGAGACACGAGAGGACATGGATGCTCAGCTGCTGGAGCAGCGCAGCACCAACTCCTCAGAGTTCGACTCCCCTTCACTGAGCGGCAGTCTGCCGTCTGTGGCCGACTCCCACTGTAGCCACTTCTCTGAGTTCAGCTGCTCCGACCTAGAAAGCATGAAGACGTCCTGTAGCCACGGCTCCGGTGGAGGTGACTACCACACACGCTTTGCCACCGTCAGCCCCCTGCCTGAGGTGGAGAACGATCGCTTGGAGACCTGCCCTGCTTCCTTACCCTCCTCACAGGGACAAGGAGCTGTGATCACCCCTCACTCCCCCACCTCCACCACCTCCTCCCTGGGCAACGGCGCAGAGCTCTCCCCTCTCTGCTTCATCACAGAGGAGAATGTCAACCAGGTGTGCCCCACTGAGCTGGACTCTCACAGCAACACCAGAGAGCTGCTAAAAGAAACCAACAACAACAACCACCACCAACCACAACATCCCACACAGACCCAGCAGCAGCCCAAGAACTCCTGCATACAGACTGACATTTAAAATCTTGATACCTTAAGTGCTGCACAGACGTTTTATTTAACATCTTCTCCTCCATTAAACTAACAGTCATAGCTTACCGTTTAACCTGCATTTCTGTTCATCCCTTGTAAAGGGGACGTGTTATTTTGGGATTCACATCTTTCATAAAAAAGCAGCCTTTGAGTAAAACCGAGATCTGTGTGTCCACTGACTATCAGAGGGCTGGTTGGAAGTATTGAAATGCAGCCATGTGAGAAATGTTAAGGTTGTGAATGCTGGTGTTTTCTCCCTATGTTGCCCACAGACTGCTGACACTTCTCACAGTTCACTCACTCACCACTTGCAATGGAGGCAGCCTATGTATTTGGTTGCTGTCCTGTTGATCTGTGGAGGTTAAAATTAAACCACTGTGCCAGTTTCGCTGGTATCTGAATTCGGCTTGACAATGCGGATGCAACATCACGCAGGAATCTTAATGTTACAACTTTTCCAAGTGAACGCAAACAGGGACCAGGCAATATGATTCACTATTTCTTATTTTATTTTTCCCCAAACTTATTAGTAACAGAGGAACCTTTGTGTTCTTGTCTGTATTTATTATTAGACCTTTTTTTTGTCTTTTCCCTGGTTGTCTGTTTGAGATGAACCCTCTAATGTGTAAATCTAAGGCCTGGTCTCAGCATCCTGAATCATTTTAACTCTAGAGTCGACACACTGAGATTCTCTCTATGGATGCATAATTAACCGTTGTGGAACATGGTGCTTGACAGCCTTTTACCACTGAGCTCAGACCTGTAGCTAATGATGCCTAAAACTCAGTGTGTTGTTAGAGCTGAGATGGTTTGTGGAAGCCCAGGCCTGGTTAAGTCCACCACAGAGGGTGAGGGTTGTTTGATTTAAGAAAGGTCTCTGGAAGGCCGCGGTTATGCTGAAAGTCATTATATTAACATTAACCAATGGGTTGGTCAATTCTGTGATATTGTATCAAGAAAATGTTTTGTCCTGTTCAAAGGGGATTTATTCAGGCTGATGGTCTCACAGAATAAGAGAGAGCTTTGATATCTTACTTTGTTAACTCATGGTGCCTTCAATAAGCAGTTGTGTTCGGTTTGTGTCTCTCTCCACTGTGTCTTCAAGATTTCACATCGACAACGATTCATCACAGGTTGCAGAATGTCTGTCTGTGTAGGAGGGATGCTCATTAACATACAGAACATACTGTGGTAGACATGGTAAATGAAGACTTTTCAGTTGCCTACCAAAGACAGCACTCAGGCTCTTGTTAAATCTTATACCTTTGACCTGTAGACACAGTATGGTGCATCCTTTTTCCCATTGGGATGAGTGAAGACCCAGGATTATGCGGACATACAGACTGCTATTTTGTACATGCTTCACAAATGCTACGCAAATAAATGAGGCCCCAGAATGGCCTGAGGCACCTGCACTGTTACTGGTATTTCTTATTACATTAATGTTCTGCAATGCACAAAGGTGAATAGGGATGTATTGGTTTGTCCTGGGTTACCCTCCCTATGATTTGTCCCGTGACTCTTGTTTGTGTTGCCAATCGGTGCTGCTGAGCAGACTTGAAGTCAGATTCTGTTTTCAAAACTTCATTTCCGAGCGTTTGCTTACGCCTGTCTTACTGCTCAGTGGTCAGCTTTTTTTTTTGAGGCCACTGAGCTGGCTCAGGTGAACCTCTACCATGTAGGTAAAAGCATCTTGAATGGTATTTTGACCCAGGTCTGTTACTGAATGAACTCTTCAGTTTGGTTCGGTGTATGAGGCCACATGCTGCAGTCTACCCCGCATTTAAGCAAAAATGTTCTGTTCTTCCTCCTTATTTCTGTTTCTCATTCTTCACCAAACCTCCAGTTTTATGATCCTAATTTGAACACTAGTGCCAGGTATAATTTGTAATTTGTGCAGAATGGCATAAGGTATTTGTATATGTGTTTGGTAATTTGCTTTACTATATGCGTGTAAATGCATATCAGAAAAATAAAAAAAATATATGAAACGCAGTCATCCCATCTTGGTGTTTTTTCAGTGATTAAGGTATTCCATTTTTATTTTTATTCAACTATTTCATTTCATTGTACCACAGAGAAGAAAACATTTACAATTTTTGCAGTTTATTGAATAGCCCTGTAAATATTGTATATTTCTACTGGAATATAATGTTAAAACCACGGTAAAGAGAAACAGGAACATGTGAAGTTATTGCCTCTTGCCCCGCCAACTTGTCACTCAAAGCTTAATTTGATATGTTCAAGTAAAATTAATAAAACACTTGAAAACAGAAAAAAATCAATTTAGGCAGCCTTCAGTTTTGAATGACTGGAATATTCAGTAATTAAATACTTAACAAAGACAAAATGGCTTTAAATGAGCAAATAACTGACATTTGAACATTCTAATAAAAGCTACTGAATAACATAAATATACTCTCTCTTTAGGAGGAGCTGCACACTCACCAAAATGTAAGTCAACCCCTAAGTCTGAAATCCAAGGCACACATCTCATAAAGATGCTGCTTCTCTCCAGTGTACACATC
This sequence comes from Naso thynnoides, assembly GCA_029783665.1. Classification (NCBI taxonomy): domain Eukaryota; kingdom Metazoa; phylum Chordata; class Actinopteri; order Acanthuriformes; family Acanthuridae; genus Naso; species Naso thynnoides. The sequence goes on from JAQLOL010000025.1 coordinate 24,770,640, forward strand.
TGCATGGCTGAACTGCTGTAACGATGAATGTGCACAGGTGCGTGAGCTGGCAGGTTAATTTGGTAAACAAATAAGATGAGTGAGTTTATGTCATTCCTCGTGGAAAAGACACAAAACACCAGCCGAGCTCAGATCTGCTAATTGCATAGCTGATGAAACAAAGGGCATCTGAGTCACGTACAGTTACAAAATGGACTCTCTCCTAAAACATTCTCAGTAGATATCATTTCGACGTGTCATCATACTGAACAATACAGCAATAAGACGTCATGCAGAGACAATACAGTACATGTGGTCACAATAAAATTTACTTTTATCTTATTTTGTCTCACAGGAGGGAATATCTAAATAGCTCATTAGCAAACGAACTGACATGTTTCTTTGCTTTGTAAAATTCAGCATGCACTGAACATCATTTCTGACATTAGCTGGTGTCTGACATAAGCTCCTTTATCAAAAGACTGACAGGGTTCAAGGACTTGAACAAATGAAGCCTAGTTCTGGGAACATGAGCCTGTCCTGAGCAAATTCAACAGCCTGTAGCCTTACGTAAGGGTGGACATTGGACCCAATTTCTTAGTACATTAAACCGAAAGGTCCGCAATATCCACTGCCTGCCTGTTGTACAATGCACACTGGTTAGTGGTGGTACAAAAGTAAATCTGCATAGCAAAATGTTCAGGAGAGAAAAATATATGTGGTATCCTGTCAAACATACAGCAATTAGATCGTTTAGAGCACAGATCGGCAGAGTGGCTGTGACTCAGTTCCGCTGTGTCGCTCTGGGGCACAATCTGCAGCTTTCTGACTTTGTGTACTCAGTTCTTGTACAGTGTTTTGCATAGATCCAAGAGTTGTAGTGGCGCAGCGGCTCATGCAGCAGAGAGCAGGGGCAGGGGGGTCAGATGTATTTGTTGGCCAGATTCTGAATATCATTCTTAGTGAACTCTGTGCTCTCCACAGCAGACAAATGCTCAAACAGCTGAGTCATGTGGCGGCGCTCCTCCTTTTCCAGCAGCATCAGTACAACCTGCAAAAACAACAAATCATTCATCACCAAAACCTCCAGATTACGAATTACTACCAAAACAGTATTTATCATTTTTTAGATGAAGTTGTTACCAAGGAAAAAAAAAAAACTTTTTTAGATTTGTAGAGCTTTTCTTACCGAGAACCTGTCGGCAGTGTGCATGTGGTTGAGGTGTTGGTAAACCAGGTTGGGGTCTTTCTCCAGGAGGTGGGAGTCCAGCGCCTGCATGATGAAGCTGATGCTGTGTCCGTCCAGCTGGTTGCTCAGGAACTGTGGAAGCATCTCCGGGGATGTGGAGGCCAGCAGGTCAGCGCAGGCTTTTGTGTTTGCGCTGCAGCGAGCTGCGTTCAGAGCCTGGCTGAACTCGTAGGCGTTTGACGGCTGGAGGTTGATGGTGATGTCCTCTCCTTTGCAGCTCCTCTCTGAGTCGGGAACAGCTGTTGTTTCCTCGTCACCATCAACCTGAGGAACAAGATAAACTGAGGTTATGAAAGGAGCAGAGATGTTCTGATACCATTTTTTCCTTACCGATACTGATTCGGAAACCCAAACTTGCGTAGCGGCTGATACTGAGTACTAATCCGATACCAGCGCATAAAAATAAAAATTCCCTAAACTTCAGGTGCAATCACAATTTAGAAAAATGGAGGGATTTAAATAAAACACTATAAAACAATATGGCAACAGCAACTTGAAAACTAAAATCTAATTCCTTACACATCACCTTTTTACTGCTGACTTTCCAGTATAAAATATTGCCAATGCAGACACTGTGCTAGCTTTGTAAACTCTCACTGTTCTTCTTTGCTGCTCTTAAAAATAGAAGTTGATGGTGGAAATGCAGCACAACAACCTGCGTGCTGTTTAAGAGCAACAAAGAAGAATCGATTTCAGGCATGTAACGTCAGTCAGAGCTAAAAAAAAAAGCTAACTGGGAAGTAGCTGTGTACCATTTAGCAGGTGATAAATCACATAGCATTGGATAGGTGCACGGACTGGCGTACTCGTCAATACTGATTCCAGCATTTTCAGTGGTATCAGAGGCAATATACTGGTATTGGTATCAGCACAACTCTAGAAAGGGGATTTAGACTTTTGACTTTCTGACTTATTGGTTTGCCGGCTTTTTTTTGGTGTGAATGACTGCTCTAAAATTTTAAGAGTTGTTTCTGAGAGTAGTGAGACTCAACAGATTTTGTCTTTGCGTGACAGCAAAACTGAAACATTGATGTGTAAGTGGCTAAATTCTGTGGTTTTAGGTGTTTACACACTCAGTCCTTTAATTGTTCATGTCTACACACTCTGTAGTGCCAGATCGTGTTAGTAAATTTTGTGTGTGATATGCCTCCTACTCAGCCACTGCCATGCAGTTTTTTGGAGTGGATGCAGAGCTGTGGTATGCAGCAAAGGTCTCTGGCCAAAATCAAACCAAAATGGTTGTGATCACATGCTGAGCAGGGTGAGCTAGGCTACTTTAGTTCTACCCTAATCATTATAGGACCTTGTTCATAAACACTTCCAAATGTACACAAATACAATAAATTGACAAAAATGGCAACAGAAAAAGTGCGTATTTTCTGAGAGACTGTTGACCCCCTCTCCAGATGACCAATGCACAGGCTCTGTTTTACTTGAAACCATGTTGCATTATGATTGAAAATCCATTCTGGCGTAGAGGTGAATCTACCTCTGTGATGGGGACAATTTTTCTCGCTTTGGCTGGTGAAGCGTTGGCCAGACTCTGTCTGAGCAGCACTGTGACTTCCTCCAGTTCTTTCTCAGCCTCCTGCACGTTGGGGTCCTGCTGCAGCACCTCCTGCAGGTCGGAGCTGCATGCCAGGTAGTCCTGATGGAGGGAGAGACAAAATACAAGCTGAAGTGACATTTTAGGAGGTGTGTGGGAAATTATTTTATATGTCCCTTTCACAAATTTTCTATTGAATTTCCCTACAGCCCCCTTTTTGAGTGATTCATCTGTGGCATTAATACGCACCTTTAGCCCTTTATTGGCCATAGCTCGTCTATAGAAGGCCTTCTTATTGGTTGGCTCCAGTTTCAGTGCTGCATCACAGTCCTGCTTTGCCTCAGCAAACCTCTCCAACTTTAAGTAGCACAGGGCTCTGCAAACACAGACATAACTTGTAATTTTTGTTTTTGTCACATCTCACCAGCAGCTAAACACACAGTATCTGATGCTTAACTAAAAGGGATCATGACTGTCTGTGCCCCGTTGAGTCCATTAAGGCAAATATTTCCCTAAGACAAGGGTTCATCAAGGGAGAGTTGCACAAAGCTCCTCAGGTTTCACTAAACCTTTCACGATAGTTAATGTCAAAATACAGCATGTGTATACTTCAGTTACCATGGTTACACTTCACTCACATGACAACTGCACTTAAAGTGTTAACTGTTGTCAGTGCTAAGCTAGCAAATGACCATGAGCCCACTAAAAAAAAAAAAAGAAAAGAAAAGAAAGAAAGCCAAAGTGGACAGAAGATCAAAAGATGAAAATGTATTCCTTGAAATTCAGCCAGCAGTAACAAGTCCACTCAAGCAGGAGATGTGGCAAGAAATTACAGACAAAATCAATGTGAGAAATCTGGCAGTGAAACAAAATGTGGAGGAAAATCATAAAAAAAAATAGATAGACAGACAGATAGATAGCTAGGTAGCTAGGTATATAACAACGAAACCAAGAAAGGAGATGACCAAACATCGACTGGAGCTGACAAAAACCATCTAAGTTTCTTTACAACAAAATAGCCAGAACAACATTATAAGTCTAGCTTTCACAAACTATTTTTTAATTTTAAGGCACATGTATGGGTCCCTGAACATTTTCAAAGGAAAATGGTGGCTAAAGACCTTCTAGCCACACATAAGGGATCCTATGTGTGATTTTATGCAACTCATTTTATTCTACAGCATCCTTAGATAATAAATTTTAGGGCTACCTTAGCCTAAGTAGTTTTATGCAGCCGGGCTCAGATTCTTTAACTGTGAATAAGACTATATAAGAAAGGCTGTCAGCATGAAAAAGATTGTTTTTAATATGAAATATATATGGTATAAAATGACATCACTGATGTTAGCTCCAACGGTTTTGTTTTCTACACTAATGTGTTGTCGGTATTTACAGCTGAGAGCATCTCATGAGCTTTGCAGTCCTAGCAGTTGTGTGTTTGCTCTGGTGTGGCTGTTCAATCAAGCTCTTTTCTGCGGCAGAGCTCAACATACACACGCAAACATGAACTTACAATGGGACAGTTTCCTCTCGGACATGATCAACCATTGTGTAAGGAAGTGGGGGTGGGGACAGAGAATGAACTCAGACCTGCCTGCTGCATGCGTCATGCTTGCTGTATTCCTCTTTAGAGGGACAGTAATATGACAGTGGCTGTAAGTGGAGTCGTGATAAACAGGCAGCTGGTCCCTGAGCCTCGGCCGCTCTGCTCCCGTTTACCAACAATACATGCTGATTTACCCCCGGTGACAAACTGACGACTGGTTTGGATTAGCTACAGAGGTGAAAGCATCGCCTGACAGATGACAGCTGGGGATAATTAATCATCTGTGTGTTTTTATCTTTCTGAACTGATGAATAGAAACAGAAAGTAAAAGACTCCACAGCACTGTCTGTCAATGTTGGGATATGAAGGAGCCGCGAACCTGTTGGTGTATATAGCACACTCTTCTGGCTTCAGCTTAAGGCATTCTGTGTACTTTCCCAGTGCATTCTGGTATTGGCCCTTCTTCACAAAGTCATTCCCTTCTTGCTTCAGCGCTGTAAATCGGACTTCTGCTTTTCTTTCTGAAAGACAAATTAAAGAGGTCAATGTCAAATTTATTTATATAGCACATTTAAAAACAACCACAGTTGACCAAAGTGCTTTACAAAACAGGTTATACAAACAAATAACACAATCAAAAAATACAATAAATAATGTACTATATCATAAATTAGAAATTAGGTGGAGGTCCTCTTTGCTCAGCTAAACGCAAGTGAAAAGAGGTGAGTCTTTCACAGAAAATTTAAATTAAAAATTAAAAAAAAAAAATTAAATTTAAAATTTTCAATGGTCCGAGCTGTACGCACATTTAGAAGTAATGAGTTCCACATAACAGGGCAACTGCAAAAGCAGTCAGCCCCATTTTTTAGCTTTGTTCTAGGAACATCTAGGATCATTTGATTGGCTGACCTCAGAGCATTGGAAGGCTGGTGAACATGAATCAGTTCAGATAAATAAGTGGGGGCCAACCCATTCAAGGCCTTAAAAACAAAAAAAAAAGAATCTTAAAGTCAATCCTGAATCTTTTGTCTCCAGAGATTTTATATCTGCCCACCAGCTCCTCTGAAGCTGACCCACTGACAAGTTGCACCTTGTATGTGTAGTCTGTAATCATAACTCCGAAAACAGAAACATAAAGACAATCATTTGATTTATTTAAAAGAGAGTTACAGGCTTTAACTACTTTATTGGCAAACACTAACCAGGTGCAAAGACTTTACAGAGTCCCATTATCACAGTGATGTTGACAAGCAACCAGGAACAACTTTGCACAGAAGTATTAGCTGAAAGGTTGACTGTTGCTGTGGCCCTAATGTCATAAAAGACAACAGTATGATACAGTACTTTATCTTTGTAGGGAAACTGTTCTTGGACTGAAAAGCTGCTGCTGCAAAGGCTAATCACCCTTTGGCTCTTCATTTAATGCACAGAAAGTGGTCTTGTCCTCATTTAACTCTCATAAACTATGTCTCCCAAAATGTTTATCTTTTCCTCAAAGGAAGATTTTGTATATGTGTGAGTATTTTTCATGTGTGGGTATTTGCTCACACCCACCTTTAGTTGGTCCAAGACCAAATGTGTGATATCAGCCTGCCAGTCTGATCCCAACATGTAGACCATCTCTCCTCCTGGGTCAGACGGTTCTGCCACAAAATGTGTGAGGACCCGCACCAAGGCGTACTGGTACTGAAAGGTCAAGAGAAAGATCAAACTGGACTCTAGCACTTAACTGCACAATGGGCTCGTCTCACTGTGTTAGCTAGCTAGAGTAATCTAACAGAATAATAGTACGCAATAATACTGCACAATATCTTAAACCAGTAGAAGTAAATCATCATATTTCATTCTCAGTATGTAGTAGTACAACTTTTCTCAGGGATAGTGACTTTGAAGAAAAGGATTTAAGAACTCTCCTTTAAAGTGTGATATGCAAACTAATCAAATGATACCTGTAGGGTGCAGCCTTTGCCCTTCCTCTCATCATCCTCATCATCTTCACTGTCTCTCGTAGGTCTGGAAAGAAAGGAGATAAATGAGACAGAGAGAAAAAGAAGAGAGGATGAGATTATCTGGTAATTAAATGACATTTTTATACTCCAGACTTTGCTGCAGGTATTCTACTGTATAATCTTGGCTCCAGGTTGCACTTTAAGTTAAAGAAGAGACGCTTTAGTTTTTAATCCAGCTAACACTTAAATAATGTGGATTTTCCTGGAATGCTTGTGTGAACAATGTATTTCAAATGTAACTGGCTTCACGCTCAGTTCTTTGGTTAGAGAATCAGAAGATGAGTTTTCAAATAAAAGTAATAATAGTTAATTGTTACTTTGATTAACAAAAAAAAAAAAAAAAAAAAAAATACAGTGGGACTTATCAAATATACACATCTG
>JAQLOL010000025.1:24777449-24805695 GCA_029783665.1 Naso thynnoides
CTAATTGGTGGATTTATCTTTGTTTGATCAAACCTTTATTTTTAAAAAAAAAGGTTTGGTTTGGTTAAAGCTAGGTTTGCACTTTATTTCCAATAGGGAAATTCATGTTTTTCAAAAATAAAAACAATGTATTGGAATTAATTCCTTTGTCTTTTGTAATAAAACAAAATTGATTAAAATCGAAAATCGAACGTGGTGTGAAAGAATTGGGGATTTTATTTTTAGGCCACATTGCCCAGCCCCAATAGACGCATTCATGTATACATATCGTTTAATTGTTGTAGCTTGTCGAGGTAGAGCTAATCTGTTAGGATTTCTTTTAAGATTTCAAACACTGTGGTAAGGTCTATAAAAATGTATTATGAGCTCATTGTGGACTTTGCATGAAAACTTTTTTTTTGTAGCAGTGATTACTGATGTTGAGCAGAAATGTGAGCCACAAAACACTTAAGTCTGCTGAATGACTTTACTTGAGAGACACAGGAGTTTTACAACGGAATTTACCAGCACAGGAATTAACGTTATCAGTGGAAAGCACACTTAAGAAACCATTTTCCTCTTCTGTCCCACTTGTACACTTGAATCCAAAGATTAAACTTAGATTAAGGATCAAGGTCCTCAAAATACTGTCAAGACTATTTTGTCACCTGATTCTAAACCTGTGTTTTGGGGGTTAACTTCACCAGTTATAGTTGTGACTTCTTTAAACAGACCTGCATCTCTGGCTGCCTTCTCCGCTCGAGCCTGCAGGACCTCTGCACTCGGTGGCTCCTCTCTGCGGTGCTGTTGAGCTGAAAGAGGCACCAGAGGAATTTCCGGCAGTTTCTCTCTCCACTCTGTACCATCCTGCTCAATCAGCAGCCGGGTGATCCTGGAGGAGGACGAAGTTCAGTGAGTACATGGATGTTAAATGTAGACACACATTGAAGTAGAATACACTTTACACACAAACCAAATGTTAAAAAGGCTCCAGAAAGGATGTGTTTGCAATTAGCACCTTTCTACTGATCAGTGTGTTTGCTATTATGCATCACGTTTTTAAAGTTTTGATTCTACAGACATACACTTAAGCTATGCCCAAGTCTTAGTCCTGAATACAGAGCAGCCAGGTGAGCTTTTCTATTGCATAACAGGGTGAGAACATGCACAGTGAGAGCCATAATTAGCCTTTGGCTGGAGCTGCTTTTAAATACCAGCTAAATCTGTTAGTCACTAATTAGACTGTGTGTGCTTGTTCATTTAATTTTAATTTCATCTAGTCTACTGATTATGATATGAATAGTTTTTTTTTAATTTGAAGTATATAAATAATATTTTACAGGACAGTGGAGCGATAAAACCTTCCTATCTCTCGTCAAAGCCATTTAAAGTCATTGTGGGCAATATAATGTTCAACCAAACGACGGCTTTGTGATGTCGGGCAGACCATTCAAACGTGAACATGAATGCTGAACGCCTTTCAGTCAGTTCTGTGTTTCATGGTATCTCCCTGCTCTCTGCAGCCCCTCAGCTGAAGTGAGAAGGCTAATACCTGTTGACACTGTCATGTGCTGCCTGCACACTGATGTCAATCTGCAGGACCGTCTTGTAATCCACGTAGGCCTTGCGGTAGCGCTCCAAGGACTCATAAGCCATGGCCCGGCGCAGGAGAGGCTTGAGGGAGAATGGCTGCAGCTCCAAGGCTCTGGTTGGTATAAATAGATGTGATGAGACAGAAGTAAAGGATCAAGTCTGCTGCCTCCGCTATAGATGCTCCTCTCTGTGAGTACTGTTTGGACTGGAATCTATATGTGGCAGACTTCAAAGTGGATGTGTTCTTGTGTGGCTGTGTAGGTTTTTAGTTCTGTATGTATTAGGTGTACTGTGGTGTATGTGTGAACAAACTGTCACACAACCTAATTTTCTTGTTCGCCCTACAGTTGTGTCTTATGTAAACAAACAACTTCCCAAGCATTCCCCAAGCAAACTGCCCAAAGTGTGCTTTTTAGAAAAAAGAAAGAAAGAAAGAAAAGAAAACCCCTTACCACACAACACACCCCAGCAGAAATCCCCATTAAAATGACAATGACCTTTTCCTGAGGTGAGCTAAACGATGAGGCTTGTCAACAATAAATACTAATGAATAAAACCAGTATGTTAAGGAAATATAATGACTTGTGTAAATTAAGTTTGAGTGCCACATTGATTGTCAGGACAGGTTTAAAAAAATATGATCTTTGAACGGTATTCATTGATTGTGACTCAGGGACTAATAATGGAATGTGAGTGGCTGTGTTAGCCCGCAGTAATTTTATTCATTCTGTTTTTTTTATATTAAGTACTTTGTAAAACGATTTCTTAGGATAAAGGGCTGATTTAATAGGATCATTCTTTCTGTTAAAGAAAAAAAACAAAACTGAAAAGCTGCGTGGAATTCTCAAAATAAGACCCAGAGTAAAATGTGAACTTTGGGTTTCTACTAACAGCTAACAATACTTCTCGCTCTGTTTAAACACACACACTCACACACAAAATGCAACGAGGTCAGTACATTAATGCTCACACCTTGTGCAGTCCTGTATGCAGTCTTGACTGTTGCCATCTTTTAGGTAGCAAGCTGCTCTGTTAGAATACAGAATACAAAGATCCTCCGGGCTGTCAATCCCTATAAAGAAAGAAACTTGTGTTACAAATACAGCAAACAAAAAACTTTAGACACAACAACTCAGACAATGTGCAAGTAGCTTAGCCAATCCATTTGAACCTGTTTTACAGAATATCTGTATAAGTGTAGAAAAAGGCCTTGAACAGCCTCTTGTATGGTTGAAGGGGCGACTTTAACGACAGCAAGTCTGTTTTTGTTCTGAATCATTTATAATATTAAGACGTTCAAGGCTGAATCAGACAGTTTACTGTGTTATTCAACTATAAAAACATGGATGTAGTACTTAATAAGGACATTGATTTCAATTTAAGACTTTTATATCTGTTATAATGCCAAGATATTTTCACCCCCTACATTACAAGCTGCATGTGTGTGTGTGTGTGTGTGTTGCTATAATAGGTTCTAATGAGTAAATGAGCACCATCAGCATTGGACGTGTTACTTTCACAATCACTTGACCATGAGACACTATTCTGGCATTTATTGTAAAGCTGCATACATACACGTAACACTCCTATGGACTCCTGTGTTCATCATTCTTCTAATTTAAATAACTTGGTTGTTTAAAACTAATCTTTTAGCCTGAGGTATGAGTGCTGACTCTGCACAGGTCAAACCAGTGTTCCTTGAACTCTTTGTTGGGACCTAAACAAGCAGCAGGCCCACATTTCTTCCACTACAACATCCTGCTGTTGTAGAGGAGCAGCACAGTGATTCCAGGGCTGACCAGTTCAAAAACATATGCTAGATAAAGACCAAGAAAAAGCTTTTCGGGCCACTTTTAGGATATTTTTACAACTTGCTCACATGGGCAGCACACAGTCTATTTGCTTTGTCTGCAAACGCGTAACAGGTATTTCATTCTGCTCCACCATCGTATCACCGACACAGGCAAATCAGATGGGACTCTGCAGATGGACCAACACTAAATACAGCTTAGCATGTCACCTCATTAGATAAAATTAGATTATGGACGATGACACAGTGAGGAAGTGATGATGATGTCTTAGCAACTACTCATACTTAATGAGGTTACTGTGACAGTAGAGCATCTACAGTATGTAACACATATAAACCAGGGCATCCATACACTGACTCAACCTTTGAGAAACTGTAAAAGACAGTTAAAGTGACACACTGACACACAGCATGTTTAAGTGGTTTAAAAAATATGTCCTCTTCATCTCTGTTCTCAGCTGCAGTCTTTCTGCATCATATGCAGCCGTTCCTATATCAGTCAGATGATGAACCTGGAGTGATGCTGATACGCAGTCACATAGTGGCTGGATAGTATATTATGACAGAGAGCAGAAAGAGTATGTTTAATGGAGAATGGGACTGACGCGCAGCCGTTTCTCTCCCTTCATCAATCGCTCACTTTCTCCCTCTCGGTGAGAATTATAGCTGCAGTCCTGCAGATTCAATTTCACAGTGAGTGGTTGGCGGTCATGTGACCTGGACAGACCTGAGCTGAGAGGCTTAGCGACGGGCTGAGGCTAAAACAGAAACACTGTCCTTATACACCACAACAGCCACATTGTGACGCACTGCTGTGGAGACAAAGTCATTCATTTACCAACAAACAGCTCATCATTTTAACTCCTGGCTATAGAAATCTTGAACTATTTAACTGTTTCTAACTGTGCACTAATGAGGACTGCCTCTGAGAGTGATCATTTTTGTTGTTTAGATATAACAACTACCTTGGAAAATATCCCCTCTGGTGTTTTATCTTGGTTATGTCCAGCACTGAGATTAAGCTACAGAAAATATACGGACAAACTAGCATTAAAACAGCAAGGTCATGACCTCTGATTTACAAATGCATTGGCTACTTAAAGGAACACTGATGATTAAACATCAGAAATGAATATTTTTTCAAATAGGGGTGTGACTGTTGATAACAGCCAGTAAGTTAAACTTCGGGCCATTTGTTACAAGCCACAGCATGTTTATAACACACTCACGTGTGTCTGTATAAATGTTGCATCCCTACTCACGTGGCAGCACAGAGTTAACTCCAATGTTATTCATCAGTCAAAACCTTACACAATATGGGACAAAGCTACCACAGCCACCTCAGACTTTAATACCAAAAACAGCAGAAACTGTGAGGACGCTTCCACCCTACCTGAATCTGTGTAGCCTTGTATGGCTAGTGAGTATTTCCCCAGTGCATCAGCAAACTGGCCGTTCTTAAACAGCAGGTTTCCTTCATTCTTTAGCCGCGCCAGAGGTGGGGGCAGGGCGCCACATGGGGCATCAAGGTTGACAGTTTCCTTTGCAGTTCCTCCATCCGAAGTCCCCTTACCGCTGCTGCTCTGATCGGCCTGGACTGAAGCTGTCGAGCCCCTCTTGCTGGTCCCATTAACTACCTTCTCTTTGGAGTCCTGTGAGACTTTGTACTTGTCAGAAATTCCTCCTTTGTGCCTCCAGTGTCCATGGTGAGAGTTGTTGTGCTCACTGTGTGGACCCCCGTCCCCTCTGCCGTGGGGCTTTTTTTGAGCGTTACCCATGTCTCCCCTTTCGGCAGGAGCGGCTGAGCTCTCCTCCCCTCCCACAGGCTGGCTAGGTTCAAGCGGACAACCTAGAGAAGGAGAGGGAGGGAGGGAGGGAGAGGCACAGGGAGAGTCGGAGAGAAGGAGGAGACACACCCACAGGAAGAAGTCAGCAATTACATCACAGTGGGGGAGGGTTGAACACACATGACACAGAGCTACTTCAAAAGGGAGTTCCAGGAAGCAGCCACGCACACTCAGTAAATAACAGAAGTGCAGGGGGGGCAGGGCGGCCAACACACGCACGCATAGTATGTCACGTTACTCACTGGGACAGGGGGTGTTTCCCCTATCTATAGCACAGGCAGACGGGGGGATTTGTGATGAAAATGAGGGCCGACTGTAACCAGAACGGCTGAAGCTTCCTCAGAGGTTTTGTATGAATCATGAACAGATTAGAGGGCAAATCACAGTGGAGACTGATTCAAGCACAAATATACAGCCAATAAGAGTTCATTTGCAAAAACAGATATCTCCGTCTATATTTTTTAAACTTGCTATATTTTTATTAGAGGCTATATTAATTAATTTATTGCTTTTGTATATATAAATGTGTTTATTTAATCTGGCAAAATGTTGTATTTTACTAAATTACATTTTCTTTCGTGTGTGCACCTCAAGCAGTGTCAGTGAAAAAGATTGATTTATTCATTTTTTTTGAATGGCTTTTATTTGTTTTGCAAATGACCTTTTCTATTACATACTACAGTATTCAGAAAGTCAACATGTACTGTATTTGAATTATTGAGGAAGACTATTGATATTTTGAGGAATCAAAATAGTTTATCAGCCCTCACTGTTTTTTCATAACCAAAACATAACATTTTTTTTTCAACAAGAAAACGTCAAAATCTGTTATTTAAGAGTTATGGCCAGGACATTTTCTAAGCAGATCATTTTACAGTTCTCTCTAGTGAAAAATCCCGAATGATGTCACCGCTTCTTAATTACCTCAAACAAATCTTTTGCATTTCTGAATTGCAACTGTATGTTATTTCTTGGTTGACATTAGGTGTATATCCAGTGTGAAATGTTAAAATTTGCTGAAGGCATCTGACACATCAATACTTCTTTCACAGTGTAAAACTAAGAAAACGTAGTGATTTCTTTCACCACAGAGCTGCAGATCTGCTGACTCGGTTCTTCACTGGGTTGCTACTTTCACTTTGAGATCAGAAACAATGGGAAGTGAAAATGGGCTTGTTTTCAATCAACTGCCTTAATATAACAAAATTTACACAAGTGCAAAATACTGCTTTAGACACAACTCATAAATAATGTGTGTTGAACCAAACTGTCCATGTTGAGTGAAATAAAGAGAATATTACCTTCATTTAAATTGATAATATGCAGATGCCTTTATAAATATAGTCTGTGTGTGTCTAAGTTGTGGATAAAGTATTGATTATGGAGGCGTTCACACAATCTCACCAGTCTGCTCTGTGTCATTGTGAATGTCGTCATCTTCGTCTTCCACTTCTTGGATGAGGATTTTTTTGCCTGTGCGTTGCTGCTCTGGTTGACATTCTTTTATCTTGTTCTCCACTTTAGACAGAAGTTGCTAAACAAACAAAAAGTCACATGTTAAAATTTGTCAACAGTAGTAACCCAGCCCAGTTCAACTCAGTCAGCAAAAAATACATGCCAGGTTCACCATCGGACACATATCAACTGAAAAAGCTACGTCATTCTCTTTTTACAGTAATGACTGCATGTGATCTTATTGATACCATGCAGCAGCTGCAGTTCAGAAATAAAGTGACACCTAGTGGAAGAAAAAGGTACTGGCATGTAATCAAAATGCCTCATGACCTCTGTCACTTACAGCAGCTGAAGCATTCTGAGGCTCTTCCCTCAGCACCATCATCAGGTCATCAGCAGCCATCTGATAGTTGCCCATGTGATAATGAACAGTGGCACGACGTAGCCGGCCTAAACATAAAGGTAAAGGCACTTTATTGGTCACATGTACACAATGTACAGTGAAAAGTGTTCTCTGCATTTAACCCATTCCTGAGAAGCAGTGGGCAGCCACAGCGCAACATAAATAACAATAAACATGTTTTTTGATGGCAGAGGAAACTGGAGCACCTGGAGAAAACCCACACAGACACGGGGACAACATGCACACTCCACATAGAAAGGTCCTGCCACAGCTGGGTATCAAACCCACAACCTCCTTGCTATGAGGGGACAGTGCTAACCACTATGCCACTGTACATTACATGCCACTAAGCCATGGAGTTGCAAATGTGGTACTAAAAATATAAATGGGACTTCACCAAAGTTAACTGTTTTTGAGGTCATCACCACATAAACTTTGCCAAATTAAAATTTCATCTTTACATGCATTGTTGTGACTCTGTGTTCTACTGTGGAGAAAAGGAAAGCACCTTTCACATTGCCTGGTTCCAGCTCGAGTACCTTCTGGCAATCTCCCATTGCACTGTGCCAATGCCTGAGGTTGATCTCTGCCTGGGCTCTGTTGTTGTAAGCGGCCACACTCGATACAATGGAAAGGCTCCTGTAATGGAAGGCCAAAAATAAAACAGACCTTTATTAATCATAAAATTGTCATTAGAAAGGCCAGAATTCCTACTAGAAAGGCCAGGGGTGGCCAATTCCACATTCAAATAATCTCTCATGATAAATACCCAATACAGAGAGTGATGCATTTACTGAGTTAGGGAATCTTGTTAAAACATGAAATAACACCAGAAGATATGCTGAGGAGGAAGAGAAAATGCCCACTGTCATCATGCAGTGATGATGCAGGTGAGCTCTGCTCCCCTGCGCTGCCGTGCACCGCGCTGCTTTGACGGACGCTCTCGAGTTTTACTTTTGACGGAGAAATTGATAGTTGCCAAGCCACCGAGATGCAGCTGCCATGTATCTATTTAACTGCAGCAAAATCTCTGTGGTCATTTTGACCTCCTGTGGCCCTTTAGCGTAATTCGTATAAATGACTATTTAAATGAAAATACAGACATTTTTAGGAAAAGTTGGGGACCAGCGGTCCTGTATATTTTAATTCAACAGAATTACATGATATATAAATGTGAAACCGGTCAAAATGACCGTCATGGCCTTTCTAGTGATAATAGACAAACAGAGGAAAAACAAAAGGAATGAATCAGACTTCAGTGAACAACAATGGTCTTATTAAAAGCCAGGCAACACAATATAATCTCCTTCAGAGATGTGGAATACTTTCATAATGAGTGAGTAGGTTTAAGAGCCTGACCTGGAATAGTAGGCAACTGCCTCCTCAAAGTCCTTTGCTCTGAAAGCCTCATTGCCTTTGTCCTTTTCACGATCTGCCAGGAGAAGCTTCTCCTGATGTGTCAGCACTGGATATATTGAAGAGACCACACATTTCAGATACATACCCACACAACTGAAGTACACACAATGCTTCACAATTATCATGAAAGAAATATGACATGCATAAAACTTAATACATTACATGAAGTATCCATTTTAGTGTTAATTTTGGGGTGTCCTGTGTTTATAATTACGGGCGGATCATTTTCGACCTTATTTCCATCAATTCTTTCACATTCTGCTTCCACATCGAACCTGGAAAATAGAGTAAAATATTTTAGGGTAAATAAACTGCTGGAGAGCGTCAGCTGCTTCATTGCAAATCACTGTTATCAAAGAAGCTTAGCTACAGCCTCTTGCAAAGTAAAACACATGAAAACTTTTGTGTACAAAGCCTGCAGCCGCTGTAACAGTGCGTTCTTTCTTTTCAATATAATAGACAAATGCAGAGACCAAATGACTCACTGGTCCCATTCTCGATAATCCCGTGGAAGAGTGCGCTTTGAGGAATTCCTCTGATCTTCCCGGACTGAAATCTATGATAACATATGATTTTATTTGAGTACTTTTCTGGTATTTATTAATGTATGTTGTTAGTGCATCGTTGGAAAAAACAATTTTTTACCGGACTCACTGGAAAAGTGTGATGGGAAGCTCTTATAGGGGGCATATTCTCTTTCACCAGATCATCAAACGTTGACTTCTGTTTTAATAAAGTCTCACATTTTTTGGTTTCATCTTGCCAAGCCTGTAAAGAAAAGGTATTAAGTATTTAAATGTTTATGATTCATTTTCCATTAAAGCGCCATATAAAAAGAAGGTAGTAGGCAGCATTGATTAAAAAAAAAAAAACTACACTACATTCAACTCCTCAGCAATTCGGTTCCACTCATCCTCAGAGAGGCTGGCAGCTGTGGCCACCGGGTTTTCCTTCCTGAGAGCTCGGCTCCTAGGATCCAGTTTCTCCAAGTGACTCTCACAGAACTTGATCAGATGAGGATAAATGCCCTCGTCGCCAGACCTTTATACAAAGAAACTCATCACTTTTTGAACCCAAATCTTTTTAATCAAGTTTATCGGACTGAATGTTGTGTGCGCTACTATCTATCTATAATGGATGGTACTGCATGCCATCTGTTTTCAATATTAACATTACATACACATGTTTACATGATAGAATTATCTAAATTATAAATTATTAAATTATTATATCTAAATACAGAAAAGATCAACAACATATACAGTAATAGAGTATTTGATAAATATACAAATCATCTCTGCCTCCTAATGGCTCAGTTGTTTGTGGCTTTTTTACCTCAGCACTCTCAAGATAATCTCCAGGTATTTTACATCTTTGCATTTTTCAATGTAATTATAATCCAGATGCTCCACAGGCACCTTCCCGTTAAAGTTGGGCTGGTTTTGAAGAGAGGAAACCGCATCTGCACTCATTCCTAAGAAGAATTTCAATTGACTTGGTTATTTCAAACAAAGTTGCTTTGCTAACGGCAGTAGTTTTGAAAGTTACATAGCTTTGCTAGCGCTCTAAAGTTAGCTAACCCAATGTTATTGTTGATTTTGTTAGCATTAGCGCCACAGAATTCACATTCTGAAATGACGCAAAATTGCGTATTTTGAAGAAAAAGGCAGGACAAAAATTTAGAGTTAGCTGGTATTCGGAAATTTCAAGGCTCCTTTCAGCTCTTTGAATTTACCTGCTGCCATTTCGCCAAACTCTCCCCTGGAAAGCAGGGGTCTGTTACTATGGTGACCATAACACGGAAAGAAGCTGCACGCGAAGGCGGAAACACGTGACACAGTCAACAGTGGGCTCCAAATTTGAAAACGTGGCGAGCGGTTGCAGGAGGATGAAGATGTAACGTAACGTTAGCAAGCAGAACAATGACGAGGGGTGCAAGCTGAGGCCTAGAACTGAGCTTGAAGAAACAACACTGCCGCCAGAGTCCACTGCGTTCACATTAAACTCTAAAGTTACGCCATTTTTTTCCTGAAGTAAGTATTTTATTTAAATAACTATGTTTAACGCTAAATATTAACGGTTGTTTTTTTCAGGTCAGGGTACAGCCATTGCTGTGTTTGTGACGTTTGTCACCGTGGGTAACGTTACACAGACATATAAAAATACGCAGTCGTATTTTTAGGTCGATATCAATTCTCTGGGAATGACACAGGTGTTCAAGCATCATGCTAATTGCTCTAAGTAGGATATCAGTTGGACCTGAGGGGGTCTTTAAACGTATTTCGTTTCTCTGCTGTGTTGGTGTAAAGACTTTTAGCGGAAGCTTAGCTTAGCTTAGCTCTGTAGCGCTTTACTAAAATAAATTCTACATCAGTTTAAAGGTCGATTGAACTGTTGTATTTTCTGTGCACAGTAACGTTATTAAGGCTTCGTCAGGGAGCACAGAGTAAGTAAACTAACGTTAATGACTCTTGTGTTACTTCTGAATTTTTTATACGCGTATCAGGAAATAAAATGCTCTTAGAATATCACTCCCCCTTAATGACACTCGTATGAATCCTCGAGGTCCACTGTCCACGGGTCGTCTGGTCCTTTTGGCGGCTGAGGTCCACTTTCTAGCGGGCACCAGAGAGCACGCTATGGGGGATTTAAATCGACAGCAGGCGCTCACATGGCAACGCTGATGAAACAGCCCAGAATGTTGTTAGTCTTGGACATGCTCACATTTTCTTCGGCAGTTTTTGTTTGACGAGGTGTCTCCCTCCGTATTTACGCCAAGCAAAACTGAAAGGAGGACGTTTTATCACTTGTCTCGTCTCTCAGTACAGTGAGTTTAAAATGACGACACCCTCTCAAATAATTGCAAACAAATGCAACATTTCTGTAGCTTTTCTCTCTTGTGTAATGTGTCACTATTTAAATCGTTTATTCCAGGGATGCACGATATTAAATTATTTGCCAATATCCTATATGCCAGTATTTCACAACTCATTTGGCTGATATCAGTACCGATATCGATCTATTTTTTCCCCATATCTAATTGCAGAGACAATCAAGTCTCTTCTGTAGTGGAATTTACATACTGTATTATTATACATTCTCTTAACATGTTGGCCCACCAGTAAATGCAGGCAAAAAATACAAAGCTTAAAATTATGTAATATTCATTCCTTGTGTAAAGGAAGGAAAACGCTTGAAATGACATTATGAAAAACGTCATTTATTTATGAGAATTGCTTTTAAACAAAACAAGTAAGATACCTGCTACTTAAAACTGGATGGCGCGTCATAAAATTACTCACAACCAGGACAAATCTGGCCTGTTTCATAAGTGACAAAGTCAGTAAACGTAACGTCTGTCCTCAGGGAACATGTGAAACATGCCGGCGACTTGGGTGTTTAATCAAGGAAACAGCCGCCTATTATTTTATTGGTTGTTATATTGGCATACTGGCCAATATCCATTCATTTTAAAGCCAGAATCAGCTGATACCAATAACATGCAGATAATGTCGCGCATCCCTAGTAAGTCACTGGATGGGCGCAGTTCTTGGTGCTCAGTTGCTCTTGAGTAACTTCACTTCTTACTGTTTGTTGTTTGCAGGTTAGTCGACTCCATCCTGACTTGGTAAATACTGTGTTTGGGACAAAAAGTGCACACAGCAGGAGGAAAATGCAGTGCACTCCTAAATCAAATGTCCTGCTTGAGAGCTGCAAAGGCCCACACTGTTATGATGACAGCTCCGATAGCGGATACTCGGGTTTATTCCACAGCCCACTGAGCATCAGTGGAATTGTTTCCTGTGGGTCTGTGTCTTCAGTAGAATTCAATGAAACACCTAAAGAAAATCTCAGGCTTCCTGTCACGACTAAGGAGAGGATCGGAGAGCCAGTTGGACTTATGGGTCAGAGCAGAAGAATGCAGCGCCCACCGGCAGTTAGCTGGTGCGAAACTCCTAAAAGAGATTCCTCTTTGCGACAGAGACTTCAAATGTGTAGACCTGCCACAGCTGTCAAAGTTGACAACGCAAGATCACCATGCACCAGAAAGACTGAATCTTTCATTGGTGTCAGGTCTGAACAGTGGCTCGGTGCATCGTTCGACTCGCTAGACACTGTGACGGGGGCTTTGGCTTCAAGCACTTCACAACTGGAGCAGGATCTGCCGCTTTTTTGCAGGAAACGTCGTCTCCGCTTCACCAAGGTGAGGACCTCCACTCTCGAAGACGGCAAACTCAACTCTGGCTGCCTTTCCAGTTTTGAGAGAGGTTTGTCACTGTCAGATGCAGACTTCAGTGAAAGCCTTTCTGCCTCTGATGAAATAAATGGTGAGACTCCACGATTTAGCAAAAACCTGCCTGCCTCATCTAAGGAGAACTCTCAATCACCAATCAGCAGTGTGACAAACAACCTATATGACAGCTCAGGTGTCTTGCGCACACCATCATCCACACATACACCCAAATACATCAGGTATGTGCTTTGCCAAATGACCTAGTAAATTCTTTTACAAACGTACCTTTGAGAAACGGAATATTCCCTACATGAATCAGAAAGTGCCTGTATTAACCCGTTTGTAATCCCGAACAGGTCTGTGTGTGAAGACAGCGGTTTCAGTTCCTTGAACCTTGATAAATCCCAAGACTCCTCAGTGGACCATGATGGTTCATTCCAGGAGCTGCTGCTCTCTGCCTCCAGAGGAAACTGTGAAACTCCAAATCTGGCAGAGTCAAAGCGGCGCTTCCGTTTGCAGCGACAGCAAAGGCTTTCTACGCTCAAAGAAGGGGGCTCTCAGTCTGAGGAAGACCCAGCATGTGGAAAGCATGAACATCAGTGCCACAGCTGTTCTAAAGATGAAGTTTTTGCTGACGGTGCCTCACCTCACAATGTCCTTTCCGTTAAGTGTGGCCATGCCATGACCTCTGATAGTTTTACCACTGCAAAGCAAGACTATGCCACTCCACTAAGGGCTTCTACAACCATGCCAGAAAATTTGACACCTTTTAGTAAAGCTCCTGACAATCCCGATGCAACTCCCCTCAGAACAACCCCAGTCAATCTCTCTCTGACTCCAGCTTTGCAGCTAGTTCATGCTATGTGCCAGCAGAAAGCCCAGCTGTTTGCTGGTCAAAGTCCAAGCCTGATGGCGCAGCTGAAGTCCACAGCAGCTCTGAATGAGACCCTGGTGACGTTCAGGACCACCATGCCATTGGCAGGGCTGATTGGCAGGAAGATGGGCCTGGGGAAGGTGGACATACTCACAGAACTGAAGAAGAGGAACCTCAGGCACATCCTGGCTGTTATACTTAGCCACCTGACCTCTGAGAGCATCTACAGGTGAGGAGTTCGTGTTTTCAACTTGTTTGGTTGTCATTTCTTGTAAACAAAGTTTAAAAAAAATCTAGTTTACGTTGGTATTTTCCTTTAGCATCTACTTCATAACTCTACCAGCCTTACTTTTCATACGTTAAGTAGCTCAATTTGCCATTTGTTTTAGGAGATCATAATTACTTGTGACAGCAGCATTAAGTTATGAAAAAGGAATATTAAAATCGTTTAAACTGTACAGAATCATGTAAAATATATACAACATTTCAAATAGGGCTGCAACTAACAGTTACTTTCATTATCGATTAATCTGATGAGTATTTTCATGATTAATCTTTTACTTCAGGAGACGTCAAAAAGTCCAATATGACTTCTTCAGATTGCTTCTTTTGTCCAAACAGCAGCCCCAAACACACAAACTCCACATTTATAATCACCAATGACACAGAAAAGCAGCAAAGTCTCACATTTAAAAGGCTTAACCAGCATTTCCTTTGACTTTTTTATTTGAAAAATGACTGAAATCACTCATGTTTTTTATCGTTTCAGCTCTAATATCAGAAATGCTTAGCTTGGACCAAAGTACAGCACATTACACTGGTCTACTTTAATTTATATATGTATGTAAAATAAAATCCATCAAAATCAAGATATACAACTAAATGTGTTTCCAAGGTTTAAGTGAATAGATTTTAATTTGTTTATTAAATGATCAAGGAAACGGTCAGTATTGAAGGAGCAGTAGGGGCTTAAAATATTGGTCTCATGTATGTTTGTGAGTTTGTTTTAAATTGGCAGGTGTGGTCAGGTGTGCAAGAGCTGGAATGAAATCATCCAGCAAGACAAGCGAGCCAATTTTAAGAGAAGAAACCACCTGAGTGAAGTGGAGGCTGCTCTTGAGGTTGGAAATTTACTATAATAGCAACTTTTTGCTGAAGGCTGACCACTGACTAGTTACTCTCATATCAGTATAGTAAAGTTTTATTGTTGTTTTTTTTTAACTGTTGTTCAGCTTATTAATGTGGATGTGACTAGTGGTGTCTAACAGCTTTAATGATCTTCTGCCTTTGTGCTTCTCATAGCTTGGAGGTGAAGTTCATGTCCCCGATGCAGAGACCAGACTCACTCTGCTTAAGAGGTCGGCTCTCAAGACGGTTCAGGCCCAGTCTAGGACCTTCAGCTACTGCACCCCACAGTCAGGAAACAGCACTTTAACCCCGTTACAGCAGAGCATCTTACATTCAGGGAGCAGCAGCAAACGGGATAAATTTCTAGAGGTGAGTTTTAAAACAATTACACCTGATTACCCCTAGAGTTGTTCTAATACCAATACCAGTATCGGAAAATGCCTCAGATACCGCCGAAAATGATGGTTTCAGTGTTGGTGAGTGTACCAGTCTGCACACCGATCCCATACCATGTGATTTGTTAGTCGCTAAATGGTGCCCAGCTAGTTCCCAGTTAGCTCAGTTAGCTCTGACTGACATTACACACCTAATTTCAGTTCTTCTTTGCTTCTCTAAAACAGGAAGTTGACTGTGCTGCCACTGTCAACTGCTATTTTTAAGAGTGACAAACAAGAATGGAGAAATTTGACAGAGTTACCAAATTGGCTACATTTTGGCAACATTTTACACTGGAAAGTACACCCACCAGTAAGAAGGTGATAAGTAAGGAATTAGATTTAAGTTTTTAAGTTGCTGTTGCATTACTGTTTTAGAGTGTTTTACTTAAATCTTTTTATTTTACTAAATTATGATTACACCTTACGTTTTAAAGGAATTGTTATTTTCTTGTAATTTTATCAGATCAGTACAGAATCAGTATCGGGAAGGAAAAAATGGTATCTGAACATCTGTGATTATCTTAAATAGATTTTACATGATATTTGGATGGATTAGTTTATCTTTGATCACTGTTCAGTGGCTGGTTAAAGATCCATTTGACCTTACTAAGGGAAACGGCTCCGGGACGATCATATGAAACATTTACTTTAATTTCTTTTCTTTTTTTCTTTCAGGTTGCCAAAACCCTCTTCAACGATGAGTGCCTCAAGCCTTGCCCTCGATGTCAGCATCCCGCAAGGTGTCACTCTGTGAAAGGGGAGGGTGTGTGCAGCAGAGCTGACTGTGGCTTTCAGTTCTGCACAGCCTGTTTGTGTGCTTTCCACGGTTCTAAAGAATGTGGCAGCCAGTCTGCAAGCCGTCGTAAAAAGGACATTCTCATTCCAGGAAGTGCTCAAAGCAAACGAAACGTCAAAAGACTGTGAGCACAAGATGAATTTTATTCCTGTTTGCTATGCCAAAGTCACTTTAGCATGTCTTTTCCTCTGTATGAAGACGGCGCTTCATCACAAGGAGCTTGACTTGTTGCCAGCACATGAGCAATTTCTGTAAATCCCACTGAGTCTTTGTGCTTATCCATGTACTGTTTCTCCCTTTTTTCCAGCGCAGTTCTTAAATGTGTTTTAATGACTGTGAAGGAAGTCGCACCAGCAATACAATATTTACATTTTGCTGCTGTTGTATTTTTCTATATACATGGCCGGCTGTACATAATGTTTTTTTTTTTCCTTCTTTTTTTATATATATTCAATATTTTTAACTTTTACTCATTTGTTTTCAGAGCTATTTTAAAATAAATTTGATTTTTTTTTACATCTGACATTTGTTTCTTACTTGTGAAATTCAGACTCAGTCTTGACTGTTCTCTACAAATTTGTCAGTGTTTGGCGCCATCTAGTGGTATGACTTGAATAACATCTCATTTGACATTTTCTCTGCACATAACTGATGTAGACAATAACTCATACTGTATATGCTGTTCAAAAAAAATAGGAAACATTTAAATCACACATTGATTCCTGATAAAATATTTAAGTAAAAGTATCTTTATTTGATATACAATTTTTAATTCATTGAGGATAAATTTAAAAACAGTCAATTTAAACCAAAATAAAAAAGACCCAATGAGGGCTGGATCCAAAATACTGCTGAAAAACTAAGTGATTAAATGAAATCACAAACTTATCCTACTTGCATGAATTTTACCATGACAGCTCATTAGCAGTGTGTTTGGCCCCCACGTGCCTGTAATGCAATCCAGGCATACAGATCAATAATCCAAGTTTAACTGACTTGAATCACTTAGAATTGGAGGTTTTTTGGGTCTTACGCTGCTGGAGAAGTCCAGTTTGTGTTTGTTCCTGTCTGGACTTCTAGTTAAACTTTTACCACCCCTTGTGTTTTGAGAATGAGTCCACTTCCATAGCAACCTGCGCTGTGCGTGTAATTACACTGAGACGTTTGTGGCCGAGCGTTCAGATGTGAGTGCCTGGCTCAAATTTCTGGGCAGGTGGTTTGAAAATATTCTACAGGCGTTTCTATTTGGAGTGAACCATGAGTTGGGTATTATCAACAGGTGAGAGCAATACTTTTAAGAAACTTTGACCTTTTATTTATTTATTTATTTATTTGAACTAATGTCGGTTTGGTAACTTGAGTTTGTTTTCTGTGTTAAGAGGCTCCCCATCTTACTGCTGGAAATTTCGTAAGTCCAAACTGATAATTGACATTTCATAACTGTCGGTTTGTTACTGGTTTGGGTTTAGCAGTTTCTCTAAAAGACTCTCCTTAGAGTAATGTTTTGTTGTTTGCCTCCATGAAGGAGAACACTCTGGCCTCTGACGATGTGTTGGCTCACTTCTTCAACAAATTCTTAAGGCTGCCGGTAAAAAAAGTCCTAAAATATTGATGTTGCATATTTTTTAACTAAACCCTCATCAACCTTCTCATAACCTTACATCTTTCCCTCCAGTCCTTCCCCGAGTCTCTGCAGTACAACAAGCAGACTGGGCTGTTTGAGGTGGTGAGTGGGGCGGCTGAGTCTGTCTCCAGAAGAATCCGACAAGCCCTGCAGCGCAGCAAATCATTTCTTGCTGATGACCCCACAGCGCTGGCCAGAACCCCTCAAGAAGACAACCGTTACTCTGTCTGCGTAAGTCCTAAATATTTCCTTTATGTGTAGAGCAACAGTTGGATCTGTTTGGTTTTCAGGACTGCACTGTAGTTTTTTGGAGGGTGGACTTGATAAATCTGTCCACTGATTGACCTTTTGCAGTGCCTCGACAGAGAGCAAGGACTCCAGTGGATCATGAAAGAAAGATTTCCCTTTTTCCTTCAAAGTGATTGCTACTGCGAATACAGGTACTACAGCCGCTGGGTGGTTTGCTTTTGGACCTCCTATGTACAAAACCTGTGTAGTTTTAGATGGATATATTCTGTTTTTTCATCTTTTTGTGTTCATATGCTATCACTCTAACATGCTTTTGCCTTATTAATGAACTACTTTTCCTCATTTAATTACCAGAAATAATTTCAGTTCCAGGTATGACAGCTCATACCTTTCTCTGTTTGCTAACTTTACAAACTTTCCTTAAGCTCTGCTACAATTGGAAAACTTGCTAACCTAGACTTTAAAAGTGGTTTGATTTAATCCGTTATGGCATTTACACATATCATCTTCATCATTTTTATGACTGCACCTTTATGCATCCAATGCAGTCAGCTGTTGGCTAGTGCTGTTGCCCTGCTGCCTCCTCTGTTTTAGTCTAATTTGTTATGCATTATGAGAGAAGAATCAGGGCCTCCTGCTTGTACAGATCAGATGACTCACTAGCTCACGCAAACTTGCAACCTACACATGGAAGCAGTGATGGTGAAGGAACAATAGCCTAGTTTGCAGAGGTGTGGACTCAAGTCACATGATCTTACTTGAATCAGACTCGATGATTTGGTGAATTTGTGAGGTATTGTGTATGCACTTTGTGTGTGTATAATTACACATATGTACTGTATTTTTTTGCATAATTTTATAACAAACTGTTAAGGAGAGGTGGGTTGCTTGTAAGCCCTTTGGGGTTTTATGACATCTTTTCCTTTTCCTTCTGTTATAATATGTTTTTGCTTTTTTTTGTATTGTTCTTTTTGTAAGTGCAAACAATAAACAAACAAATTTTAGACCCGAATTGACAGTATCATAAAAGACTTACAACTTCAACTTGGAATTTAACAGCAATGACTTATGACTTCATTTGGACTTGAACCTTTTGACTTGAAAATACTTGAAAAGTGTGCCACGAATCAATGTACATGTATTTCCCTTCATTTCCTAAATCAACTGAAGTTAACACTTTTCATTCTCAGCAAGTCGACACTTTTCCCCCAAGAATCCACTTTGTTTGAAACATCTGAAAGCATCCAGTCAAGTTAAAGAACAAACCAAGAAGAAGAGGGTTACGTTGTCTGATTGTCTTAATGTTGTTTTAAAAAGTAAATTTAAATAAAAGCATTCATGACTTAGGTAAATTTTATAGATAAGAAAAATGCTAATGACTTGTTTAGGACTTGAAATTCAAAGTTTAGCACTTTGGGCTTGACTTGAGATTTACAAAACAATGACTTTGTCCCACCTCTGCTTTTTTGTTTTTTCATGGATTATTAACAGAATGCTTTTAGAGAAACCCTTGCTTTTGTTTTCTATGACTGGTGGTGTATCCCTTTTTTTTCTGGTCATTCTTAGACTAGCCAAGCTGTTGTTGCAGTGGGACCTGAACCTCTGCGTCCAGAGGAGGAAAGGCAGCTCCGGTCGAACCACCCTGTCAGCCCCACAACTACGTCTTTCCTCCCGATTGGACAAGAAGAATAATGCAACATGCTCACATTCTCAAGTGAACATTCTAGCAAAACAAGGTATCTACTGGTGTGTTTACATTATATGTGTGAATGCTGAGTTCAAGTTATAAAAACAAAAGTTCTTATGTTCTAACCTTACTTGCTGTTTAGGGTTTAATTTGGTTTGTTTAGTCAATAAAAGGACAGTGTGCACAGTCTTTTGCTGGAAATAAAATGATGGGTGCACTAGTTTAGCAGGGTGCTAATTTCCATCTGTAGTTCTGGAAAATAAACGAATGAGTGCTACATACCGTGAGTGCAATGTTTGCTATTATTCGGCTCATTATAAACATTTTTACTTCTGTTTATGCATCAGAACAATGAAAAGGATGTTATAGGCTGTTTGTGTTGACTCGTGCTGGCTTTTACTTAAACTTCTGCAAACAATCTAGAAAGCAGGTACAATTACAGCGACTGATTGCACTTTCATTTTCACAGACAGATCCTGTGAATGTAAAGTTTGCTGGCATTCGGCCGATGCGGACACACACAGAGCGGAGGGGAAGAAAGAGAAAGTTCAAGAAGACAAGCGGTTGAGTGGATTCAAAGAAGAGGCAGAATGTTTGAAGAATTGGGAGGTGGGGAGTAGGGGCGCAGACCAAGAGAATGTCCTTGATATTAGTTGCCATGGTATCCGCTGCCATAGCAATAGACCCTACTTGGATGAGTTCAAGGAGTTTTTACAAGGAAAAGCAGGAGAGGAGCTGCTGAATTTCTGGATGGATATAGAGAGACTGAGAGCAACACACAGCAAAGAGCGGAAGGACAGGTAACCGCAACAACATGATGAAACACTTTTTATTATTCTAGTTATCTGCACTTGGCCTTTTAACCACTGGTGAAAAGCTAACAGCCTCTGTTTAACGCTCATGGTTTAATGTAGAACTCATAAGAAATTGTAAAAAAAAAAAAAAACCCAAAACCTGCTGTTATATTTAAAAAACTCCAATGCTTGTTTATTTAAAATGTATTGTAAGTATCAGATGTAATATGATGGGACATTTTGACCAGGTATTTGGTTCGAATGAGGAGCTGGTATCTGCAGAGGAGCAGCCAGCGAAGTCTAAATGCAGAGCTCCTCTCCAGTCTGGGATTGACTACCTCCCCCTGCTGGACAGAGGACAAACTGCGCTCAGTCCAACACCACCTCACTGAGTCTCTGCTCTACTACTGGTGAGAGTCAGTCCACAGTATTCAAGTTCCTTCATTTTAGTCACAGAGACCATAATTTGTGTGTCTGTCTGTTCATTAACATGACGTGTTGTTCCTGTAATAAATCACACAGAGACCTTTGGATTTATTTGCCACGAAAGTTACAGCATCCTAATGTCACGATGCCAAAATGTTTGTTTCAGTACCGGTAATGTACATTTTGATACTTTTCCAAGAAAAGGAAATAACACTTTTAAATATCATTATTGTTCTTTACTGCAAAACAAGCAAAAATAATAATAAAAAAAAATTAAGAAAAATTAAACCAAAAAATTAAGTTTGTCATACTAGCAGAAGTCATAATTAATTTGAGAATAATAACCTAGAAAATATATTGATAAGACTGACTAAATATAGCTTAATCATATTTTCATTATCTAGGACTAGATTATGTCGTATTATATATTTAACACAAAGAAAACGGAGTTCTAATGCTGTCCTTATACAAAGCGTTGATTGCGGCAATGTCGCCCCTGACAGCATTTTACTGCAATGACAGAAAGGCATTCACATAAAATTTTAGGTTAATTAATTTATTTATTTGGGAGGGACAGAGCACATTAATGAACATAAGTATAAGATACAAATGTAAATATGCTGGAGTTAGAAAAACTGCTAATTTTCATCAGTAGTCCCCTGGCAGGTTACAGTGTTACGGTAATATACAAAATAGTGAGACACTACAGCCATAATTTACAATGTACAAACAATAACAAAAAAATAGGTACGATTTTTTTCAAATGCTGTTTATCACCTTTTTGAATATTTATTACGACTGCACTTTTTCAGTTTACTGATATATTGTACAAGACTACATCATCCTGCATAAGCTGGATGCATTTGTATAAATGACTTCGGTGCTGTTGTCTTGTCTTCCCCCTTCAGGGCTCCTCGTTTCTGGTCGTCCCAGTGTGTTCGGGAGGAAAGTGATGCCTCTTCTCATCAAGGGCTGTGTAAAGTGTGGTGTGTTCACCGTCTATCAGGCATTCAGCCCCACCATGGCTCTATGAGCTTGCCTTCCCCTCGCCCTGACACCTGCCTGCCCCAGTCCCCCTATACTGTCCACACACAGGTAGGAGCATTGCCTCTGATGCATTAAGGTGGGAAAGAGAGCCCTCTAAAGAAACAAGTTAGTTTATTGGTGGAAACTGGTTTTCAAACACTAATGCTTCGCTGTACCTTTGTTTCTAGCTTCTAGAATTTTCATATGATTACATTTATTCTCTTCTCTCTTAGAAACTGCTGTGTTGATTGCTACAAATGTTTTTTCTTCTGTGTTTGTATCTTGTAAGTTATCCTCTGACCAAAGTCAGTTACTGGACAGCAGAGCGCTGGAAAAGATGTTACAGGCTCTGTGTGTTGAGTCATGTGCTGGTTTCTACTTGACAAACTTCTGTGAACAATCTGGAAACCAGGTACAAAAACACCGACGGATTGCATTTTTACTTTGTACACACCATCACATTTCATCATGACTGTACATTTGAACATAGTTGTTATCATAATGCAGAGCAGTGACATCTTCATTAAACACTTTTGAACACAGTCCATGTCCAGTCCAGTTACTTGAGGTCCTTTTTTTTGTTTCAGTTGTGGGAGAATGCAGTTAACTTTTGGACTGATCTGCAGCACTATCATGAGCTGTTCTGTCAGGATGGACTGAACCGCTACAGAGTGCAGAGAGAGGCACAGGTCAGCTTGACTTCATTGGAGGGCTTTCCTCATTCATGGCACATTCACTATTTAGAAGCTGTTAAGAACTGTGTGGTTTCAACACAGTAAAATGAAATAATAAAATGAAAGTTTTAAACAAAAACATGTATGAAATATTTCCAAAAGCTTTAATAAAGAGCAAGTGTTTTAAAAGAAGCTGAACAATTTGAGTGTCTGAGTTCAAAAGGCACAGAGTTGTTAGTTGTCTGGGCACTTAAAGCAAAACTTTGATGGCAGCAATCACAAATTTATCTTAACCTTTGTAAATCTAGCGTGGCATCGATGTAATGCTGAGATATGTGTCAAACAATGTTGAATAACGTTTAAACCATTTAAGTTACAGACCAGCTCTAAATTGTATTTACACCACCAGATTCTCAGCTTTCTGAGGCAGTTTGAATGGCGCCTGTGTGACGTTCAGGGCCGTTCAGAGAGTATAAAGACAGCACCAAAATTTTTATGCTGTCACATTGTCTACTAAATAACACCCATGATAACATGTAAATAAAAGGCTGTAACTCACTGAGGAAAAGGCGAATTTGCACCAAACTTCACATGAAGCTTCAAAACATCTGAACACTATGGAGTTACTATGGAGTCATCCAACAAAACACAAGTTTTTTTCATTAAGCATTTTTTATTTGTTTTTTTTTTTTAAGCAAATATGGTATGCTCACACAAAGGCAATGCACGATTGTGACTTTATGCTGCATTGACGTGAAAGAATCAGTTTTTTTCCTGAATCATCTAATGTATAAGACTTGATACTGAGTGAAGGAATAAGCTCGGGACTGGCAAAAATCTAAAACTGTGTCCATGTGCTTTTTGTCTGTAGGTTTCAGAGGGTTTAAATGTATGAAAAAGCAACCAAAGTAACAAAAAATAGTTATCAAAATTATATGAAACACAGGTTTGGTATGGCATTTCTGTTACCAACCTTTGCACACACACACACCGACACACATGCTCTTGTTTGTGTGCTCCCTTGAACTGCCACTCCCGTCATCCCCTCAGCCTTTCTTTGTCCCTCTGTACCTCTCACTAAGTGGAGAGATTTCAATGCCTATAAAAACAAATGAGTCAGACCCCACCAGCTCTGCGCCAGTCCAGCCACCCAGAACCACCCCATCTGACTAAAGCTTGACCAGGGAGGGAAGCTGAGAAGTCTCATCCAGAATACTTACCAGTGAAATCTATTTTCCTTTAGTTAACCTTTAGTTCACCAGAGGAATGACATTTAGATGATCTCTCCTCAGTGCCGTGGCCAAGACGTTTAAATGAGTGACATTTATGTGGTGTGATGGCAGCAGTGATGAGAGATAGTGTGTATGAGAGCACCATACAGTTACGATGATGGAAGTGATAACATTATTATGATCTCCTCTTCTCCCTTCTCCCAGCACCTTTACTACATCTATCTCTCCGGCTCTGCCAGAAGGAGCATTGGTGTCGATGAGGAGATCAGAAGGGAGGTGTATGACCACATGATGCCCACCTCTGAGGAGCTGTTTGACAAGGTTGAGGAGCACACGCTGAACATCCTGCTGGAGCCGTGGACACTGCTGGTCGGCAGGGACAACCAGTCCTTCCAGCAGGTGACCACAGTACATCGACAGTTTAGTTCACTTCCATTTTATCTATTTTAAAGTGACTACGAGGAACTTTCAAATATTTACGAAACAGTCTCATGATTTCTCTGAAGATTGTAAGTTTCCTGTAGCAGCAAATGAGACCCTCAGCGAAAAGACTGCTGTTTTTATGTAGTTACTGTTAATGCCTGTGATCGGGACAGCATCCTCGTGAACTCAGACAAACATTTTTTTTTTAAATTTTGCTGTTCTGTGTAATGACAAAAAAGTAATTATATTCTATTCCTACGACTGTTAGTTTGCACTTTAGAATGCAAATGGCTGTAACGTTAGCCTACAGAAAATAGAAGTAATAGGTCTCGGGGGACATTACTGCCATACAACTGGCTTATAACTTTTTTCTCTGTCACATATAAACACATTACATCATCGCGATCCGTCCTGCGGTCTCTCTTTCTCTCACTTCCAAAACCAATGGATGCATTGCTGGTGTTATGTCAAGTTCTGCCCGCCTGGCATGTGCTACCAAAAATCTTTACGCCAGTAGGCGCTTGTGTCACTACCGCTTTTGTCCAAAGGGGGCGCTAGAATCAACAAAAACTTAAAGCTTCTCGTAGTCACTTTAAAGTGACAGTCACTGATTTTATTTACTAAATGCACAATTGTTTTTTTTACATCCATATCACTGCTAAAATGAAACAAAACAGAGCAAAACCTGAGCATAGTGCTCTTTACTTTTTTTAAAATCACAAATTCCATTAATGAGTCATTTTTCAATGTGTGTGGTCATGCAAAAACAATTTTAAAAAGTGAGAAAAAAAGATTTGTGGTAATCAAAAACTAGATGTTAATTTTTTATTAGGAATAATAAATGGTAAAATAGATTGATTTTTTTAAAAAATCATGCAGCAAAGAAACACTGAGCCATGAGTTAAAAATAAAGAAAGGAGGATAAATGGATGTGTGCACACTACATGTTGTAAAACTGCGCAGCCCTCTTTGCTTTAATATGTGTGTGTTTGTGTCTGCTCTCTCGTCGCAACTCTCAACAGCATAGAGAAATTAAGTTTCCAAGTAAAAAGAAAGTCCATAGATGGATTGATTCATGCATCACTTGGTGATTTGAATGAAAATTTCAAAGTGGATGAGTAACAGTAAATTGGCTTAGCAGTGCCATGGAATCTAATAATCCGATGGGCTTTGAAAAACAGAGCCTGTAGCCTTTTACTGTGATTCACAACAGTGAATCACATGAACTCCCTCTGAATTGGTTGACTGCTGTTACTTCAGGCGTGCAAGCGAACAAATGAATGAATTGGTTGAAATGATGATATGTCCCTCACAAAAAACAAACAAACAAACAAGCTATTTTTTATACTGATAAATGGTTCCTGATGATGCCTCTTGCAAGATTTAAAAAATTTAAAGCAGTGTCAGAATGTCTTTTTTTTTTTTTTTTTTTTACCTGTGAGCAAAGTATATCAACATGTAACAATTACTGCAATTATCTTTCAGAAAAATCTTCTTTCACTTCCATTTTAGGAATTAAATGATTTATGGTTTGTTATTTTATTTCCCCACCTGAAATGAAATGCCAGCATGGCTCCAGCATTTCAGCGAAAATATTTGTTGAACTGGTCATATTCAAACTGATTTCTTCCTATTCCTGACAAGTGAGATTTGGAGTCACCGTCTCCCTTTTAACCAAGCCTTTAATCCTTCTGTTATCTGTTTATCTGCTTTTCATCCCTCTGTTTCTCTTCTCTCTTCTTTTATCGGTCCATCTTCCTGGCCCTCCTTCACATCAAATGAGGAATCAGAGTGTCTTTCTTAAGTACCACACCCCATTTCCATTCCCTCTCTTTTTTTCTCCTCCAATATCTCCACCTCCTCTTTGATCTTCTTATTGCCTTGTTGAAGTGCTGTTACTTTTTCTGGCCTCTTTCATGGCCATTTTTACTGCAGTTTATGGATGCTCAAATAAAATGCATCGTCAACTTGAGGAGCTTCAGTAAACTACCTGATACTTCTCATGAAGCACGGCACTTGATAGAAACCAAGTTATGATTATTATAAAGGAACAAAGTCATTCCCCAAGGCCGTGGCAGAGCATTGTAAAAGAAATGACAGCTATTTTTTTTTTTTTTTAATGAAACGCTTATTTATTCAGTCATTTAGTTTTGATGGTGATATGCATTCAGCTGGGTCTTTAGTCAAGTAAATAAACAGCACCAAGCTATTTTCGTATAACCCATGAATTTTTAGGCCTCAAGTAACAAAAATGCTTTTTCAGTTTTAAAGAACCAATCAGTGCACAAAAGCCCTCTCATTGTACGGCACAGACGTTAAAGGGATTTTTGTCAGGCATTGTCAAATCACCATCAAAGAGCAGAACAAGCATACAGAGTCTAGACAGAAAATTTCATCACTCAGGTGATTGTGATTTGCATGATTGGAAGACAATCTACTTTCAAGTTAAGCCTATCTGAGCAGGACCGAAAGCAACAGACACACGCATAGATGACGGAGGATGCCGTCATGCAAAGGAGAGAAACAGCCAAAAACATCCGGATCATATACAGGCACACCATATTTCACAAAATAATTAGGGTATAAAATGCTATATAGTACATGAAATAGTCTAAATATATCTCAAATCTAGGTCACAGGGTTTACTCACCTTGTCAGAGCGATTGGTTGCACCTGTTTCTCCCTCAGCTGATGGCTATCAGCCTGACAAAGTGGAGGTTTTATAAGGAGGCTGGTGTTTCCCTGCTCAGTTGGTTGAATATGTCCAGAGTGCTGACACAACCAGTTGACTGTCTGTTTGTGTTTTTGAATCCTTTTTTCTGCCACCCTCCATGTGTGAGTAACAGAATTTTAATCTTTTTGGGTGTTTTTTCCCCTGTGTTCTGTAGTTTCCCAAACAGCCAACCCTGCCTGCCTAGGGAAACGTAACAGCCTCTTTAAGCAGCAACAGTTGTCTATAGATGTGTTTCACTGCAGACATCTTGAGGACCAGCACAGGTGTGACCAACATTAAGTGTCACAGCAAGCCAGGTCAGTGAGTTAGTATGCACAGTACCAGAGCTGAAGCCATCATCGGTCACACCTGTTAGTCTTCAAGATGTCTGCTGTGAAACCCATCCATAGTTGAGTGTATAAGCAAGAAATGTTCCATGTAACAGATAAAATTTAAAAAAAAATTTAAAAAATGTGATCAGTCATTACTGAGGAGGTTTTGAATTCCAATGAAAAACAGTGTGCATGATTCATTCAGTTCTTTGGGAGACATTTTTTGTTGTTGTGGTTTGTTTTGTCATTGGTACTGGGAGCTACTGGGACGCAAATTTTCAGACTTTTAACTGCCAGGGCACCCATCTCTGGTTGTGATATTACCATTGCACCCGAATTCTGCATTAGGTCTGAAACAAATGTAAGACTTTTTGGCTTCAGTAAAGTAGAGTTTATTACACCCCCAGAAAATATTAAGAGTTGGGCAGTAAGGAGCAGGTGAGGAAACAATTTGGAACTGCCTGGTTATCTAAAAGTGATCTTGTAATTATGTAAAAGCTGTTATTGTTACAAGAAAATCATTTCGTAGTAGGTCACCCTGTAAACACTGTCCTGGGATGTAGACAGGCGCATTGTGCATATCAATTGCTGTCAGTATAAAAGAGCGAAACCCAAGACAGCTCCGTCGCTCAAACCTTTCAGAGGATTGATATCAACATTTTAGAAATCTCTTTGTAAGCATGGTGAATAACTTGCAACTCCGTGATAACACGCACAGTTCATCACTAACCTGAAAGAGGCTAAGAAACCAGTTTTAAGCATTTATCTGTACAACTTCCAGAGTTCTAGATAGAGGAAACAAATTGAAAAGCTCAAAGAATCTCTTTAAATGTGTACCGCAGCTATCTGCTGCAATTTGTCCTGAGAGGAAAAATCAGCAACCTAGAGGGGCAGACGGAGAGCGCAGGCCTCTGCCAAGGCTTACAGTAAACTTCTTAATGATATGCAGACCAACAAGCAAAAACACTTACACATGGCTGGTTGCTGAACCGTTAGTTTTCATATGTTATTGTCAGTTAAAGTTAAATTACTTCGATGATATTTGCACTTTTACAGTTCAGTAGAGCCCTAATTTCTGAAGAAAGCGTTGT
>JAQLOL010000025.1:24819036-24834633 GCA_029783665.1 Naso thynnoides
TCATCCCACGTCTGTGTTGTGTTTGTGGGTGTAATTTTTTTTTTTTTTTTTTTCATAAGACAATAAAAACATTAATTTGCCCTGAAATCATTTCTGACGTAAATGTAGAGTGGTGCCCATTGGAACCCAGTAATGAAGCATGCGGCATCTCGCCGGCTCCTAATTTGACTAGTTAAATGACTCCATTACGTGTCTAACAGACAGAGGCAAATCATTTCTGGTCAGTTGAGGCTCACTTACCCACATCCTGGTGTTGGGGAAATGTCTATGTCTCTGGCTGACTGGCTGACTGACTGACTGGCTGGCTGGCTGGATCTGGCTCATTGTCTTGCCAGTGCCTTTTTTTTTTTTTTTTTGCCTTTTGATTGGTCTTTTCTAAAATGGAGATGCTTAGAAAACATAAAATATGCTCTTTTTCAAATGTTCTCCTGGAACGCGTCTCTGTGTTTTTGCAAGATTTATTATAAGCTCTGAGATAATTAAATAAAAAGAATGGAATCTATCGAGAAATGCAATAGCACGAGTGGAAAAAACGGGGAAAAAAGTGACGCGTCGGTGTTTTCACATTTGCCTAATTTGTGTAATCATATCCTCGTAAACATTGTTATTTGACTTCTTACAGAGAGACAGATAGATTGTGTGTGAGAGAGAGAGAAGATTAAAATATATTGAATTATTAAATGGACTACCTGCTGTCCATCACTGTCACTTAACACATGTCGAATGTGAAGTGCCGTCCCAGCAGCCACTGGGTGGACATCTGTTAGCGCACACACAAACATGGGTACACACACACACACACACACACACGTGCACAGAGAGAAACCCTAAATTTTTACATTCAAAGGAGAAAACAATGAATTTAGTGTGGCTGAAAGCGATGACAATGGCTCACACAAGCATTCCCAGGTACGTGCACACACAGTGCAGATCACCTGCCATCTTTCCTGAATTCCCCCGAGACGGCAATACGTAGACTGGGACTTTTCTCTAACTGTCAACGTAAACATACGTCCTTCTCCTCCCCTCGTCTCTACAGCTGAGCAGGGTCACTAAAATTTCCAGTTTCTTCCATCCACCACCGTCAATACCATCCCGTCTCTGATTAGAGACCTGACGTGACAACCGCCAGATCATCAAAGATCCTAAAACCTGTTTTCATCGTGATTGTTTTTAATTTTGGTGCATAAATAATTCCGCACATTCACAATTAAAGAACCGTAACAGTTGTTGTGATATTCAGACGGACATGCATTTTTTATACTGAACTTAAGGGGGGGGATTTCATTGCCAAAATTTGCTTCTAGTAAAACATGATAAATTCATAGACTTGGAAACGGAGCGCATGATGAGCATAAACAATGGGAACAATCGAGAGAATAAAATAGCACAGAAAAGAATGAGCAGGCAATCGCTTTTGTCATTTAAAAACTATTGTGTATCCAAGAAAAATGAAACATTATCATACAGTGTGTGTGCGTGCATGTGCGTGTGTGTGTGTGTGTGTGACGTACATGCCTTCATGTCTATTTAGTCTAAAGTATACCTGTGTGGATCATCCCTTATGTTCTCGGTCATACAATAAGAGACAACCAGGAAGACTGACACACACACACACACACACACACACACACTGTCAGATTAGCCACTCAGTTGCAATCTTCCAACACACTACGTACTGTACTAAGACATAAGACGTGCGCTGATTAGCTCTGGAAACATTCAACCTTATGAACCCCAGACTTGGAGCCTGGCACGTGCATGTATATATATGCTGGAGCATGCATGTGTGTGTATGCGTGTGTGTGTGTGTGTGTGTGTGTGTGTGTTCCATCAAGCCTGACACGATGTCCTGCTGATTCTTCTGTTGGATGCAATGGGGTGATGAGTGACATGCCTGCATCACTGATAGCAGTCTGTCTGAATAGATTCGCTCCAAAGGGGCTGGGGTGTGTGTTTGTGTGCATGTGCGCACGTGCACGTGTGTATGTGTTTAGGAAGTTGTGGTACGCTCCGTGTGTGTGTGTGTGTGTGTGTGTGTGTGTGGTTCAATTAAACACAAAATGCTTTGAAGTTAGTCATCTACACTAACATAGACTCTCCTTCCAATCACATATTCGTCTTCTCCCCATTTGATTTTCTCTCTCATTCTCTCTGCCCCCCCGGCACACTGTGTGTCAATAATGCTACCAGCTGCTCCACTGCTGCTGCTCTGTGTGTGTGTGTGTGTGTTTTTGTTTTTGTTTTTTTGTCAATTTTAAAACGATTTTTTTCTGACAGAACACAATGACATAATTATTTTTGAAGTTTTTATTAAAATGTTTCACTATTAATATATTATCATTTACTTACATTAAAGGCATTAGACTTAAATCATACATATAGTTCAGTGGTACAACAATATAAAAGGCAACAATAACGTCATGGTTGCATCATGAGGAGTTGGCAGCAACTTAAGGTTACAAAGATCAGTGTTATTGTCCAACAAGTATGTTACATCATCTATAAAAACATTTTGGTTGACAGCTGATATCTCTAGCATCCATCAACATGTGTATAATATTGCACTTAACATTGGCATGAGACGAAGTCACTGCATGGACAATGTAAACACCAAGGGCTTATTCTGCAGAGTGAAACATTACAGACTGTTTGGATAAAAATGTAACATGTCTGGATGACTCCTGTTGTGCACTGTGCGTTTCTATCTGCATCAGTTAGGAGGTTTCACACCGATTGAATGAGCTCAAGTTTTAAGTCGAAAGAGAGCACACTGTTGGTCCAAGAAGGTTTAAGCTGAAGCAACTATTTGTTTTAGTGTTTACAACATTATGTTCTCACTGAAATGACTTCAAACTGGTTCTTTCTGTGGCTATATGACGAGTTTGTTGTATCAGTAGAAAAGTCACCTTCCAGGAATTCTCTACATCCTTGAGGCATGAACGAGCAGGTGAACTCACTTTAACAAAATAGACTCTTATTTTACCTCAACAGGTTTTGCATAAATTTGTAGTTATCTTTTCAGAGCCAAAATATAATGTATCCAAATGTTTTTAAGGCATAATTTATATATTTTTTAAGGTCAGATTTGTGTGTTACTATCTCTTAGTGGAATCCAATGCGTAACGCTCTATTTTTCACCATGGTGAATATGCTCACAAACACCTTTGCGAAGGCGGGATCCACAAGGTAGCGGTAAGACTTGGTGACAGAAGGCGTTGGTTCGGCGAGCGTCACAGGTGGCTGCAGCTGGAGGGAGGCAGCGGAGGGGGAAAGAAACTGGGACGCTCGCATCACGTAATCCACCAGCCGCTGATACTGCTGCTCTGATAGACGCTCACGGACGCCATCACCCTGAGGGAAAACAGACAGATGTTCACTGATGCTATGCGACTAATGGAGTTAAATGTGCTGCAGGTGCCATCAAGGACACATGACGACCATTTTATCAAAGTATGTTGTAATGCTAATCAAACTCTACTGCAGCAAAATACATCTTCAACCAGACAGAGAGGCATTGGTAAAAAGAGCTGAACCAGTCACATGACAGGAAAAAAAAAAGTGACAATTTCTCATCAGCAGCTGATTTGTCACACACAGCTGTGCACACCTCGAGTAGGTTTTATTTTGGAGCAACAATTGACCTTTCGAAAGGTAAAGAACAGATATCTCTAATCCCTTATAAAAGTGCTCCAGACTCATGTTAACCTCAGAGAGCTCGAAATCCACAGATCCAGCCCGAAAATGACGAAAATCAGAAAAGATTGCATTAGTTTCGATGGGGCACAGCTGGCAGATGCTACGCTCTGATTGGCCCGTTTGCATTAGAGGGCGGGGCTTTGCGAAAGGTCAGTCAGAAATATGTGCATCCTGTCTAAATGACCAAACACTGACCTGCCCTTTTTAGGTAACATGGTAAAAACGTGTCGATGTGGAAGTCCACATTACTCCCTCAGTTTCAGGCTCTTACCTCTGTGTCGCTGGCTACTGTCTGCTGCTGCAAGGTGAGGATGAGCTGGCTCTGCTCTCCTGGCTGCTGCTGACACTCCACCTGCAGAGGACACAAGATTTCACATGCACTTCACCGTCTGCACTGCGGCACAGCAACAGAAAGGTAAATTTGACTAATAGACGAGCTGCTCTCATGGGTGAAATTTCTTTCGTGTGAAACACATTTTCTTTTCTTCCTGACTCGTATCATTTACCTCAGTGATGGGGAAGGCCTGCTGCTGGGTGTCCTCACTGAGGCTGACCACAAACAGCACCTCAGAGGTGAGGAGCAGACAGCCAGCGTGCTCCTGACCGGACCCACTCACAATGGTCACCTCCAGGGCCATGTGGAGCTCTGGCCGCCCCAAAGACTGGAGCATCTTCCTGTGGTCAGAGAGCAGAGCAGGGAAGGGGTTAATATAATAAACTTTATACATATATATATATAATTTATAATCATTTTTTATATCAAGCCTTTGAATTTTTATGCTTAATCAACACAGGTACACACTGCAGGCAACAACCACATTACTCCCCCTGTGTGCACAGATTATGTACGTACACACACATAATTGCAGGCCCCCAGCCTTCAGATATACACTTCTCCTGTAAACACAAGACCACACAACGCGCCCAACTAACCTCAACACACAAACAAGCTAACATACGTGTCTCCACACATCCTGTAATTTACATTTCTTGACGTTCTCTGTGTGGTTCCTATTAACACACGTGTTCCGTAGTGCAGCAACTGAAGTCTTCAGTCATGTTTCTCTGACAGTGTGTTTACTTTGGAAGGCAGGTGTTCAAATTGTAGAGCAGATGTTGAGGCAGGGACACTTTGGTTCTGCTCAGTGTTACTCTGCTCAAACAGTCTGACCTCTCAAGTGTCTCGGCTACCTGTAGTAGTAAAACTAAATGATGTATGCCTGATGGAAACCAGTTTGACAGCAATGCAGTACGAATAAAACCACAGGAGAGCATTATCTCAGCGTTCATACATTTTCATCTTCTCTAACATTAGCACAACATACTGCTAACCCCTCGGGTGATGACAACTAAAGTGGAATGTTCTAAAGAAATATTGTATCTAAAATTTGGCCTTTTTCCTAATGGCAGTTGACGGTTGACTGCTTTCACAAGTAAATGTTTGATAGCCATGGAAACCAAACTAAATTGCGGAAAATTCATCACAAAATGCCATAAATACTTTTTTTCTACAGCTCCTGATAACCTTCTGGAGACAGAGGCCTCTTATAAAATTTTATGATAATATTAAGTGTTCCACTGAGAGAGCACACTGGAATCTTTGAAACACACGTGATGCTGTTGATTAAGCGCCGCTCTTTTTTTTTTTGTTTTTTTTTTTAACAACGTAGGACCCAAAGGTAACCTTCTGCTTGGCACTACATGCATCCTTGGTAAACTGAGTCTCTCTGGACCTCCAAACCATTCCAGCACACAAAGGAAGGTGTTCTCTTCCATCTGATGGCACTGGAAAACATCTCTGGACAGAATCAGAGTTAAACAACAGGAACAATTTTGAGCTGGCAGCTTCGGCAGAGTGCTTATAAAAACCTTTTAACATGGCTTGAAGTGAACAAGGAAGGGCAGGCTGGCTACCATGTGTGGGATCAAGGTCAAACATCTTTCCAGACTTTTTTTTTTTTTTTTTGAAATGTGGGTAATGAACCTTCTAAGAGATTTTTTTTTAAAAACACGACAGCAAAAATGATGAGAGGTAAAGAAGAGAGAAAGAACAGCATATCCTGGGGAGAGTCCAAGAAAAGCAAAGGGGAGAACAGACGTCCCATTTCTTCAGAATAGCTGGACAAGCGAGAGGAGCCTGCAGTAAGAATGAACGGCTCCAGGGGTCATACCAGACATATTTTAGGTGGCTGTTCGGAGCCTGAGCCGACTTTTCCTCTGTGGGGAGGTACAGTTGTTTTGGAAGCTGCCACAGTCCCGCTCCATGAAGGATCCCTGTTGGAAGAAACAAAGACAAGTGCTGTGTTTCAGATTGCATACTTCAGTAGTTAACGCGTAATATTTTGAGTGCGTAAGTGTGTTCGCACTGAGAAGTATACAAAAATGAAGTGTGCTACTTGCACACTCAAAAAAGTCCGAAAATTGAGTGTGGAACGATGGACACTTCACACCCTCAATGAACAGCATATTAGTGAAATGGTGGAAGCTATGTTACAAACTTCACAACTTCTGAAATGGCGGCAGGGGATTACGGCCCAGGGTTTTCTTGCACCACCGACCTGGCGACTATGATTGTCGCACTAAGCACCACTATACTGTTGTCAGATAGCCGCTGTCAGTAATATGTGGTGTAGTACTGTGTAACTGTCAAATACTGGTAATATTTGACAACCATCTGTTTGCAATTCCCCGTTAAAAAAGAAGTAGAAGAAAAAGAAGAGGTGGTTAAAAAAAAAAACCTGGTCACTTCTGGTAAGTGCATAACGGGAGTGCGTGATTCGGGACAGCGCTACCCTGTCGAGATAAGTGCACAACACAATAAGTGTTCTGCATTGAAGTGCACTAACTGAAGTATGTGATCTGGAAAACATCTAAAGATAGCTATCGTAACTATCAGTGAAGTTTCTTCTTGTTTGTGGATTTTGCAGGCGCAGTTAAATCCATTACGCTATTTACATAATGCTGCCACTTCTGTTTGCATTTAAGTCTGCTTTATTGCAAATGTAGACTTTATACTCTGGTTAGAAAAAAACCCAACCCACATAATTAGGATGGCTCTGTGTGTACATGTCACAGTGGGTTCATAGCCCGTGTGGTCAGTTTCTTTCATCCCAGCAGGCCTGTGAAGTCAGCAAGTAGTTCAGACAGAGCCGTAAAGAACGTAGTGAGATTCATTTATGAGGTCACTGCAACGGGACTCTGCAATGCTGCTCAGCTCTGACCGGCTGTGCGTGCTACGTGTGTGTGTGTGTGTGTGTGAACGTATATCTATGTGTATTGGATCACAGGACAGAGTGTGTCACAAATCACTGCAGTTGATCTGAAATATTAACAGCAGATTTGAATTTTTATTCTTAGTTGAAGCGAGTGTGGACGTGTACGCTGGTCTGTGTGTGAACTCACAATCATCCATGTGGATCCACATGCATATTCATAAGATTGTATGTGTGTGTGTGTGTGTGTGTGTGTTTGCGTTCCGCTGAGCTCAGAGGGTCAGGCAGAACAGAGCCAGACCCCGGGGAGCCATTGTTTCACACAGAGCTGTTAACCTTGTTTGTAGTTGATGTGCTGTAGCCAAGACCTGTTAGCACCAACACACACCACCCTCTGTCCCACTCCTCACCACATCACCTCTATCTTCACCCCCAATAAAACACAAACTGTTTGTGAAGGTATGATTAGGCACATGAGTAAGTGTGTATGTGTGTGTCACGGGGTCTTTCAGCAGTTCACGAGTTCGTCACTACTGATGGTTTGGCCTCATAAACACATGGCTTGTGACTGGAGCCAAGTAGACAGAAGGGGATCCACCGATGGATTTATGACTTTTCTGACATAATAAATACTTCTTATATGTTTTTATTAAAATATTGCTGCCTAAAGCTCCTTGAAAAGTTGACATTAGGCCTGTTGCTGAGTTGTATTAAATTTAAGACTTGCTGCAAAGACAAGCCTCTCTTTACACGTCAACTTACTTCTGTTTGGCAGTGAGAAGGTGCTTGTATGTTAAAAGGACCATTGTACATTTTTTGACAAACGTAACTTAAATACTTTCAGGTTGGGGCGCCCTGGTGGCTCAGTTAGAGTGGGCACCCCATGTACAGAGGCTGTGTCCTTGCTACAGCATCCCCGGGTTCGATTCCACCTTTTGCTGCATGTTATTTCCTCTCTTACCCCATTTCCAGCTCAATCTTTCAGCTGTGCAGTCAATAAAAACACCCCCCAACCTCCTCTAAAAGGAAAAAAGGAAAGTTATAACAAAAACATTCCAAACACATATTTTATGCTAAATGTTTTCATATGGTATTCTAAATGTTCAACAGAATTATGTGTCACTTATGCTTTCATTTCCCTGTGTTTATGTGTTTGTGACCCATTGGAAAAAGAAAGGCGTTTTTTTTTTAAATCAGGCATTACTAACAAGCACTTCATTTGCTAAAAATGTTTCCGACACCCAAAAAAAAAAGAAAAAAAGAAAAAAAAAGAATTAAAACAGCACAGCTTCTGAAGCAGCCCAGTGAAGGATAAAACAATAAAAACATGAAGCTGTTATCAGAGCATGCAGAACTGACCGTATCCAGTCTGGGACACCAGTTCAGCTGCTCCTCCGATGGGCTTGGTGAAAACCCCCACAATGCCTTTCCCCACTCCGGAGATGACCCCTTTGGCCTTGCTGCCAGCTGAGCTCTGCATGTCCCAGCTCCTCTGGAAGTTCTGCATGGGCTGGTCGACGATGCCTGCGATGGCTCCTGAAAGAACCAGGACAAGGTTGTTGTTCTTACTCTATTGTTTTTTTAAAAATACATTCTGAATGTAAAAAACCTACGATTTCGAAATACAAGATGTTAACAGTATTTAAGACATCTTTGGGACAGACTGAGACACAGGAAACAGAGAGAGACATACAGAATCCAGAGTGGGACTCATGGGAATCAGACATGCTTTTGACCCACAAAAAGAAATATCTGCTTGTTCACTTCACGTATTACACAGATGTTGTGACTGACAGCATATATTATACATAATCCTCCGTAACCCAGAGTGATGCGAGCAGCTGTTTGCTCTCAGTGATGACATGCTCTGTCTTTCAGTCTGATTTGAGACATACTGCAGTTTTACTGTCCTCTGGGTGTTTACTGAGTCCCTGCTGTGCTGTCTCCACTGCTCGGTCTCATAGCTCGCTGTAATTGTGCACACAACAGGGAGTGCGCACAGGTAGAGAGATACATCCATTCATAATATTAGGTTTAATGTCAAAAAGGAATAAAACTGAGTAATAATGTTTATACATATAAGATGAATAATAGTATGTGGTAAGGAAGTCACAGTCACAGGACCAGGAATAGATTCAGCCAATTCAACTAAATTCTGATATTGAGGTTTGATGACAAAAATATTACTGTAAAGAGCTTCTAATATTCCTTGCAAAAGCCTTCAAAGAAAAAAAAAATGAATACATGAGAGGTAGTTTAGTTTGTGAATGTGTCTGTGAGTGCAACCCCACATACCTAACAAGCTGATGCCGAGGCGTGACAGTCCCTGCCTCAGCCCGTCCCCGAGGCTCTCTGGTAGCTGCCGTCTCCACTCCTCCTG
Source organism: Naso thynnoides (assembly GCA_029783665.1). NCBI lineage: Eukaryota > Metazoa > Chordata > Actinopteri > Acanthuriformes > Acanthuridae > Naso > Naso thynnoides. Next base: position 24,828,328 of record JAQLOL010000025.1, read on the forward strand.
CCTGGTGTAGTGTTCTTCATCCAGAGACAGACGGTCCATGTTCCTGGCCAAGCTTGTCGCCAAGTTGGTGATGGACGTCAGCGTTCCTGCACACAATGTGACATGTTCAAACTCAAAGCTCAGAGTTTAGTGACATTAATCCTGCTGCTAAGTGCAGAGGGAAGGAGCAGGTTGTAAGAGTGCATCAAATGAATTAATCACTCTGAGATTAAAATAGAGAGACCGCGCTCAAAATGTAATTGGAGGAGTTACTGAGTTTCTTGCTTAAAAATACTGACACATCTGCACACATGGGCACAGACAAATCTTGAGCTGCACAGTAGTTGTTGTTTGAGATAACGATGATTTATGCGCTGTCTGCCAAAAAACCAAAACTGTTCATCACACGGCTCAAAGCCTGTTCAATAAATGTTGTGCCAGTCATCGGCCTTCACAGAAACGGTGTTTGTCAGATAATGTATGTGCTGTGTTCTCACATGAGAGGATCCAAAGCATCCATCTGTAATACATTATGAACATACTTATAATGGGTTATAACACAGCTATAGTGCTGTATAATTATAGTTATAAGCTGAGTTAGAGTTTACTATAATCTAACCCTAACTGTAATGTAAATGTATGTAAATAATGCATTATAATGTGTTATGTACGGGGTTGGGAAGTAATGCATTACAGTAATTTTATTACTTTTCCCAGTAACTAGTAAAGTAAGACATTACAATTGCCAAAATAGTAATTATATTACAGTTACTGATCGAATTCCAAATCCAAATGCTGCATTACTGTGTAACTAGAAAGTAATGTGTTTTTTTCCTCAGATATGTTATTACGATGAGGTTCATGTAGGCAAGAAGTGTTTTTAATTGAGCCGTCGCTAATGTTGAAGTTCTAATAAGCTACTGATATCGTTAGTATGTTTAAGCATGTTTTCAAATTAGTAGCCATCAAAACAAAGTTGTTCCAATAAAGTGAATTAAGTTTTGGAGCTGGCTAAACAGGTTGTGCATCATTTCTTAGGAAGTCTGCTGGGTTGCAAAAGTAATATAGCAAAGCAATGAGTGATATAACTAATTATTTTTGATACAAAGTGATAGGTAAAGTCAATGTATTACTTTTATGAGGAGTAACCAGCAGTAAGTAACTTATTACCAATTCTAAGTAACTTGTCCAGCACTGGTTATGTATGTTCATAATGTGTTATAATGCATTATAGAGACAGGCTTCATAGAAAGTGTCACCGTAAATTCAAGCTTTTATTTATTAGATTTTAGTCCAAAAATACAAACACGTCTGCAAAAGGATTAACATTTTTGTACGGTAAATGTAACTAAAACATGCTGAACATCTGTGTTACCTTTTGAGATGTGCTTGACGAAGGATGTGGTCCCCCTGGACACGCCGCTGACAAAGGCTCCCGGCCCGCGGGTCAGACCCTCATATGGCAGCCGAAAGAAGTCGGACACGCCGTTCCCAATGCTCCGCACCAGGCTGGCAGGACTACCCAGGATCTCCAAAGATCCCACCACCCAACCTGAGACAGTCACACGACATCTGTTATTGTAATCAATCATGTCCTGTGTGATATTAATGTCACGCTGGGAGGTATACTGAGGGATATACTCATTATTCAACAGTGTCATTGCTTTTTTTCTTTTCCTGATGTGCAGCCAGTGAGAATAAAAGTTTTAAAACTTCTTTCAGAGTGCCTTCAATCTCCATTTCCTCTGTGCTATGTTGCTAACCAGCCTCCTTTCTGTTCTCTGGAAAGACTTTTCTCTTTCAGTTTAGCTTTAAAACCAAAACTTGGACTGGAGGCAAATATCTAAATAAATGAATGTTAACTGTATTATTTTTGGAGGGATCCACAATAGTTTTATAACACACGATTTTCAGAACATACTGTTTAATCCCACAGTAATTTTTCAGACTGCTAAAATAAGTTTTGTACTCAGTACAAATACATCTGGAACACCTGCTCTTACGAGGAACATTCCACATACAAGCCTCTTGAGTAAACTCACTTTCACCATCTGTACTTGCCAAAAGCATTTTTTTAGCGGGAGGCTCTTCCAACCCAAACACTTTAAAGAATAACTCACAAAATGTTCTTACATCATGATTATATATTCAGCATCGTGTTCATTCTATCAGAATTCTTCTCAGGTTGACAAATGCATGCACACGCATACACACACACTTCTGCATGAAATCATACATGTGCCACAGTAAGATTTACTGCCTCCTACTATCTCACCTCTCTCATTCAACCAGAGAGTCCCCTTCAGATGGCACGGCTCATTGATATTTATGCACTGACAATTGCATCACAGAAATCAAACAGCCATTTCTCCAGACGCCAGGCCTCGCTCTGCTCTTATTCTCCGTCAGTTTGCACTTGACTGATGGACTCTAATGGTAGGAAATCAACTCCAGTGGGGCCTAGTGGTCGTTTTGGTTCCACAAGCTCTCCCGGTTGTGGTTTCGGTAAAGCATAAAGTCCTGACAGGAGCTGATGTTTACAGGGCTGAGTCATGCTTTTAAACACACATACACCCACGTACACTGGTGTGTATGCATAGAAAATGTGGCCTTTTCATATCCATATGTCTCTCACTCTGCATGTGTGTACGTGTGGACTTACGCCTGTAGCCGGTCGTGTGATAGTAGTACTGCACATCTTAGTGCTAATCAGTCCCAGAATGCAATGCTTCCTGGTGTCCCTCACTCCATGATGACTCAGAATGAGGAGAAAGCGGCGAGGTGACGCGTTGAAATACGAGCAGAAATGAGGGCTCTAACGAGAGACAGCAGGAAGGAAGTGTCCGCGCAGAACGGTGATTTCTGATGTGGAAATGACTGCGTTAAATCAGAACATGTGTGGAGGCTTTGACTAGACAAGAGGACAACGCAGGAAGGGGGTACAGAGCCTCTGTCGGCCTTGATAAGTCTGACTTCGACCTGATTTAAAACACACACCCTTTACATGAGTCATCAGTCAAACCTCATGATTAAACAATAAATTATGACAACAAGAAAATCAAAATCATTTTTGAGTCTCTGGTGATTCAGATTTTCCTTCCTGGACTTTTACAGTTTTACTGCATTTTCTGCCACAAAGCAATTGGAGCCCTTGGGTGCAATCATTTCAAAGTTCAACACTAGACTCAGTGAGAATAAATCGTGGGATTTCTCACTTGAGCACACATCCTGTTATTCTTCTGTCCATGTTTACTCAAACTGAGTGCACAGTGTGTAAGCCTACCTAATACAGACTGTAAATCTGTGTCTCTGTGGTGTGAAAAAATACAGTTTATGCAACATCACCAGTCTAGTGTCAATATATGAAACACAAGCAGGTTCGCAGGATCTTTTGCTGTATATTCTGAATGATGTGGCATCAGGTGAATATGAAGCATTTAAGAGTAAAATAAGTTTTTTGACTTTCTCCATTAAAAATACTTGCCAGCTCTGAAGAGGGCTCCAGCAGCATAGTGCATGGCCAGCGCATGGACCAGCTGCCTGGCTGTGGTGCACAGCGGCCCCCTCTCAAACAGGGAGAAGGAGAGCGGCGTGTGGTCTGAGGCAATGTACAGCTTCAGAGAGGCATGTATGCTGACCAACAGGTTGACTGGCTGGATGGTCAGCTTCTGCAGCCGCACGGGATGGACCAACGCTTGCACTGACTGAAGCACCTGCAAGAAATGTACAACTTTAGTATCCACACAAGAGAGCAACGCAGCATCATTCAGCCCTATCTTTATGTAAATGAAAACATTATGTTATAAACGCTGCACCTGTTCAGGGAGGGCGGGGACTGATGCTGGCTCTCTGCTCCTCTCTGCCGTGGCTGCAGCTGAGGCCATGGCACAGTCAGGAATGTAGGTGTTGAATAGAGTTTTAATGTAGTAAACAAAAGTGTCTTCAAGGTAGACTCTGGCAGGATGGAGCTGGAAGGAAACCTGAGAAGAAAGCACACAAAGAGTTCATCGGGGAGTTTTTTTTGTCGAGAAAAAATGCCAAAATTTACTGTTGAATTATCAGCGTGTTTGACCCACTGAATTTCATACTCAGTATTAATTCAAATGAGCAAAACCTCCAAAAACTGACTTCATCATTTATAAAGCACTGTTCCTACATGAAAATTCCTAAAGGTTGGGGTTATCATGTAGGAACAATGCTTTATAAATGATTAATTTAGTATTTATTAATGCTTAACTAATGCTTAATAGTGTGTAGGTATTATAAAGTGTTACTGCAATTTGCAACCTTACTACTAGATGCACCTATAATGCTGTGTATTCAAAGTTATACGCAAGGTTAGGCTTAACCCTAAACCTTACCACACATAGTGCATTATAAGCGTGTTCATCATGCATTATAATGTTTTATATCTGTTCATAATATGTTATAATGCATTATAGAGACAGGCTTCATAGAAAGTGTTACTGCAATCATGATTACAAAGACAGAAGACTAAATCCAACCTCCTCCACTGTGCATCTGTCCCCAGCTAGCACCATTTTTAGTTGCAGGAAACAGGAGTGTTTGAACTCCTCCAGGACTTCAGGAGACAGACTAAGGTTGGTGTCGCTGCTCCACGGACTCCCGGGCTCGGTTCCACCTCTCTGATCCTGGCACAGCAGCACAGGGAAGTGGAAACTCGCTCGGTTATACAGCTGGTTGTCTACTTGTAGACTGGAGCAGTAGATCTCAATCACAGATGCGTCAGGCGTTAGAGCAAAGAAAGGTGCATCTCCCATGCCAGCTTCAGCTGCCAGCTCCGGGGGCAGGGAGGTGGGTGCTGGATTGAGGCTGAGGAGCAGCTTTGTCAGTGTGAGTCTTAGCAGCTCCACAGAGCCGGAGGGACTGGTGATGTCATCACTCAATACCACACTGGCTTCACTCAAGAGGACTCTAAAGGACAGCTTGGAGGACCTGAAACAAAACAGAAGGTTTTAATGTCAAAGTTTCATATAGTGAAATAAACACTGTTACAGTGCTTACTGATGCATGTCTAGTTATTTAGATTGTCACATGTTTAATTCCCCTTTATTATTGCTGATAGGCAAGAAAACATTCCCATCTCAAACATAAGTTAAATCTAAAGAAAAGTAAGGTTCAGATGCTTTGTGAAGGATAAAGAGGCCAAACTCATTCATCTTGTGCTGATGAAGTTTCATGTTTCGATTTCTTACAACTAGAGCACATTAACAAAGAGGGTTGAGTGATGTAATTTGTTTACATTTGCCCAATATGGAATTATGTTCAGTTACTGTTTTGCCAAAATGACAAGGGCGCTCCGCCTTGACGTCATGGAATAAGGCTGTAATACCATGTTCTACTGTATTAATTTCACTCATGACAACACAGAGGTTTTATTGCCCTCCTGTGGTGAAAATGAGGCCTGTTTCTTCATGTTTGGATTCCAACAACTGCTGCATGAAAACATTGCTGTTAACAAAAATCAGAGAGCAATTTGAATTGACCACAATGAAATGCACTTGGAGAGACACCTTGAGGTTAGAAGAACAACATGCTTGGATGATTGCTTATGGTTAAAATATGCAGAGAGCATGAAACAACAGCAACAAAACCAGTGCATGTGAACACAAACCTGCTGTGCTGCTTGACTACAGCATCCATGCTGCCCTCTGGTGCCAGAGACAGAACCAGGGTGCCTTTCTCATATTCCACGTCTATGTAGAGACAGCCAAAGCCTGGCAGGAACACCACCTGAGCAAGAAAAATAAACAGATTGGTGGTCAGGTAGATCAACTCACTTAGATATTCTCTATGGATTAAGAGAGTTGCAGGTGCTTATATTTGTCTTAAAAAAACTTAGGGGAGGTAAACTGACCCATTCACAGATTTTCAGCTCTTTGCTCTGCACATTTCTTTGTATGCATGTGTTTCAGAGCATACTTGTGTCTGACTTTAACCTCCAGCAGTCCAAGTTCAGAGTGATCAACCCTGCATGTGACGAAAGGAGGGGGATCCCCGCTGAACGCTCCGTTGAGCAGTCATAACATGTCTCACCTTTGACCTCTCACCCCTACCACAGAGGTCAGACACAGACCTCACAGTAACCAGAGATACACAGCCTCAACCTCAACCCCAACCTGCAGCTGGCTAGACACAACACCAAACATTACACACACTGCTCTGTGACGTCTCTCACCCCACATTACTACACTTAGCAAAACCGATAATGCCGGCCAACTGGCTACCTGACCCCAGGGGGAGCACGGGAACACACACACACACACACACACACACACACACACACACACACACACACACACACAC
>JAQLOL010000025.1:24834733-24866040 GCA_029783665.1 Naso thynnoides
ATTAGTGCTAGAGTTCTGTGAGTGTGTGTGTGTGTTTGTGTGTGTGTGTGTGTGTGCGTGTGTGTGTGTGTGTGTGTTTGTGTGTAAGAGAGAGAGAGAGTGAGTCACAGGGGATGATCATGTATCTGGCTGTTACTTGTTAATTAAAAACATCAATTATAAGCCTGCCATGAGACTATTCTCCCTCGTCCCACTAAATCATTATGAACTCTGGCTCCATTCAGAGTTTGTACGAGTTCTTTCATGTGCAGTACATCAGATCAGTAGTAATTAAAAAAGTAAGATCTTACTAAGAGCACTTGAGGTCAATCTCTGTATTTAAAGACCAAGTGAAGATTAGATTTTTTTTTTAATTTTAAGAGATAGAGTGATATGAAAAAAAAAAGATAAACTTTGCTTGAAGCATTCATATATAATGCATTATAAACATATTTATAATGTGCCTATAGTGCTGTATTATCATAGTTATAAGCAAGGTTAGGGTTAACCCTAACCCTCTTCCTGACCATAACCACATATACTGCATTGTAAGTGTGTTTATAATGTGTTATATATGTTCACAATAAGTTATAATGCATTATAAAAACAGGCTTCATAGAAAATGTTACCAAAAATTCAAATTAAAACTTCATTTTAACTAAAAAGCAAAAGAGAACTATATTGTATCTTCAGTTCTGAGAGGTGGGACGTCCCTTCTCGGCTGAAATAAAAACTCGACATCCGACAACTTGCCCAAACTACTGTACATGAAAGCTTTTACCTGAGTGCCGAGGCAGTTGATATCTATGGGGTCAGTCCAGTCGGCAGGGCTTTGCTCTGAGGTGGTTTTTAACAGAAGTGTGGGCAGCATCTCTTTCTGCCGGCATTCGGGGAAAGTGGAAAAGTGGTGGTAGAGCTCATGGTGCAGGGAGCAATTAGCTGGCAGAGGGCGGCAGTACACTTCGGTTCTTGGAGTTTCTTTTGAAGATAAGAGAAAATGTTAAAAACTAGTACAGACAGTGTAATGTATAAAATGAGTGGAGAGGACAAAGAGAAGTCTTTCCCTTCCTACCTTTGACGGTTTCCTTCAGCAGCAGTGGGATGGGACACTTGTTGTGGATCAGCATGCGAGGAGAGGGGTCTTCATTCAGAATGACGTATGTCACCCCAAGGTGCTCCTGATACGTCAGCACTATGGCTCTGCAAAACAAACATTAAAGCAAAAATAAAATAAGCTCATAAATAATTTGTCCAGACAGCCCATATCCCAACACGCCAACAAACATGTAAAATGTCACATTAGTGTTATGACTATCTGCAAATCTCAAAGGTACATCGATGGGCACAGCCCAACTGAAGCCAGGCATTAACACGCTCTATGTGTGTGTCCATGTTTGTGTTTGGCTGCATATGTCACATTTAAACACACCACATGAGAGCCAATCTGGCCAAACAAATACCAAAACACAAGGATGTATCAGAAGAAAAATATATGCTCATTGGCCTATGAACTGCACATAGCCTGTACCTTGTATCTAAGGTAACTGGAGGATGAAATAGCTTTTTGCTAGGTCTGACATTCAGCCATGAACACGCAAGACAAGAAAGAGACACACAAAGTGAGACAGAAAGAGAGACATCTGATTGGCTGCAAGGGATCAACTGCACAAGACAAGCAGGGAGACTGACAGTGGAAATGTTGAGGTTATTTCTCCTTCTGCTTCATCTCCAGAATTTAACAAGCTGTGACCAGAAACAGTACCTCCTTGCTTTATGTCCTGTGCCAGCCGGGACTCGGTACCCTGTTCTAAATTGACTGTCACAAGCCAGCAAACCACAAATGCTCTGCTTCACCCACCTGCTGCTCAGGCCACCCCCAGAGTCTGGTTCCCCGGGAACAGACAAACTCTGCCTGGGGAAGTCTGCTCGGATGGGAGCAGGGAGGCTCCATGCTGAAGATCCAACTCCAACATCAGGCCTGGGAAACAAGCTGAAGAGCATGTGTCTGAGCGGCAGAGGAAACTCCATCTTTCCCTCAACGCTGGTTTGGAGGAGGTCCCAGCATGGCACCGAGCAGGGTTTGGCTCGGGCCGATTCCTCAGAGGGAGCCAGGCTGAACACTGCTGTCTCCGGTATCTCACAGGCCTGAGGAGAGGACAAAACATAAAGAGGAAAGGAGAGAGGAGTGGAGATGGTATAAGAGGGGAGGAAAGATTGAGAGGAGACAAGTAGAAAAGGAAAAAGAGATGAGGAGGACATATGATGAGAAGAAAAGAAAGAAAAAGAAAAAAAGAAGGGAAGTGAGAAGAGTAAAATAAGACGAGGAGAGGGAGAGAGGAGACAACAGGGAAGAAGAAGAAGAAGAAAAAGGGAAAGTAAAGAGTTGTATGACAACAGATGAGGAAAGAAAAACTCAAAAGCAAAAAAGATGGAAGTGAAGAAACAAAAAAAGAGAGGAGGTTAGCAGAGCAAGTAGGAATAAAGGAGGAGAAGGTAAAAGGGGCATCAGAAAGGGATATGAGATGGAACATGAAGGCCATGAGGAAAAGAAAGACAGTAAAGAAGATGCAAGTCATTACAACAAAAGATACACGCTCAAACCACATTGTTATTGTACTCTCTTCTTTCTCCCACTGAGCTTAGTGCTAAATTGGTAGCAGAGAAGCCCTGCTGTGCTGGTTTAGCAACCAGTGAGCAGTGAGTAGTTGGGGAGTGCAGGGATTAGGCTGTAAGCATGATGAATAGGCCGACTAGAAAGGCATTCCTATCCTTGTTTGTGGTCTGTGTTATTGTTAAGCCCATTGCCCACTATTCAGTTTTTTTAAGCTATTTTTTGGGGGGTTTTCAGTCAATTAGTGGCAACTGGCAAGCTCTGCCATCCTTTCTTTAAAAGGGTCTGAAAGCTTGTTAAATGACATCACTACATTGTTGCTCTCTTTTGGGAACAAGCAGCAGATGAAAGCAAAAAGCGAAACCTGCATCCAATTCTGGGTGTTTGTCTAATGTCCCTGTGAAGTGCCATTGCCACATGGTGAGAGTGGTGGAGGGAGAGAGTGGGGAGCAACATGATCTGATGGAAAATGCCTTATGATCTGAACAGTGTGTATGCGCAGTAGTGCTGGGGTGGATGTGTGTGAGTACTGTGTGTAGGGAACATACTACTTGTGCAAAGCCTCAGAAAGTCTGCAGGACAAGACAGACATGATGCAGGGCTACACACGCATGCACGCACGCACACACACACACACACAGACACGGGCCTTATGGTTATGGAGTAGCAGTGAGGAACTAAAGCCATGGTCCCGGGATTTACAGTAATTCAGAGTTTAATGGAGAGTTGGAGCTAACAGTTAAGCTGACGGGGATTTAGCGACTGGGCAGGTGTTGTGATGTATGAATGTTAGCATATAGCCTGAAAATTACTCATATGTTCTAGCACTTTGCCAGCATTAGCAGTTGTTTAACGAGGGGTGACTGATTTGTTTGCGGCCGATGGATGACACTCTCATTGGCCATACATGCAGTTTAACTCACTGAGTGATTACGCAAAAAGTTGGAAGTTAATAACTTTTGTGGCATTTTGGTTTAGGGTAATTGAAAATTGCAAGTCAGCACTTGCAGAAAATGGACTACACCGGCCTCCCTGCAGTCAGGAACGCCTATCTGAACTCGTCCGACACCGGCTTGATCTACCTGATTCGGCACCCTGACACTTCTGCCTCTTCTGCTCGATGAAGAAGGAGCCAGGGGGTTCCCATTTGGACAGCTATGATGATGTTGTCACTCTAGATCACGGGTTTTCAAGCAATGAATACTGACTTCAACAATAAATGAGTAAACATTCTTTTTATTTATTATTATTTTATGAAGTTATTTTATGAAACTAATAATAATAAGTCTGTTTTAACATTTTTAACGTGTTCTCCCGTTAACATCTTCGGAATATTTAAACATGTCCATTTGTTCTTCTGTTCATCTGTACATCTTTTAAAGATATTGTAAATGTGTCCCATCATTTTTAACGTCTTATTAAACATTTTGAATACATTCGTCTTTTTTAAGAACATGGTTTAAACACACTTTTGGGAACAATATTTCTTTCCATATGCTGTCGACAATCTTTTGCTTACACCTACTTCCACTGAAACAATGAGCTCATGTCTTTAATGCACAAAGGCGGCTGGTGCAGGGATGCACTGTAGAGAGGAACAAACAAATCATTTTCTACCTGAAGCCATGAGCAGAACTGGCTTTTAATCATGGTCGATGCAGGAAATCTGCTCGGACACAGGCAGAAGGAGGTGAAGGGGATGTGCACTTTGATAGCCTTTTTAAAGAGGCCAGTGTCATGCTTCCTCCCTTTTTTTTTTGCATCAGATTCTTTCTTCTCTCTCACAGTGTGCGCTTCGAATCGATCAATTCCCCTCACGTAAGTTAGCTACTCTTTTTTTTCACTTTTTCTTCTCGTCCTGCGCCTCCCCTTGAGGGCTCTGGAGCCCCCGAGGGATAGTCCGCCTCATACTTTGGGCTGAAGGTATGAACACGTTGATCGAACTCAAGTGTGGATAAAAAAAAACAGACCATGACCTGTTTGAAGAAGTGGTTTTGGTCCAGTTACAAATGCACTCTTGTACTAGCTCCGGTAAGGAGAGACAATTTGACTGACATGATTTCTTATCAATGAATGGAATGAAAGCTTCCACATAGCTTTTGTTGACACATTTTGATTTGCTTAAAATTTTGCATGTGTGAAACCAAACCCAACCAAATGGAAAATGATAATGAGTTGCAACTCAGTCACTGTTTTTGACCACATGAACTGAACTACATGTATGAAAACCACTTTCATTTCATTTTACAAAGAAGAAACATTCAAGGCATCTGGATTAAGTGCGTAAATGTAGAAGGCGACCATGTTGAAATATTGATGTGTTTGTTTTTTCTTGAAGTGAGTGCTTTTACCTTAGGTCATGAATTTATTAATCACCCCTTGTACATGTTTGAATGAAGTTAAGACAAAAAGATTCTGTAGAATCCAGAGTTGACATAACTGACATTAACTTATTAAGTCAAGAGGAAATCATGCGCACTCTTGTGAAACTTTCTCAGTCACACAGCTGAGGTTTATTTTTTGCATGTCTGCATGCATGGCAGTTTGAATTTGAGTATAATCCAGCAAGAGTCTCAGTTCAGTGGAAAGAGAGAAGAGCCAGAGAGTTTATGCAGACAGTTACAGTAAGTACATTACCTGATCATCAGTTCCCAGTGTGTGGTCAGTCAGCATTGGCCTGTACTGGATCATGTAAGGAGTGTTGTTGACAAGAATTGTTCTGTCTTCTATCTGTAGGATCTGGATGCCATGTCTCACCACAGATGACACGCAGAACTGACACAGCTACATAGAAATAAATATAAAAACAAATGAAAACAACATTACTGTCTAGTTATCAGCCTCATCGAGTGAAATACAGATAATAAGGTTAATTAGATAGTATTACACTTCACTCTCGTGTCTGAAATCTCTCTCTATAGTAAGTGACGTTCAATGAGCATTTTTGACTGTTTGTTGTAAAAGCTTTAAAGCAACATTTTGGAACTTTGACCGCGACCCAGGGCTTCCAAAAACAAAAGCAAATGATGCATGTTAATATGTTGCACAAAACTGGAATTTAAGAAATGTCAGGTCTTATTTTTTGGAGCAATAGTCCTCTAATTTTCTCTCTGATGTCCTACAACTGCTCTGTCTCAACTGTGTGATTCACGGAGGTTCCTGAAAGCAACATGAAGGCTGCCTGCAAACTGAAGCTGCAGCTGCAGCAGCAGGTAGTTGTTAGGGGCAGCTCTGCTAGATAGAAGTGTGCAGACAGACAGAGCTGTCATAGGACATCAGAGGGAAAACCAGTGGACATTTTCTCTGTAAAATATGACCTGGTCGGACTAAAACTGATGTTTTGTGCATCATATTAATGTGCATAGTTAAGTTTCGTTTTTCAAAGCCACGAGTCGTGGTCAAAGTTGCATCGTGTTGCTTTAAGGCATGAAAGTTGTTTCTCTCACCTTCTGTTTGCCAGGAAAGGCCCCCAGTGTGATGTCGGCTTCTACATATCCCTCCTCATCCAGAGTGACCACCTCCGAGCCAGATCCCTCTTTCCATCGAGGAGAAGTCAGGTCATGGACCAGTTTCAGCGCTGTAGACTTGTGGACGGTGTTAGTGTGGGCCCAGTAGATACCAATCTGGAAGGCTTCCTAGATTGTGGGAGACCAGAGGGCATAGAGGATGGGAGGCAATCAGACAGTGGAAAAGGAAGAAAATGAAATCATTGTCAGTCATGAACGACAAAAGTTAAATTGACTGTATTTGATTGCATTTTGGAAACATGCACAGTCAACTGTGGCTTCATTAGCAGCAACTCAGCACAGTGTTCCTGACAGTCTCCATGTTCCCTGCATTGCATTTCAAATCATCCTGGAACTGAGGAGCACATAACTTCCAGCACTGTTGGCCATCATGAGAACGCAATTTCAGTGCCCTACAGATGCTTGAGTGACACGCTGATTGTCCAACTGGCTGTGCAGCTCTGCAGCAATATGAAGCGTGCTGATCAAACATCAGTCTTCACATAAACCCATCAAGTCTGAAAGAGTCACAGTGGAGAAATCTTCTGTTTGTTGAGCCATGATGATTTGCAGGGTGCTATGGAAACAATCTTTTATTTGTTTCTATTTCACAGGCTATTAGATATTTACAACTTTTTTATTTTGTTTCTTTTGCTGAACTGAAACAGCTCTTGTTCTTCAATACCTCCCTGCTTAATCCGGCGTTAGCGGGACAAAAATCTGTGTATTAAAGTGCTATGTTCCACAGGGCGAAAACCATCTGGAGACCTCTTCTTCTGATCTTAGAAGTCAGTGTGAAGGCATGCCTACAACAAATGATGACAGAGCTTGGCTGCAGATGAAGACTTAAGCAGGGAATATTGTTGTAATGCAGTTCTAGGGAGTGATCTCAGGTTTTGTGCTTGTTATGTCAAGACTGAAATGAGGAAAGAGCTGGTTTCATAATGAAGGCTGTCAGGTCACAAAAAGCCAGACTTGCAGGTCTTGATCTAAAGACAAAGTGTATCTTAAATGCAGTCGGAAGATCATTGTAGATCATACAATGATGGAACTTTGGAAGGAGTACAGTCTATTAATGTCTTTCAGAATCAGAATTACTTTAATTGGCAAAAGCCCTCTGCCAATACTAAACTTTTGACCTGCTGGGAAACATCTGAAGGTTGACTTTCATGCAACATGACTCTTTTAATGTAGCATAGTAAAAGCTGTGCAAGGCTTATATAAAAAGCACAAGTTTTACAGGAAAAATAAGAACAGATAATTTGTGCTTTTTAATATATACTTTTACAAATGAAGTTCAGCTGAGTTGACATGAGGAGTACTACTTAGCCTGTCAAACAGATGCATACTGTCCTCTGTGGCTATAAAGGGAGATTTTTTAACCCTGATCACTTCATTATCTTGCTTTGGGCTTGAAGACTACAAGTTTTGAAAGAGAGGGCTACATTACATACTGAGGGCATGCAGTTTGTAAAACAAAGAAATTTACCCAGCAGGGGAAGTCTCAAGAGAAATGCTATTAAGTTGCATTGTGGGAAATGCAAGATCCAGTGTTTGGAGCTAAAATTCAGCATATTTTGGCCTCTGCAGCAGTTACTGTGCCTTTGAAAATCTGTTTCCTGCAGGATACATATGCTGTAGTTTGAAGCCTACCTTGAAGTTTGGAGGCACAATGACTTTGCCGGCTGGTATCTGCAGTACGATGGTCTCTCCCTCAAAAAGCCAGAGGTCCCATTGGGAGTGGTTGGTCAGCAGGGCCCAGGGCAGCAGCTCTATCAGCAGAGTGTTCAGGCCGGGCTTCCAGCAGGATAACTTCACCTGCATGGGACTGTCCCACTGGGCAAGGGGCTCCAGCGCTGACCTATGGAAAGTGAACATGCTGTTATATTAATCACTCCAATAGCATCTGAGTCTATGAATTTGATTCTACTACAGTAAACGGTTTACATTTTATGCGGTATATGAGTTTATAAACATTGATGCAACAATACAAGCAGAGACAGTGGAAGATCTGATCTTTGCAGTGAAGTTCTGCATAGATGTGAAGCACTAGTGGACCTTCTTGGACTAAACATGCAATCCTGTCAGTGCTGATGCCTCGTTTAACAATATACTCTATTTATCTATGTAGTAGCTTAGAACAGGACTGGAGAAAAGCAGGCAAACATGCTGAACACATTTGGCTCATTTCTCCTTTAGGCCACTGCAGTAAGGCTTCGGGTTCGTGGATTGTAAACACTCCATGCTGGACGCATAGATGTAATGACACATACATAAAGACAGTGAGGCAGACATGCAGCTACCTGTAATGCCATATTGATAAACAACAATTATTGTCAGCTTAGCTCGGTAATAAAACTCGGTTATGCTCAATCACTAAGATAAAGGATGTAATTTCCCCTGTAATTTGGGTGCGGACATGTTTTACATACTGCTAAATACCGATCTGCATGCAGTCTTAAACAGGCATTCAAATGTGTCATTCATAAACAAACAATTCTTATACTGTTATACTATACAGACCATTAACGCACTGACAATCAGTCTGGCTAAACAAATACTTAGAAAGAAAAGGTCTGCAAACAAGTTATGCAATACAAACAGATACAGAGCACAGTTGACAGGCATCTGGGAACACACATGGGCATGTGGAGACACAGACAAACAGACAGACAGAAACACACAACCATTTTTCCACCGACTCTGACATAGCAGTCATTTCATGGTAATCATGGTCTTGTGAACCCTAAACAGCACTGAGTGCCAGAAGAGAGCCAAACAAACAGTTCTGTAAGACTTTATTCTGAAGTTTGAGGCTATCAAAGGCGACCGAGTCTTTCCTCTCCCCCAAGGCCGCCTTCAGTCTGCTCAACCTATCAACCTGCCATCTCAAACTTGTCAAAAGTCCAAACTCGCTGCTGTGAAATTGGACAAACCCCCCCCCACTGATAATAGTTCCTTTTTTTTTTAAAGCTAATAACTGGTGGGTTTATGCGTGTGTGTATGTGTGCGTTTGTGTATGTGTAAATAGGACACTGACCTTGAGGCTGAGGGCAGCAAAGTGCAGGGCTCATAAATCAAATCATAGAGCTCACAAAAAAGGTAATTGAAAGAATTGCTCTCAGTAGCTTCTGTCAGAACCCACCAACTCCCTAGAAGGGTGTATTTTGAGAAGCACACTGCACTAAACACACACACACACACACACACACTGCAGCTCACCCTGTCCCCAACCACTACAAGATGTTTGTTTAATGATTGTGGAGGTGACTCTGCCATTAAAAACCCAACAGAGAAAGAAAAACAACATTTACCACATATAACTTCCTCTGCCCTTTAAAGACACAATATTTACACACTTTCTGCCAAGACGCTCCGTTGGTTTGGTCTCTCCGCGGTGCCAGGATGACTGAACCATATTTCAAAAAGCAAACTGTATCAGTGTCATTAACATTTAGCAAAAATATACAAATTAAACTGCGGTTTTAACTTGCCGTCCAAAGTCTGTGTTTAGTGATAGAAATCAGTGTTATTAATCCCGTGACAAAATTTTTATTTTAAGCTTTTTGCTCCTGATCATAAAGCAGCGGATTTTTGAATTTCACACAAACTGCAACTCCCGATGACAGGTTTTGGTAACACCTTATATAAAGCATCCATCTATGATGATTTATGAACATGCTTATATGCGTCATAATGCATCTATAGTGCCATATAATTACAGTTATGAGCAAGGTAACCTTCACCGTAACCACATGTAATGCATTACAAGTGTGTTCATAATGTGTTACAGTGTATTACAGAGACAGACTTCATTGAAAGCATTTCAGAAATTTTCTTTGGCCTTGGCCTTAAAAGCCCTACCCAACTCCAAACCGCCAAATAACGGCTCTGAACTGACACAGACTGCGTGTGACATATAAAGGTGAGCCATTTGTATGGTACTGCACGTATGTAACCCAGTGTTATGAGCATGTATACATGTGCAGTGTGTGTGTGTGTGTTTGCGAATGTATAGAGAGCAGAGAAACCCAGGAAACCACCGGCAGACATATGGCTCACATGTCCAGCAGATCTGCTGGGACTCTTTGTAAGTCGGAGCCTGTGGGAGAGCATGTGGCTACGTCTTTTACCGCTGCTATCAAGATGTGATTGCTTTGTGACAAAAGATGATTCCCAGAGTGCCATTTGTGGACAGATTCACATGTGTGTGCTTCCCCAATGGTCTACGTAAGCTCATGCACGGTCTGCATATACACTTACATGTGCACATACACAGCCACAGTATACAAATTGTGCACTCTGCAAAGCTGTGCCAAGTTTTAACTGGATGCAAGGCCCTGTGACTTGTGTGAGAAAGTGGGACTGTGACAGAGTGACAGCCTAAATCTCCGGTCTGTGGGGAAGGCACTGCTGACATCTGATGCATGGTTTTGCATTGTCTTTCCAGTTAACTGTTTTATTATGTGAACAAAGAGTCAGCAATAAAGAGAAGCCTCCCTCATTAAAGGGCTCGCTTGCACAACTCTATGCTTTGAGGAGGGATGTCGTATAAGGCCTACCATTAGAAAAAACACTTTGGTTGGTCTCGATGAAATTTGTGTTATGAAATCCCAACAGCCAGCTTTAATGCTTGCCACAGAAGTGTTTTAACAAAGACGGAAAAGAATTATACATGTTGGCTCGCTACAAAAGATCATGAGCTTTCATGGAGTCTTGAGGGGACGAAGGTTCATGCACTCATGATGCTGTGAGTGTAATCCTGCACACAACTTACACCATGTGTCATTATTTGGGCAGCAGTAGCTCAGTCTGTGGGGACTTGGCCGTGGAACTGAAGAGGTGCCAGTTCATGTCCTGAGGGCCGCCCTAATTCTGTGCACGCCTCTAACTTCTCGGAAGCTGCTTTGTGGCAAGCCCGTCACCCTTTCATCCTTCCCATCAGTTGCATGTCTATGGGTCCGGTGTGTTTAATTCTTCTAAAGTCTTATGTTATGCTTGGCATAAAAAAAACACATAAAAATATGGACGTAG
This sequence comes from Naso thynnoides, assembly GCA_029783665.1. NCBI lineage: Eukaryota > Metazoa > Chordata > Actinopteri > Acanthuriformes > Acanthuridae > Naso > Naso thynnoides. The sequence continues at coordinate 24,845,864 of JAQLOL010000025.1, forward strand.
CCCTTTGCCCGTACTCTACGTTTATTTTATCTGCATTTCTGCAGGTTCACTGGAAGCTTATGGATGTGGATGAAACAGAATAACACCTTCAACCACCGCAGGAAATTGTGGGGGCAGTATAGACAATAGCATAAGCAAGACCAGAGCAGGACACGACCAAAAAGAAGAGGAGGAGCAAGATACAAGAACACAAGGGAACAAAAATCTCTGTCCATGCTGAGATGTATTTAATGGCCTTACAGACCACCGCTGTTTACAACACTGTATCCTCCTTTGTCTCTTTCTCAAGAAGCACATGATAACTACCAACTAAGAAGTGCTTCTCTACTGTCGCCATGTACTGTATGTTGTTGTTGTTGTTATGGTGACAAGAACTTTTTTGTCACTCTCTTTATTAAGCATATGCAGAAGTACAAATAGAAACATTTTACTCTAAACTGCCATCTCGTGGATGTATTGAGTAGAATCAATGCCATCATAAATGATGCAGGGAAGTATGAGGGCAGTGACGGTTACATTTAAAACGCGTGTGTTTAAACATGTACATAAAGGGAGCATCAGTGAGGCCTTATTCTTTTTTTATTTTACTATCGAGGTGCTTGTTACTGCAAACCGGCTTCTCTTAAAAAAGGAGCCATCTTAAAAAAAGACAATCAACACGAATTGTGAAAGTAAAAACAGAAAAGGTTTTAACAACTTTTCCTCATATTTCTATTAACTTCTAATGAGTTGCCGTAAAGCGGAGTAAGATGCCATATCAACAGTTTTCCTGCCGTTGGTATTATTGAAGCTAAGCAGGTGTGGGTTTGTTTAGCACTTGAATGTAAGACCTCCTGGGAAAACTAAGTTGCTGCGGGAACTGGTCTTGGTCATGGTCAGCAGGTGGCGATCTTCCCTCTGGCCAAAAAAATGTATCCCACTGCCCTAGTGCAGTGACAGGGACACTGTGATGCAGGAGATGTCGTCCTTCGGATGAGCCGTTAACCTGAGGTCCTGACTCACTGTGGTCATAAAAGATCTCATGGCACGTGTCGCAAAGAGTCGAGGGTTCCCCAGTGTCCTGCCTAAACTCCCAGCCTGGCTCATTCAGTCTGGCTCTCTAATCATCTCCAAATGTAATTGGCTTATTCATTTATTTTACTTTCCACCTCAAGCTTTGTTTGGTGAGCGTTCTGACACAAAATGGCATCTGGGAATCACCCAGGTGGGTGCTACACATTGGTGGTTGTCAGAGTGATCCCCCCCCGTCACTATAGAGCACTTTTTGTATCTTGAGATAGAAAATGCAACCAATTATTATTATTATTATTACTACCTGTCACTATCTTTGGTGATGTAGGGCCATGGTGGCTCAGTGGACGTCTTCGGACCATAGAAGTCATTCAGGATTTGTTCAGGGTTGTCCTCATTTCCAGCCTTGTTCATAATCTGTTTGATTAGGCTGGTGGAGATTGGTACAGCACAGTGGGAAGCATCTTCATCCTCCCTGAAAGACAGAGTACAACCCCAAAATCATTAAAGACTAGCAGCACATACCAAAAGTAGAGTGATGCATATGTTTATTTATATTTATGGGAAAATGCAGCCAACATTGGTTTGCAATAGATACCTCACAGAACATATATTCTCAGTGATTCTCAGACATGTGCAGCTATCTTTGCCCAACAATCTGCAGCTTCTCCTGCCAAATGGGCACCGTACCAGCTGACTTCACTTATCCTGATTATCTCCTCCTCTGTGGTATGTGGTGTGATAGGTGATGATTTGAAATAAAAACCTACATGTTCTTAGGGTCATGAAGGCACACTGTTGTGAACCTCTGTAGTATATTTTGCCAGCAAAACTGCCTTGCAAGCATGTTTACTCATTCTACGCCAGAAACAGGTCGAAATCATGTTTTATTGCAGTATAGAACAAGACATCTCTTGACAGCAGCGAATTATTCCCATTGTTCTGTTCAGGACAACTAAAGCGACCTCCAGCCAAACTCTGCTTGTACCCTGAAACCTCTAAGAGGGTTGAGTCTGCCTTTTGTTTTGGATTTAAGTTTTTCTTACAAACACTAATTCACAAAGATCCTAGAAAAAGCTAAACAGCAGTAAATAATCCTATTGGAAAGCTCAGACCCAGACACTGGTCAATTATGGCTTTGAAACAAGGAGAAAATATAACTAAATCCAAACACTGCTAGAGCTTCTTCTCTTGCTCTGGGCAACATCCAGTTCCACTTGGCTAAAGTAAAGCAGCCCCCTTACCCCCCGAGCAATAGTTTATTAATAGAGCTCATTGTGCTATAAAAGGATCACAGGGGCTATTGCTTATGGATCTGGGGCAAGACAGAGTAGAGGGACAAGGTGTTGACAGGAAGCTTTTCATCCAGTGCAGATCCTGAGGGGGGAAACTGGAAGAGGCTTCTGATTGTAACCCTCAGCTTTCTAATGTGGTGGCCGACATGAGGAGAGCAGGACATAACAGTTCTGGTTAAGACTTGTCTGTGTCTCTTGTGTCACAGACCGCAGCTTTGCTCTCTACCTCGTCCATTAGAGCCCACAACTATGTGTAATTACAGGAAGGAAAGACGAGCTGTTGACCAGCGAACATTCAAGATTGGATCCGTCCGAGAGCTTTGGGGTTGGCAGGCTTGTGTACGTGTGTGTCTGGGCTGTACATGTGTATGTGTGCAAAGGTACAGTTACAATTGTGGCTTGTAGTGTGATTGTTTGTGAGGATGGAGCGGGATGAGGGATGAGGGATGGATTGAGTTGGAGGGACACGAGAGGCGGGTTTGTAAGCTTGTGTGGAGAGAGGCGGTTTAGGCAGGGGATGGATCGTAAACACAAGGAGTATTGTGGTCGTAAAAACAGCGAGACAAGACACTCGCTTGTTTCTGAGCTTGTTTTTTGTGCAGATGAAATGGATTTATCTGGAACAACAGGGGCCAAATATATTCCCAGTCACTGTATGGCCACTGTGGCTCCTTTATAGCTGCTGAAATCAAAACAAACTTTGTGACCAGATATCTAAACACACAACGGTTACGGCAAAAAAACCTCTCAGGGGGAGTCAATTACACTCAACGTTTACTTTGTTTATGCAGATTACCACTTGTTGCTACCAATGGGGTGATTTTTCTCCCATGGATTCGTATAAATCAACACAGATTGCAGATGTACAGATAACAAATACAGTAGGAACAACAACAATACAGCACGTACATGTGGTAGTTATTTCTCTTGGGGCCACCCATGCTAAAAATAAACACTAGTGTTACTGAAAGACACTTAGGACTAAAGCATCTGCCATTTAGACGTGGTGACATTACACGAGGTACTACAGTGATGCTATTTAACTACATTACCCACCAATGAATTACAGAAACATGGCATCTCTTTCATGTTTCTTTCAGAGTTCAATGCCTCTAAACATTTTGCCTACTGGTTCAGCTTAGTGGAGCCTACTATGATAAACTGTATAAAGAGCTGTCTCTCACAAGAGCACATGGACAATATGAGAAAGTGTGAACACACACTGACAAACTGGGACTGAGTAACAGGCGTAGCAGTGATGTATGTGACAGGCTCTGCCCATGATGAAGTGGCAACTGTCACACTTACACTGGCAACTAGCTAACCAAGACAATGACAGACACAGACCACACACAGATAAAAGGATACATGTGCGCAAACATGACTCATCCACCCACGCAAGCATGTGTGCATACACATACAATCCTCTCCACACACACACACAGACAATACAGAACCGGGGCCAAAAAACCTGCTCCCTCTCAGGGCCTGTATCTAAATGAGGTGTAATTATGGTCCAACCTGACATGTTGGAATAGGAGCTGTTTCTCAGCTGCTGCCAAACTGGCTTCCTGTTCCATTAAAATGTGCCTGGATTCCCCTGGATCATGTCTTCATGTTGGATCACAGAAACCAGAATGTGGTGTGAAAGAATCTTAAGTAAGTGTCTCTCCATCTTCGCTAAACTGAGGCATAAAAAACCCATTACAGAAGACCAGAGTCACATTGCCCTTTGCAGCAGTATGAGCTGATTGATGATGACATAATATAACACAGGACTGAAGAAAATAAACTGTCCAGTAGGTTTGTCCTACCGATGGGCAAGTTATGAGCAAATACCGAGAATGCAAACTGAAATCCTGCCAGAGGCGAAGTGGCAAATGAAGCTCTGCCTCAGCCAAGAGGGCAGACACTGAATTGTGTTATATATCATTAGATGTGTAGAAAGGATTGTGAAAAATTATTGTTTTTGGTAAGGATAAGATTTATTTTTATTAATTTTTGATCAACTTGCCTCTTGAGGTCAGAAACCTATTGCACATGAACTACATGGTCCTAATATATCAAAGTTCACATGCGTATTGCTGTATGTGTTTTAATCTTTTTCTTTTCTTTTTTTTTTTTTTACCTGGCCTGGAACGTGAGGTGGTGGGTGAGATCAGCCTCAGTGTTTAACAGGGGCTCCTGGTGACCCTGTCCATGTATCAGTTGGCTCTCTCTCAGTCCGAGACTCCTCTTCTCTATGTTCAGGATGACTGGATCTGGCAAGTGGCTCCTCATGACAAACAATGGACTAAAAACCACCTGAGACAGGGCATTCAGAAAAGCCATTATAGAAATGTACTGCAAAAACAAAATGACTGTACAGAACTGAATTGGAAAGAATTGTCAGACGAGTGTGATGATGATCTTAGATGTTCAAAGACTCAGTCACCGTGGATACTCACAAAAAGTCTGATTTAGTATGTTTTCTCATTTTAGACAAATCAACTAATTTCAGTTATGCTAAGCAGATACGACAGGCGGAAAAATACCACAGAATGTAATTTAACAAGAGTACTGAAAAAAACAGACAAAAAATAAGGCTGATCTGTGATCATTTTAAATCAAAATTTTAGGGATGCTCAGTAATTATTGGCTCAGATAACAAGAAAATTAGACTGTTGTGTGTTATTCAAACAGTAATAACCAATAAACAAAGAATGTGATACAAAGCCAAAATATTTTTATGACCTCATGCATTGAAGTAGCGTAAGTGTCCCCCAATCCATTTCCTGGCTAAAAAGAACAAAAAAAACCCATACTGTGCATTCCCACAGATTATACCTAAAAACTAAAAAGAAACAGTAAGCTTTGCTTTGAAAGATTCTCTGTGTTTATCGGATATAATGCTAGATGTAATTCCGAATAATGTATTGCTCTCTAATCAAATAGCAAAAGCCGGAGAAACACGCATACACATGTAAAATGACAACAGATAAAGAAAAATTCACATCCCTGATGTAAATACCTGCATTATGAGTGTGAGTGTGTGTGTGTGTGTGTGTGTGTGTGTGTGTGTACAGGATACTCACCACTCTCTGCTGCATGTGAGAATCGGGCTCAATTGTGATGAGAGTGCACCACACATAGAGCAAAGAACCACTGGAGCACGGCACCTGTAAGGAGATTAATTGGCTGTTATTAATAGTCTCAATACTTAAAAATGCGGCTGTCCCATTCACAACTTTTTTTTCAAGTATTTCTTGATTATTTTCGACATTTAACAAAAATTGAGGAGGATACAAAAAAAAGTAAAAAATACATTAACTGGTAAAAAGAATTAATTTAAAATAAATAAATAAAAATGAAATAAAATTAAATTAAGAGAATAGAAAATAAACCAAAAGATCAGCTATGGTGACAAAACATATGTCTCCTTTGCATACAGTGGAGTCAGATCAAGTTCAGCAGGCTAGAATGTGGTCAGAGGTCCATAAAAGGTTCCCATGTTTTCAGAAATATGTCCAACTTATTTTTTAGAATATAAGTGCATTTCCATCTTACATTTCATACATACTTACTTACACACATTAATACAGTCGTATTGCATTTGGTCAAATGTGGCGTTTTCAGTTTGTCTCAGATACATATAGTTATTATATTTACTGCACAGGGTTAACAAGAAAGAGTGTGATTAAGGACACCCAAGGACATCTAGCTTGTTTTTGTTTGTGGTTGGAATATAAAATATGCATATCTGTGACCTAAATGCTTTTACTGCCTGTCACTCACTGACAGAATGTTTATACCCTTAATCAGTAACGCATTATTAAGATTTACCCTACAAACTTTGCTTCTTGGCGTCTTTTAGCAGTTAAAAAGTTAAGTCTCCCTTCAGCCCTGCAACACAAAATCATGGCAGAGGTGACTAACTGTTACTGCCAGATAACGGGCCGCTGCAGGCAGTAGATCTTAGCAAGATTTAAAGGCTGAGAATGTGCCCACTGAATGCTGAGCGCTCTTAATGTGTCACTGGTGTTTGTCCCATTTACTCCCCGCTCCTCATTAAAGCCTTGTGATGCCAAAGCACATTACAAGTGGTCTAGTTTATGACAGACTGGGGACTTCATTTGCTGATGGGGACAACAGAGTGGAGCAGAGAGGCAGAGTGAACATTCAGTTTTAATAATGTGAGTCTTGCAAAACAGCCTTGTTGAGAAAAGGGAGTGAAATTTTGGTAAACAGACACTCTATAGGCCTGATCCACTAAAAAGCGCTGGGACAAGGTCAAGATAACCTCCTGTGCTTTGTCAAAAGAAAAGGACAAGGGTAAAAAGAACATGTTGAAAATAGAATAAGGGAGGAGGAAGGTGAGCTATGAGGAAGAGGAGTTACTTTGGATAGATTGCTGGTACAGATAATCAGGAGACATATGAGAAAAGAGACAGACATCGACCTGGGAGAGACTTCAGACTTTGGAACAGGTGGACAAGCTGAATACCAGAGGATGAAGTAAATAAAGAAGAGGAGTTCACAACTGCAAGATAGATGAGTGAGTGTGTGGGCGAGAGAGCAAAAGAAAGGGAGGAAACGAGAGAGTGAGATAGCAGGAGGCTGACAGAGATAGAGAGATCTAAGAACCCAGCTACTAGTCCAGGCAGCTCTCTCATTCGGAGCCAACCCTCCATATGTGTGATGAATGACTGATCTGAGGAGAAGAGATAACAGTTGAGTTTGGAGTGGAGTCAGAGATGTTCAACCCACACACGGAAGCTGAGAGTGGCTAGCTGTTAACAGCATGGGGCTTATGAAGGAAAAAGCAAAGGCAGAGGACAGACAAAGCGGTAACATGAAAAATACAGGAGAAGAGCAAGAACAGCAGGGATGGAGTAAAGGAGTGATTGTTTGGCACTAATCCAGTGATGTGAAAGTGCCTTCAAAGCCTCTCCCTGTGCCCACATATCAGCTAGTCTTTCCTGTATATGGTCAGTGTTGTTTTAAAACAGCATAAACTGTATTTTCTGCCTCTCAACATGGTTGGGTTACGGGTTAGAGGGCCTTTGTAAGCCTATCTGAGGGGAAGATCTTAATCTGTTCCCTCACTGAGTAGCAGCGTGGAAGCTCTGCCACTGTGGCCACCCAGAAGAGGATCCGGCCACAGTTGGTGGTCCACTCACCAGCTCCAAACATGTGTGTGTGGATAGAGCACTGGTTGGAAGCAGTTGTGTGTGCAATGTGTGCATTTATCTGTGTTTGTCTGGCAAGCACATTCAACAGCTAGCATCTGGACAATTCCATGCGGAATGGGGATTCGGGGGGTAACATAAAATTGAGAAGTTTGTGGCCAAAGGTGGAAAGAGATGAGTTATACAGCTCTTGTTACATGCATGAGCAGTTCCACTCTTTCAGTGATTGCGCATTAAGTTTAACATTAATAACTTTTGTGGTGTTTCTGTTTTGGGTGATTTAAAATTGCAAGTCAGCACTGTCTGAGAAAATGGACGACTTTGTCCTTTGTGCGGTCATCCACTATCTCCACCTCAAAGCATCACCCATGGTGGTCCACAAGGACATGCATGCAATACTGGGGGAGGGTGCCCCCACACCAGAGGTGGGCTGCTGAGTTCAAACATGGATGCTCGATGATGTTCATGTTTTCACATAGAGCTCACTTGCAATATTTTAAAACAAACAGCAATACTACAAAGTTATTAACTTCAAATGTTCTGTATATTTACTAAAAGGGTTGAACTGCATGTGTATGTAAAAAGAGATGTGCGAGACATCTAAATCAGCCTGTAAGAGTAAAGAGCAGGGGTGTCCAAACTTTTTTCAAAAAGAGCCAGATTTTATCACATAAAAATGCCTAAGAGCCAACGGTCTCTCCTTACATTTCTTTAACCATAAAAGGTAAAAGGTGTGCCATGTTAAGCAATTAACGTGGCCACTTCATCACTTTCTTTGGCAGTATTATCATTGGACTCACAGGCCACATGAAAAAACACTGTGGTAAGGCCAAGACATCTTCGTGTTGTTGCACTTTTCCAGCACGGTCGCTCCGGGTTAGCTTGTTGTAAGCATTAGCATGTTTTGTCTGGTAATGTCTATTTACACTGATTTCTTTATAGACAGCAACAGTCTCCTGGCAAATCAGGTAAACACAATTATTTTAGTTTTAGAGAAAAAATTTAATTTTCATCTCTCGTGGCAGGAGCAGCCTTTAACATCAACTTTCCTCTTTCGATCTAAAGTTGCCATAGCAGAAATTAGCTGGTAGTGGTCACAGCATGGCACACACAGTCAGGGGAAGTTACAGAGTGGTGCTGCCACCATGAGGTGAAAAGAGAAATTACATTTTGAACCTGATTATTTCTTAATTCTGTTTAACAGTGCTGGCCGGCCATAAATAATACATTTTAAGATGGATGCTTCGGGCTGTATAAAATCTGACCTCAGAGTGTCTGGATAGGTCTTTCCTGGACAACTTGAGGCTGTATTCAGCTTAAAGTCATTCTTCACTGCAAAACTCTGTTGACTACCTCAATTTACCCCTCCCGTCTGTATTTCTTGAAATGAAGATATTTTTTTTTCTCTCCCATGCTCCTCTATGTTAAACGTGTATTTTCGATAAATGCGAGTCACTTACTGTAGCTGCTTTTGCTAGCAGTCTACAGAGATGAAGTTCCAAAACATCAAAACTATCTTAAAATGTCCATCCAAAAATCTCAGCAGCTTCATCTGGTATAATCCAAGTCCTCTTTATCGTGTCGTAGGCTCAAAACTTTAAAAACACCGTTATTTTGGGCAAAAAGCTACTAAATACAACACATCTGATCCAATGTTTTGAGTCGTGTGTTACAGTTATTCTAAACGTTACACTAAACTATGGTGAATAAATGTTTCTTAAAAAAAGGTTACTGTGAAGAAACGCTGGAAGGAAAAAATTCTATTCTTCATTTTAAGACAAGAAAACAAGACAAGACGTTTCTAAGGGTGACTAATTGCTATTCTAAACAGAATTTTGTGGTGAAGTATCACTTTAAAGATCATGTAGCTACTTCACAGTGTCGCTCAAAGTCTGTTTGCATCAACAAACCTGAACAACAGAGCTGCTGCTGCCCTTGTCCCTCCTCTCCAGCTGAACGTCCTGGGACCAGTCTTCATCTCCTCGGGCCCTCACACACAGCTCTGTCATCTCTGAGTCCTCCAGCACGTAGGAAGGCAGCTTGGCTCCAGCCTCCAGGCAGTCACAGTGTTCCCTGACCACCGTCTGACCATCAGGCCCCACGTAGTGCTGCACCACCCGCAGCTCAATGTCCTGAGTCAGATAACTGCACATCACCTGCCGCCCACAAATTATTACCTGAAGAGAAGGAAGATACAGGGGAGCATCGTGACGGTTAGTGATAAAATAATTTATCTCACGCACAGTGGGAGGTAACAGATAAAGCCATAGACACAGAGAAGTTGTGTGAACATATAATGCCTCTAAAAGAAGCTTCCACATTCTCTGATCATTGAGCACAACCTAACAAGCACAGAAACACGAGTTTTGCTCAAACATTCAAATATACTTAAAACTAAATACAAAAAAGGCAATAGAAGCAATCTGAAGTTTTGTTCAGTATTTTCATTTCACAGATTAAATTATCAGTCAACGATCACAAAGTAATCAACACATTAATTGAGCATTACAGTAACTGGCAGCGGCAATGGTGGCAGATGCAGCGGCCGATAGCTCCTGCAAAATCTGCTACATTTTTACTACATTTTTCTACTTTTTCAACTTTTCGGTCCCTTATATGGAGGCACAGATTGTGTAAGACGGAGACGCACTCATTGGCATCATCAAAAGTTGTGTGGGATTTGAGTTGAGTGCAGTAGGCTGCGAGATGATATCCGCCCGTGGGGTCCAGCGACTGGCAAGTTGAGGGAGGAAAGAGAGGAGGCATCAGAGATGGAACTAAAGATTTCACTTTGCCAAGCTTCCTTCTGTCAAACGTACGATCTCATGAAAATAAGATGGATGAGCTACAACGCAGGCTCACTCAGCTGCGGGAGATCAAAAATTGTTGTGTGCACACCCTCCTCACCAAGACATGGTTAACCCCTCACATCCCAGATGAAGTTATTGCGCTAGATGGGCATGTCTTATTCAGAGCAGACCGGACACAAGACTCCTGTAGGCAAAGAGGAGGAGGGCTTTGTGTCTATGTGAATAATGCTTCGTGCTCAGGTGCAGTCAAAATTGATATATGGGGTTCAGCAGATGTTTGTACCAGATGCAGAGTCAAAAATACACTGCAGGAACTGTGTGACATCAGTAGCAGGAACGTGTCCCTCCTATGTAGCAGCAAAAATGAGTTAAATCACAGTTTCTGTTTTAGTCTGCAAAAATAACAATAAACCTTCCATAATTCCTTGATTGTCATTAATACCCCTGGCTTCATATGTTCCACCACAGCCATGAAAATGTGCCCAGTGTGTGTGTGTGTAATTAGAGATTGCGTGTGTGTGTGTGCAGTGATGTGTGTTAATGGCATTTATATGAGGGAGATTTATACGAGGGGGATTTTCTTTAACAGCAGTCAGCGTGATGTGCCAAAAATGAATGATAAAAAGACTGTCACAATAAAAGACCAGAGGGTAGCTAGACAGGAAGAGATATTACAGCAGTGTGCGACACTTCAAGGACAAATCCTCCCCATCTGTTGAAAAAAAACAAAAAAACACAAGAGGAGGTATTCTCACAAAGGCGGGAGCCAACCTCCTCTGCAGCGGCAGCCGCTGTCCCGCTCTGAGGCTTTGTGTTGTGAATTGGATGTGACCAACACTCATACCCGATCATTGCATCCAATGGGAACAAGATGTAAGCAAAGTCTGGGACAGACAGAGGAAGGAATGTGAGAGGCCGAGTCTGTTTTGTCTGGAGGACGAGAGGGAGGCATGTGTGACACTTGACACTGTTTACATAACAAAGTGTCACCACTGCAAGCTAACGGCATCGCTGCATTTTCAGGAATATGACGACTCAGCCTTGTATTTGTGGGAAAAAGTAAATATGATCCACCACAAATCTCGGTAAAAAAAAGGCAAAAGCGACAGGTTTATGATTTGGTTTATACCAGTTTATGATTTCCCGTGATCTTCTGTGTGGACTAATGGGGCTCATAAGTTGATGGCTTTGGGCTATTAAGTTTTTAAATAACTATAAAACAGACTGCAAAAACAGAATACAGTCTGTTGTTAGCTGAGCAACAACTTAATCATAGTTTACAAATGGATAAAAACTGGAGATTAGAGTGTTTTCCCAAAATTCGTCACGACTCATACTTAAGAGCTTTCATTTTTCTTTTGATTACAATGAAAACATGAAGAAAAAAAGAAAAAAAGTCAGTAAAAATTGACTGTACCTGTTTTTGGACACCGCTTAGCTGCACCACCTTGATGATGAGTGAGGCAGTGCGTCCTTTGTACTGAATGGTCCTCAGCAGAGTTCCTATGTTGTCCACGCTGAAGGCCTCTGACCAGCGCCAGTTCCCCCATCCCTCGATGCAGATGTGCAGCAGCTGCAGGATGGTACAAAGCAGAACACACACACAGCAACACAGACAGAAGACACCAGACATCAGAGGTTAGTCTTCTTGCCCTTTATTTATCCCCGGGCAAAAGGCAAGTAAACAACACGATTCTTTGTTTATAAGATTTTGTTAGGGGGGGAGACAGGAGACAACAAAGTTCCTGTTTACTGGTGCTGCACAAGCCTGCTGCTGTTGGAAGTAGAAATGGAAGGTCGCACACAATAAACTGGCTGGTGGAAAACAGCTGATGTGGAAGCTCATTATGGTTGTGTATGTGTGTGTGTGTGTACTAGTGCGGTTGGATGTAGAAAGCTCTGTTCTCCTCACATCTAAATAAGAGGCAGAGAGTTTGCTTTTCGACCTTTTCAGCTTTATATCTACCCCTTCGATGTGGAGCACGTCCATGTGTGTGGCTGCGTGGAAACACAGACTCAGGAGGACAGTGATAAACAGACGCGGTCCTATCTTTTGACGTTTAAACAGCTTTACGATGGTGACAACTTTCCGACCGACAATTTTCCACACAATTTCTTGTTTTGTGGCCCATGACATGGCAGCAGGGCTGAAAAACGTAAAAAAAAGCATGATTTCTAGAAAATCTGTTACTCTATCTGCAGACAGTGAGCAGACAGGGGATTTCGATGCTTTCTTCATTGCACAGTATCACAGCACGCAAACACTGACATGCATACGCGTTGCCACTGCCTTTGTTAAATGTCCTCCCGTTGAAATCTCCTTTAAGTGACTTTGTCACGAGATTCTATATTTTGCATAAGGTCTAGTTGTCAGTGTGTTCAATAAATATTAAAACTGTGTCACCAAGGTTACATGCCTCTGTGACAAACAGGAGGTGTTTGAAATTTTCCTCCCCATTCACTTAAACTGTGCTGTTTAAATAGCAAATATTGTACAAATATTGTGAAATAAACGATTACAACTTAGCAATTTTGTTTTGTTTTTTCCCCCATGAAGTGCATGGTTGTGACATGTAACAATGATACAGACAACATAAGTCATGTCTATCACCATCGTTTGCTGGTTGGAGCTCGGGAGTGATGGAAGCTGTGGTTGTTGTCTATCGGACATCCAGACGTCAATACACTGTGGGATGAGCTGCAGTTAAACAACTCCATGCTGCGTGTTTTTATTTAGCAATCATTTTCATGACAGTGACTGTCGCAGTGGGAAAGGATCCATTACTCAAGAAAACTGCTGTTCCCTCGGTTATCCCCAATCGCATTGGTCCATCTGCACAGGTGAGCCAATGAGCTAAGTTGTTCCTCATAATCACTCTCAAAATCAGCTTCGGCCTCGATCACTTGTGTTGTGATTCTCTAAAACGTGCAAAGCGTGAAAATTCACTTAGGAACTGCTGAGTTTTTTCATACCAGCAAAAACTGGAGAACAGCTAGTGTGCATTGATCTTGAAAGACTTCTGTCTGAAAGAGTGGATCTATTTTTGTTTTAAAAATGATAATAACACAAAAACTAAGCACGGAAATAACAAACAGAACTCAATCAACTTGACCTGTAGGTTATTTAATGTATAAATAATATGATGTGTTTAAAACTTTAAATTTTAAGCGCATTATATTTTTCAATTCAACTGAACAGGAGGAAAATTTCAAACACCTCTCCTTCATCACAGAGGCATGTAATCTTCATGAGTCAATTTTAATACTTCTTGAACACATCTGACAACTAGACTTTACACCATATATTGAATCATGTTACAAGTCACTTCGAAAAGATGCAGTACAAAAGTCAAGTATGCTGGTCAAATGTCCATCCATGCATTCAGAACATCTGTGCTACAGTGAGGTCATACACAGACTCACCACAGGATGCTGAGCACTACATGACAAGGAAACTCATTTGTCAAACAATGTGAGTGTTGTCATGAGATTATGGTTACAATAGAGGAGAAGAACCATAAATACAAAGAGAGATCTAAAGCCTGCTCCCCTCCCGAGGCCACGTGGCTGACCTTCCACCTGACTGAACTCTCTGCGTCAGCCCTACTGCCAACACAAGTTCAAACTAGCGCCAGTAACACAGAGAAGAGAGAGAAAATGTGAGAAAGACAGAGAATGTAGTATTAGTGGGAGAGTCTAAAAAGACAGGGGAGAGAAGGGGGTGGACTGGTTTGATACTCTCCCAGAGGAGTAGCAACCAGACTGAAACCCCGAAAAGCGCTTTTGAAGATTTACACTTTGCCTCGTCGCTTCAATGTGCCGAACATTTAGCCAATCTGTTTAAAGGAAAACAAATTACTCCAGAGGTCAAAGAGCATGGGGGGACTCTGGTCAAGACCTTCTATGTTTCTCTCAACTGCAGTCTTTCTTCACTGTTTGAAGGCAGATTTCATTACAACAACATTCATAATCAAAGCCTGAATTCAGTTTCTTCAAGATCATTCCTCCTCCCTGTCGGCTGAGTGGAAATGACATAATTTCTCGGATCTCCTGCTTAGTGGACTTGCTCACAAGGAAAGTGGCAGAGTGGTGTAAACAGCCAGGTGGCAGAGGTTAAGGTTAAGTCTTAGGGTGGAGATCATTCTCAAAACCAGCACTTAGATTATAATCAAGACCTGTTAAGATTATGGGGATTTGAGGAAAACTATGGAAATGGTTATGCACAATTTTCCACCATTCCGCCCTTACTTTTTCTAATTTCTCTAAAGTCTTCCTTAGCTTCGCAGTATTATCCTCTGTCTTTAGGATTTTGAGTGGTGCTGCATCGGTGTTTATTATACTCAAAATCTTGCGGCTGTGAACCCACGATGCTGTGCCACGGCCACATCTGCCAGGACGGATTTGTTTTTTCAACACGTCTCTCTCCTTTAACCCCTCTGTTCCTCCCATTCTCGCTGTGCTCTTTATCACGCCTGTGGCTCAACTTGACCTTTGAGGGAGAAGTCATAATAATGTCTCTTCTCAAACTTCAAACAGTGACTGTGCTCTTGTTTTAATTCATCACTGCTCTGACTCAAGCGGTGGAAGAAAAAAAAAAAACAGCAGTGACACAGATGAACTGGACACGTAGGACAACAAAAATGAAAAACAAGAAGCTGTTTTGCCTCTTTGTGACTTATCCAACTGCTGTGACACTGAGAAAAGCCAGTCAGCCACATGTGGTGGTTTTAAGCACATGGATTAGGCTTGGCCTTACACCAGCGATATTCAACTGAACACAGGAGTGTAGCAGTAAAAATGTACTTAGAGGAGGAGGAGCCTTCATATGAGGCAATTCATCACACAGTCCATTAATTAGTCGAATTAGAGGATAGGTTCACATTTTTTGAGTCATTTTCAAAATAACACCTGCATGCCCACATGTACACTGAAGGAGTTATTGGTTGCTGTATTAATTCCTCCTGTCCATACAGTACAAGCCAAGAAGGAATCCCTTTCTAAAACAATTTTAGTGTAAGTAAAAGAGGACAAAGTCCACTGTCATTATGTGCAAAAATGCATTACAAAGCTAGACTAAAGCTAATTTGAGACTCCAGCAGTCCAAGTTCAACAAATAAAGGGGGGAACTCTGAAGTTATGTTTTTTTTAATACAAAATTCCCACTTTATGTCACTGTACCTCCGCTGCAGTTCAGCAAGAGAGTACTGCACATGAAAGCATACAGGGAATATCATATTACAACCTCACAATGACATAAACTTACAGCTGCAGTTGGTAACTTTGGGGTAAACATCAATAACTTTTTGTGTTCTCTTTGGAAAAAATGTCATAATACCCATAGACAGCTGTTAGCGAGTGAGGTGGTCTGAGAGTATCGTGAGATCTCTGTGTTTTCTCATGCCTCTGTATTCAGGATTGGTAAAAATCCTATCGCTCCTGTTCTATTTGCCCAATCAGTGATGCTCTCTGTACTCTCTGTCCTGACAGGCCAGTATGCTGCGCTTTTTAGTGCAGGTGATGTCAGTTCCTGCTGATTAGTTGTTTGTGCCTTACGCTCTGACTCGCCTCTGCTGACAGCAGAATGTCTGAAAGTGACACCGTCAGTACTCAAGCTTTAGACGGACCAGTTTATTCCACTGCAGCTTTCCCTGCAGCCATTTTGTCTCGGTTTAAACTGGACTTAAAAGAGAGAGCGACAACAAACAAAAAGAGTCACAGCTACAGCTAACGTTAGCTTGTTAGCAAAAGTTACCAACTGCAGCTTTAATTGATTTAAAACTCACACTGCTGAAGCCTCATATTTGCTTCAGATGAATTGTAAAATGCATTTTTGTCCAGAAGAAGAACTGTGGACTTTGTCCTTCCTCACTTATTCAAGTTTGTTTCCATGCTGCCAGAATATAGAGGAACCAATTTCAGCAACTGATAAGCCTTTAAAACACAAGTGGCCATTTCAGTATTATTTTAAAGCTTAAAAACACACGGTGGATGACAAAACAAAAGTGGAAAGGGGAAGCCAGCTGTTTATTGCACTGATACAACAAGAGGTAATTTATCATTGTTAATTTCTCACTCACAGGTTTTTATTTTGCTTGGGGATCCTCCAGGCATCTAAAGAGACTATAGTTACATCTGCTTTCTAAGATCTCCATCCTCAAGAGCCAAAAGGATGAAACACTTCACAGGGTCTAACATAAACTGCATGTAGTGACACAGCCAGCATGCCAAGGTGGAGAACAAACGTGGAAAAAAAGTAGTGCAAAACATTTATGGTAAGAATGTAAGTATTTGAAAAACAGAAAATAGTCAGATTTCACTCTGAAATGTCAACTGTAACATCATGTAGCATCTGTATGGTCTTAATAAAATTAGGTTATTTTACTTTACTAGCATCTTCAAAAAAACTAACCCTGTTTTGAGCAAATCCAACGTTCTGCTTGTAACCTCAATTTCGAATTGAGTTTATGTCTCATTTCCAAATAAATCTCTTTAAAAAACTCCTACACACACCCTCAGTAACTGGCACTGAGATGAAGATTTTGTGTCCAAAACTAACACAGAATCCATCTGTCACATAACGATCATTTCCCAAGTTGGGTATTGAGTGTAAAGAAAATGTGAAATTGAAATCTCAGTCTCTCCTCATTTCCATCACACCCCCAGGGAGAGATTGTGATAATGACTGGCTGATGATGGACACTTCACTGGGCTCCAGCTTTAGTACTCGAGTGATCTGCATGGGAATTGTTAAACTGAGTAATTGGATTGAATTGCACAAAGCATTTTCATTCCGTGATTGCATTGTACTCCACTGAAATATTGTCTGTTATCTTTTTTGCTGATAGTGAGCAGGATGTGACCGAGGTCGTCTCGTACTGTTGCTTTTCCAATAACAACTCTGGCCACAAGCCCTGACAATAACAAAATAGAAGCATTTATCAAAATTCTTTGGACGCAACTTGACCAGTGGTATTGGTCAATATCACTAAAAGGCTTTAGTCAAACATATTTTCACTCATCAATATAATCAAAATGCAATTATGAATCCAAATTCTTTAGAAATAAACTAACCATAAGTTACAGATATGCCTATCGCTCTGACAGTACATCCCTGGCTTGTATCATTCTGAAGGATTTCTGTGACTTCAGCCTACATACAATAATGTAACTGAGATACAGAAAATTTATCTCATTTGCATGGTGATGATTCACGTGACTGATCTGACAATAGGACTCTCCATTCCTCCTTGAACTGAGTGAACTCCATTCTTCCGTAGTTTGGTGTCCACGGTCAAACTGTAGGGACACATCATCACCGTGATGACTTGCCTTGTAGTGGTCAAACATGGCCATGATGAAAGCTGTAGTTTGATATAGTTTGTATAATACTGTATTACCGCTGGGTTTACTGGCTTTGCCACAATCCAATCGGCTTAAATAACTGCCGGTATTGTTGAATGCTGAGCACATAATGACGCTTTGACAGATGTTTTCAAATCAAACAGTCTGCTGAAATTGTGACTAACCTAAACATAATAAGGAACACCTGTCGACTAAACCAAATATCACAGGGTCAGAATGATGACGTTAAAATCAACACAGATCGTGTCGGGACCATGTATGGGCTTATCACAAGATCAGCACCACATGGACCTTTTGAAACTCCATCACCCAGACTCCCCAGTTGCTATGGAAACAAAATGCAGAACCCAAACATGGGGCTGACACATTCAGTGATGGTGTTAAATTCTGAGAATTAACATCACCACCCGCCTGAGCTTCGAATTATATTCAGTGAGTCAATCAACCATCCAAATATCATCATGGGTACGATGTCATGCCTTCTTCCTGGTCCATTGCTTAATAGTGTCCCCAGAGAAAATCATTAGCTACACAGTTTCCTGTAAAGAAAGTAAAAATATCACTCAGTCATAACCAAAGTAATGAGTATTAACTTCCCAGTAAACACAGAGTCATTACCTCATTCTAATGGCAAACACTCAAGTATCAGCTTCAGTCATGTCAGGACGAACATGGGCACAGGCACAGATGGACAGAAAAATACATAGAGATGGATAGACACGACATCACTCTCTTTCTCACATGCACCCACACACTACAAGCCCTCCAACCCTTGTCCTCCTGCAGACAGAACGAGTCACTCCTGCCACTGTAACCACTATTCGTCTATTGTCCTCTGGCAGGAATGTGTTTGGGCACACATAACACAAATTAAGTGTCTGTCCGCAGTGGAGATGTAATCAGTGTTCCTGGATGCTGTGAAGACAGACTGTCAAAGCCGCAGTGGTTGTCGGTTGTCTACCCATTACTACCATTCCTTCATTCCATCTTACTCAGACTATAACAGGAGATTTCAGACTTGGAGACATCATGGAGAAGAGATTTAAACAACAACAGTAGCTTTGCACACTACTTTCCATAACAGGCCCAAAGAGGCTGCGGCAATTCTTAGATGGTTTATTACCAGTCAATTACACCCAAACAAGCTAAATTAAACTCCCTGAAGCTTGAAACATCTTTAAAATTGAAAATGATGTGAATTTGGTTTTATAAAATGAAGGTTTAAAAATAGTCTGACACGTCTCTCTGAACTGTCGATCTTATTTACCGTCATCTGGGAGTAGATGAGAATAGAGAGTTCTGGAACAGAGGCCTGTCTTGTCTGCTGAAATAACTTTGGGACCAGGGAGCTAGCTAGCCACCTAACAAATGAGAAACAGGTTTATACCCAGACAGTAAAACAAAAGAATATGGATAACTTTGTCCTCTAGAAAGAATTAGCATGGGAAAGAAGAAAGATGTAGACAAAGTTTGACTGCAGTAAGACATGAAAAACAGCGTAAATTAGTTAAAGTGAGAACAGAAAGACGCAACAGCATCCTTGCCAGGGCAGTGAGGGCTAACCCATGTAACATGAGGGAATTATGGTGGCTTTAACAGCTGTCTGCAATGCTTCTCTCCTCCTTGGCTCCCTCTCTCTGACAAAAGAAGCAAGGCAGTGCAACATCAAAGACCCAGATTTGCAAGTCTAAGAAGCGGTTTGAGAGCTGGAAGAAGGTACAGAGAAAAGGCATTGTGTGGGTCCGTGGTTGACAGAGGAGATGTTAAGAGGTTTATGCTTGACTAACACTGTTCCATAGTTCTCTCTCTGGTTTCTGCCAAGGCATCTTAGACATCCAGAGCCTAAAGGGTTCCAGGAGACGCAGACGCGGCAAGTGCACCAAATGAAGGGAGCTGACAAAAGGAGTACTGTCTGGAAGGGGAGAGGTTTGTAAACCACATGGTGGTGAGATGAAGAAGTCAGTGGTCGAGGACCCTTGGAAGGACAGAGACCTTGTCTCCATCTAAAAACACAAAATAACAAAAGCTCCCTGTGGGCCGTAGGAATAAAACACAGGGAAACTATTGTAACATGTTGCACACATACAATATACTACAGACGGTCAAAAATAGTTTCACCTCAGGTTTGTTCAGACTAATATTCACCCAAAGATCCACCCTTTCTACTTGCTTATTTCTGTTCAAAATTCCATGACATTGTAGCCCATACCAGTGGACACTGGGCAATCGACAGGAAAATATCAGTGTACTTGACAGCTAACATATACTGTACATAAACACAATTGCTCAGACATGCACAAAAAAAACCCAAACACCCCTACTGCGCATAATCACAGGCTGATAAGGCAAAAGGGGACCTCAGTCACCCAAACAACAACCATGACTAAAGTGTCTCTAATCAACCAGCAACTGTGGGCTGCCTGTAGTCTAACTTAGCAAACATGAATGCAATTGATGTCTCCAGTGGTTTGACAATGCAATGCATAGTGCAATGTAACACTTTATTACAGAGAGGAATGGTTCACTACAAT
>JAQLOL010000025.1:24879651-24908092 GCA_029783665.1 Naso thynnoides
TTCTATCAGTCTTACATACAGCATAAGTGAAGCTTAGTTTGACCTCAGTTTTGAACTATCGTCACGGCTTCATGACAATACGAGAAGATTCGACTGAAGCTTACAGCTAGAGGAAGGACAAGGTAAGAAAGAGGAGGTGAGTCTGCTGGCTTTTTGACATGCTGATGGAATTTATATAAGAATTAATAAAAAGTCATGAGTTATTTGAATTAATGACCGCAAGAAAGGTCTCTGTGATATTATCATGAATACAAGAGCAGTGCATGTTACCATGACTACAACGGCATAATCATAACTCATAACTAATTATGGCTATTTGAGAATAAATTACAACCATATACCAAGCAGTGTCTTTTATTTCTATTTATTGCTTTGCACCTGGAAGTGCTCCAGCTGTTCTGGCTGTGGTGGTCTGGTATATGACCATGCTGGGTCGTGAGGTTTCAATTGTGTGGTGGTTGAGGAATCTTCTCCACGGTTCAATGCCGACCCTACAGGCCACATCACAACAGGCCTGCCTGCCAGCCTTGACACCAGGAAACATGAAAATCACTGAAACAATTACAAACGCTGCATACATCCTTCTGTTGCGGAAGGACAGAGCCTGTTAGCGTTTCCAACTGCGTGTGATTACGTTTTAAATTAGGATCAAATTTTTCTATGAAGCACAATGTGTGCATGCATGCGTCTGGAATGTAAGCCTCCATCAGATCAAGGACACTTTTTAGCTAAACTCTGTGCACAGACAGGCAGCTTGTGCTTAATTGCGCCTTCACAAGTTTTCTCGTCATGTACAAGATTGTGTTTCAATCAAAACCTCAAAATGGGAAACAATACCCAATGATCAAAGCATACCAGCTTTCACTGAAGTCGAACAAATATTTAAAAGCATCTTCTAAAAAATCAGACTTCTGTACTCCACCTCTATCTACCCTTTAATCCACTACCACCATGTCCACATGCATCACATTTGCATTATAATTATGCCGTGTTTTTCCCCATGTGTTAGAGAGTGGTGAAGGCTGGAGGTAGTTAAAAGGTTCAGTACAAGTTACAAGGCTACTGCTGTAAATACCAATCAATACAGAAGGCTTAATCATGTCAGGAACCGATTCCATACCAGTGGGACACGTACATACAATCTACAGGGATATGTTTAAGAGTGAATATGTCTCCTTAAAAGTCAAGACTGTGTTGTGTACGAGTACAAACAGAGAAGGTTATGTGTGAGCATGTGCGTGTGTGTGTGTTTGTGTGAGGACTGTTTGCCTCTATTTTGGTTCTCAAGATATTGGGAAAAGATGCCATTGAAATAGCCAAATATATCACCCAATCAGTATCAGAAAGGCCTTGGCTAAGAGCATAAGACCAACAAATAACCTTACTAATCACACTTGGCATGTTGGGTAAAACCCATCATGGATACCAGCATGTCCAAAACACTCCAGTAAAGCTGCAATATGAACACCCATTACAACACCACCAATGCTCTAAAGTCTTATTTATGGCGGAATTAACCAGCAGAAATAGGGAACAGTCACTACCATGTGCTAAATGATGCAATGATGAAGCCAAGGGTCAATTATGACCCATCATCCAACACGGTCAGTCAAGAGCTTTTGATGAATCGATGATGCCACTGGGTGAAAACAAAGGTATTAAACCACAAGCCAAAAAAAATCATTTTTTAATACAACCTGTTTAATTTTAGTTTTTCCACAGGTAAAATACTACAGCTGTTCCTTGAAAAACATAAGCCATTATTTCTTTTACCTGGCAGTGAGAGTCTGTGTGCATGTAAAACCATGAGACTGCCTCACATCTCCAGAGGCCAGTATATGAGTCAGCTGAGCCGAGCTGAGCTATGATAGGGCACACAAAGCCAGAGAGGCTGGGGTGTTTGTATATGTGTGTGCGTGTGTGTGCAGTAGACAAGTGGGTGGAGGACTAGGGCCAGATGAAGTCTTGGCAGGTGTCACCACTCAAGTTTTACCGTGTTTTCATGGGCATCACTTCATACACAAATATCCTGGCTACCAGAGGCAGTGCTGAGAGCTGAGAACTGAGAGATGACGAGGACCATAGGACTAGAAGCCCAAGAACAGACAAAATGTAGCCTCTTAGTCAGAGTTTACAGCAAACTGAAAGGCAGCTTCATCCTGCAAATTTTATTACCGCTGGAATACGACCCAAACCATTCTCATGAAATCCACTTTATTTTTGAGTTTGTTTAGTTGATACTCCATCTGGGACAAAAGACCGTCTTTCAGCATATCCTCTTAATGTACATACACTTTCTACAGATTTCCTCTAAGGATTTACAAGCCCCTGGCTCCGAATATACTGAAACAGTTATATGCAAGTGCTAGTAATCAAACAAAATGGTAAATCCCTTGTTACCTTAAATGTCTGACTGTATCTCACTGCTTTACTGTGTAAATGAACAAGTCATCCCTGAAAACTTTGTAATCTAAAAGAACATAGCACTGATTACTTTATCCACTTTAAATGCACTTGCACTAGCAGTGAAAAGTTGTCTGGAGATGCATTTGACATTTTGATGTGTAAAATTATTTGTTTTGAAGTGGTTAAATTAAAGGAGAGGTTTGTTTTTTTGCACATTAAGCCTTAAAAATAAGGATATTTACGATCATATAAAATGTTCTGCAGCATTATTATGATGAACGGTGATTTCACAAGAGCTGGAGCTCATTGTTGTCGTCATCGCTGACTGGAAACGGCTGAAAACAATGAAGGAGCATGTGCTCTCAGCAAACATACACCGATATATAACCCGGAAACGGCTGTTTGTTTGTTACATGAAGTAGCTGAAAGAGACGTTTCCGAGTTATATGCCAGTGACTAACTTTGTATTCCACTTTGTACACCACTTAACATTTGCCAGGTTTCTCTTCTTTTACATCGAATGTTTGTTGTATTCTTTGACGGATTTGCTGAGTGCACATGCTCCTCCGTTGTTTTCAGTCGTTTTTAGCTAGCAGTGATGTCAGCAATTAGTTCTAGCTCTCTGGACTGCACCGTTTTGTCATAATAATACTTTAGAACATTGTATATGATCTTAAATATCCTTATTATAAGGCTTAATGGGCAAAATTGAATTCTCCTTTAAAGATGAAAATTGGAGGATAATTTCAGCCTTCAGGTCTCTAACAAGCTATTACACATTCAGCAAAGCTATGAAAGCTACTTCAGTAATCTGTTATTGAAAATGTGATTTTGAGTGTCGGTTCATGGAGCTTTTACCTTACTATATTCCTTGGAGCGTGGTTAGATAAATATTCTATGTGTTGCATTTCTTACAGTCTAATCTCCCTGTTACCTTTTGCCAGCTGTGCAGGGCAGTGTCGAGTGTGTGGATGGAATACTGGCTGATATTGAGGAACACTGGGTCCACATACACATTCACATCCAATGTAGTGTTTTGAGGGCAGCAGGTTGCTGCGGCCTGGCCCTGAAAGATACAAGAGAATAAAAACTCGATTAACTGAATTCTACGTTTTTCTAAACAAACATAAAAAGGTATCAATAGCTGAGCTCTACCTGTAATACACAAGGCTGAAGGAGCTGAAGGTGTGTCAGGTTTCGGTACTCCAGCAGCTTGCAGTCTAGCTGGGTTGAAAAGCTGAACTCCTGACAGTGACGTGGTCCGGTGCTCCACTGGCGCAGGAAGACTCGTGGTTCTCGAGCACCAATCACCATGAACTCCTGCTCCTGAGGTAACTTCCTGTCTGGCAGGAAGGGGCGAAGTTGTCGAGATGGAACTGGAGGAGTATGACACAGAATCTTTATTTAGAGACTTTAATGTACAACTTTAAAAAATGTTTTTGGACTTTGTGCCTTAATTGATAGGACAGATAAGGAACTGGATAGGAAATGGGGGAAAGAGAGAAAGAACTCATGCAAACGGGGTGGAATCAAACCCGAGGTTGCTACAGCGTGGACACAGCCTTTGTAAATGAAGTGCCCACCCTACCAAGTGAGTCACCAGGGTGCCCCATTATAAGACATTTTTAATGAAAACATAACTACCAACATTTGGTTTAACTTCTTTAAAGTAAAAAAGAACAATATGTTTATCAGCAATTATGGATGAAGTAAAGAGGAAAAATTAAGCACATAGCTGCAAAAACAGAAGAAATCAATATGTGCATCACTGTGGCATCCCACAAAAGGTCAGACTCAGTCTGCACTGACATAATTACACACAAGACTGTTAGAGATCATAACATATTATTGCAATGGTTTCTAGGTACTCAGTAAATTAACTGACTAATTAATGGCATGATGTTTAACAGAAGGAAATGATCATTGGCTCTGTGTTTGACTCTACTATGATTCACCAAAAAAGAACAAACAAACACACAACAACGATTGAGCCTACTTTCTACACCAATAAAAACTAGAAAATTTCTCTGAGAAATTTTGAGTGTGCCTGATGCTTTGTGCCTAATCAGCAAACCCATGGTGCCATTGCTCAGTAAATATTATTTCCCAGTCCTCACAGAGACCATTAGTTTTTAATCAGTGTCCCCATGAAGATATCAAAGCCTGAGTTGGTGTGCTTTTGTTTGCAGTAGTTTGAAATGTCCTCACAGAGATATTTAAGCATGTGTGCGCTTAATTATCCAGTCAACGTCAGCTTTGTTTAACTGTATCTTGACACCTTAATATTGGATCCAACTTACAGAAACTGAGAAATTGCCCTGATCGCACATCTTGAACATGTGGGTATTTTGGCAAAACCATGAGCTGCATCGACAAAACGACCCGATGTATAGTGCCACAATCTTGAAGCCTGAGCAAGAGAGACAAAGTGGGTCCACCTGCCTCTTTTCTAGAAATTTCAAGCATCAGTTGTAATTTCTGCTTATGGGAGAAATCAGTGAACTCTTGTCACACAGAGCCTGGCTGAGCCTAAAGTATAAGTCTGACTGCTTCCAAACCTATATCAGAAGAACCCTCACAAAATTTCCTGTGGTTTGGCCAAAGTTGTGGGATTTACTGGGAATCATGACATCATGACAGAGTCATGACAGAGTGGGTGATGACATCACCCACTCTAGCTCCCTGAAGATTCCACGATACACACCTATTATAAAATCTGAAGAGGAACAAAATGGCATAAAACTAAAACTGTAATATCTCAAAAACAGTAAAAGATAGCAAAACCACGTGAATACAAGAGTAATAGTTCCAAGTCCTTTGTCTTGTTTAAAGTTTGAATGAAGTCCATAGCTGAAACTATGTGGAAGCAATACAAGTTCAAAGACGGGTGGGTTTGATCATTTTCGCAAAGTTTTTCCCATTCATTCTTAGGGGCATTTTTCGCAATTTTTGCATACACTGTTTTACGAATCGTTACCAAAGTCATAGCACACAATTCCTGATAATTACGCAGCTTTTGATATAAGTTTTATATATCTGCGCTCAAATCTGCGGCGCATGTTACACGCTGAAACTTGGCGAAGAGGAATACCAAATGTGCTCCTGTATGTGCTTTGCAGATCGGGCACACAAAAAAGAAAGTTCTGAGTCATACTGTTTAATAGCTATGACCTAAAAGCAAATACTAAAACACAACAACTTGCGACAGTATATACTATATCCTACCTGTGCCCAGCTGTTCGAGGTGATGGCAGAGGTGAATGTCCAGCTGTGCCAGTTGCAGGGATACCCCAAGGCTGGGGACAAACCAGGGTGCAAAGCAGGAGTCCACACGGGTGCAGGCTGCCAACGCCATGGGAGAAACCAACTGATCGCAGGGCAGCTGGGATCCACAATCACTATCTGAACTGAAGGGGCAGAGAAGATACAGCCGAATATGTTCAGATTCTGAGTTTTTTCTAACTATGAAAAACAAGACAGTGAACATTAGAAAACACTGAAACTGCAGCTCAAAGAAATAAAGCAAAAAAACAAAAAAAACCCAAAAAACTATTAATTGAGGGCACAGGTCAATATGTGAATACAAAAAAAACAAAACAAAACGAAGAATAAGAAATATATTATGATTTTGTGATATTGTGATTTAGCATTGAAAAACTAGTATGAAAATTAGTACGTGGTTTTTGATTTTTCTATTATACTTTGTTTTTTAATCCTAAAAGCTTAAACATGGCTTTGGAATAATATCTCAAATGATTCTATTCATTAATTAAAGATATTTGATTATTTTTTGCAGCTGGATGCTTTGTTACTTATCCAGGAGGCTTACAAATCGTGTGACATCCTCATAAATTTCCAGTGAGATAAATGCTGCAATTATTTAAACAAAAGAAATGAATATCGACAGCGATGCGGACAGGGCCCCCTCAGTGTCCAAGGCTGTGAGTTTAGGTGCATTATTACTGCCGCAGTTTGCAGCAGAACCTCTCCATGGACATTAATTGCATGTCATGGTTGATGATGTTGAATGGAAGGTAATTGAAGTGAATGACCATTTGCTCTGTAATTTGCTGCTACCATGATCCACCATAAAAACTGCAGCAGGAAACGCTCAAAACCCGAAAAACGCTGGTGCAGCAGTGTGCTCCTTAAAAAGATAAGCATCATATGTTGACAATTTTCATTACTTCCAGTTGGCAAGGCAGCCAAGTTATTTTTCTGGTGGAAACTAAAGTAAGGCAGATGAAACGAGTGCGTAAGGAAAGGGGAATCAATTTTGATCAAAAAAGACAAATAATTTAAACATAAAGGAAATGTAGTGTTTGGAGTATGATTGTAATGAAACACAGATGTATATTTTGCTTTACACTGTATCTGTTACTGTAGAGTTTTCTCTGTTTCTTTTCTTACATGTTTTCTTAAACCTCCCTTTTTGCTCCTCTGGAGCTCTCTACAGCAAGCCACACAGAATGTGGGCTTGGCAATTCTCTTCCACTGAAAGTTCCCAATGTCCCGAGAGGAGGAAAAAATGTGGGTAGAGAGAAAAAAAGAGAGCAAATTAAGATGAAGAAGGAATGATAAGACGACAGAAATAATTGAAAAATGGCAGAAGCACAGAAGATGTAACAGCATGAAGGGTAAGACATGAAATAGATGAAGAAAGGAAGCAGTGGTAGCAAGAAGATGGGAGTAAACGCACGCTCTTTGAGGTGCTACAGTGCTTGGTGGGCGCAGTCTGACCCACCCATCCTAACTCAACCCTGCCCATCCCAGGCCAGGCCAGGCCAGGCCTAAGAACTTCTGAGCCAACCCAAAGGGGGCTTTACTCTTCTTGCTTCCCGTGAGCTTCCTCTCGATTAGATACACTCAAGGTAAGCAGGAAGGAATCCGGATGGGCCCTGACAGGCACTTGGTGTGCTGGGAAATCTCATTAGGCCGATCTGAACGCCTTCCAAGCCCGCTCCCTGCTCCTGCACACCAGATGTGGGGCGAGGGACACATTGCTAGCTCTTTGTGCTCACCGGCCTGGGTGCACTCACTTTCTCTGCTTTCCCTCACACTGGACAGCACAGTTACTGTAGATCCACACTCAAACATGTATGTAGGCATACACACGATCCCTTGCAAACAAGCCTGAGAGAACATGCATGCATGCAACACATACAGGCACAAAGGAACAGTACAAAATTTAGAACAAAGCATATGAAAAAAAATTTTTTCCCTCACCTCTGCTCATCTCCCCCCTCTACATTATTATTGAGGACTATCCTCCACAGGTCTGAGGCCACCAGCTCCTTCTGCTGGTCAGTGAGGCTGAGGCTGGGCAGCTGCAGCTGGCAGGCACTGCTCTCTGAAAGGCTGAACTCTCGGTACGGAACAAAGGCCTGCTGGAGCTCGTCCCAGTACTCTAGGCTGCATGGTACCTGAAAGGAAGGACAAAGCAAACAACTTACATATGTAATCCCAAAATATGTATTTTATTTAAAAGTTTTATAAATCCTCTCTATCCATCTTCAGGCAAGCAGTGGTTTATTGTACATTAATTAGTTTCCTTCAACTCGGACTCAAGCTCCTTTAATGGGACGCACATAGCCAGCCCGAGACCGACTCTCTGTTTCCATCTCTGAGGATTATAAAAAATGACACATCATCACAAATCACAAAAAATACTTTTCATATGAAAAGTATAAAGATAAAATTATAAAGGCCCGGGGCACATTTACAACATATTTCTGCAGTAATGGTGCACTGCAGCTCTTTTTTTATTTGCTGGACTAACTCAAAGTTACTGCTGCTGTTACTACTCATTTGCAGCATACCAGTGTATTTCTTGATGTATCTACCAGTCTATGAAATTTGATCCTTAAGATGCTGGCTTTGGCCCATCAGACAACAGCAGTGTTTTTATAGCCCCAAACTTAGTCTCCTCCATGGAGAGACATAAGTGTTCTTACTGTTGTAACCCTCACTTGTTCATCTCTATCACTTGAGGTTTCAGTCCAAACAACGAGACTATTGTAACACCCTCAGTTAAACCCTGATTACTCATCAGGATTCAGGACCAGCATCAAGATTACTGCAAGGCTTTGTTATTGCACAAAAGGTACTACAACCTAGTTACACAACATATTAAGCAACTGCAGCGATCTGCTAATCATCAAGCACTGATACTTTCTGACCCTTTCAAGTCCTGGGGAATCCCTGTCTGGGAAAGGAAATGACAGAGTGATATTTTTGTTGTGACTGTACTACAACCTGGACTTGTACTCACTTCAGACTGACCCATCATTAATTTTTTGTTTAATCGGAAAAAATTACAACACTCAGACCACAGACCACCAATGCAGCAGGACGACAACTCATTTCCATAACAACACAGCATGACCACAGCGGAACTAAACGTCAGGCAACTGTGAGCTACATGAAAGCCATTAGCATTGAAGTCCTGGAGCTCATTCTCAGACTGAATAACAATCAGGTTATGTGAGTGTTCTCACATTATGTGATGACTGGTAGGCCTCCATTCATTCCTTTCACACTGTGCCAAAATTTGCATAAATGTGTCTGGAGCTCCTGTGTGAACTAAACCAGGTTCTCAAGTTCCTTCGACCACCTGCACAACTCAGCTACTGATGGATCAGTGGTGGCAGGAGGCTCTTAGCAGCACACCTGAAGGGTGCCAGGCAGTAAGACTTGTGTGTGCTTGTGCGTGTGTGTGAACGAGTGCATTTTCCTGTGTGCACACATATGTCGGTGACAATCCAATTGCTTACCGGAGGTACAAGGCTCCCTTTACAATTACCAAACTTACAGAGTTGTCAACAAGTTGGTATGTGTGTATGAGAAAAGTTTTGTGTTCACAAAATGTGTGTGTCAGTGCGTCCTTGCATTCATATGTGTGAGGCCATACTATTGGTGAGGAATGTATGAGGTAACCGTAGCTTACATCATGTAGAAAATGCCACACAGGTCTTCTTGGAACCAACTTCGCATAATTGTACCTGACAGAGTGGTGCACCCGCAACCTTAACACCGAGCCACCGGAGCGGAAACTCGCTGAATCTCTGCAGAGAATTCTCAGAACTGCGTTGCTAAAACACTGAGTGTTTTTTTTTGTATTTCACCTGTGATATTCTATACGCATGACGGCATGCCAAAATGAAAATGTGAGGTGCATATATGGTACAGTGGGATACATTTGCATTGGTGAATTTGCGTCATTTTCCCTTTGACTTGTAGCCTGGCCTTGGCGGAGAGTGGAGATGAAATGGATAACTATTTTAAAAAAGTTGTAGGGACAATGGAAAAAGAAAGAAAGAAGTGAAATAAATTTTTTAGGTATGTCAAATTGGACGTCTGGTGCTGGCTTTTAGAGGGAGGAGGCACCTGTGTATATGTCAACTGTGTATACGTGTGTGTATATGTGTTCAAGAGAGAGACTATGTATAATTGTACATATGAAAGACAATATGCGTGTATACACAGGTGTGCATATGTATGTAAGTGCATGGTACAGTCTGGGCAGTGTCAGCTTCCGCTGCCTGATTGTGTGTGTACCTTATCTGATAAACAACATGTAACTCTGAATAGCTGACATTCCCTCGGCTGGATTGCTCCAATCTGTATTTTATTTAAGTGCTAGATGGAGTAAGTCTGGCAGCTAGAGTTCAGGGCAAAATTTCAGCCAAAGGGTTATCTTGAATGGTATCTTAATATTTAAGTCAAGGTTCCATTTTAGAGGTGGTCCAAATTCATGGAAATCTAGGATGAGGACTTTTCAATTAGTTTAAATATTCAAAACTATTTACAAATATATTCAAATCCAGCACTTTTGGCAGCATCACATATACACAGATCTGATTTCCATCCCTGTCACTCACCCCTGTTTCTGCCAAACCACAAACTACTACTCTGCATGGATTTTCTTTTCTGGGATTGATTGACCAATCACAGTCTCTCAAATGCATGACTCCAGGCAGGCGGGCATACTAAAGCAAATACACAACATACAAAAATGATTTCAGTTTCCATGATCAGCCCAGGTGTGATCATTGCTAAGGTTTAAATATGCCTCTGCAACTGAAGACTCCCCTTGCTCCCTCTGAGGCTGTGGTTGCTAACATCCACAGCCTCGTCTGCCATTACTTTTATTAACAATATCAACACTGCTATTAGGTCTCGTGTTATTTCACTGATGCCTATATGTCTAAAAATTCCACTGCTAGCTACCTCTTATCAGCCAGCAGACAAATTGAGTTGACATCGGCTTGAGCAAATGTTTACTCAGCAGATGTAATGAAAATTGTTCTGAAAACGACTCCCACTATGCTGTCTCAGGTGGCCTAATATACGTTAACATTAATCAGTGTGGAAAATCAGGAATAAGCCCACGCTGAGCTCTTCCCGCTCAAGTCTTTTTTTGTTTTTCCTCTGTAATGCCAAACTTTTTAAACGGGGGACCGGAGTTTTGGTGGATGAGGTGTAAAAACTCCAGATCAAATTAACCACATGGACAGTATTTTATTTTTATAGTGTATTAGCTGTGACTAATGCAGTCTCTGCTTGAGCTCTGTCCCACTAAAATAATAGTTATTTTGGCTAAAAGACACTCTCGCTCGTTCTAGTTCAATGTGTCGCTCTGAAGTGAAAAATACCCTACTGACTCCTCTCAGATTCTAGCTCTCTATAAAAGGTCGCATACTTTTGCTAATTGGAGAAATAGTGCGCATCAATAAGAATGGGTGTGCTGTGGATATGACGCTGATGTTGGACTTTTGTTTCTCATACTGACAACAATGACAACAAAAACAGCTGCAGCAGTGATTATAGCAAGTGGCCGCCAGTTCATCTCAGGTCACAGAGATTTTACAGTATCGGTCACGGGCCAGCGGGGCCATGACGGTGGTACAGAGTCCTGCTGGTACATGAAAGGCTATCCCGCAGTGCCATGCAGGAAAGCAACAGCAGGGGAGCAGATGGTCTGACGTTGGTCTGAAACAGAGTGAATTGGGCTACTGCCCAAACACCTAGTGGATAATCAAATTTACATTTATACATACTGAGAAAAACTAGCATTGGTAAAAGATGAATGCGAGAATGTATGAGAACAGAATGTGTGACGTTTGTTTGACTACGCTGAGGCTGCTGCTCTCTTCTTAAACAAACTGTATCTCCTCCTCCTGTTCTGCTCTGATCCGGGGTCGGGCTGAATCATAGCTCCCGTGTTTACTCCCAGTTTCTTAGGCTTCAGAACCCCACAGAGAGGCAGAAGGAGGGGAAGACGACCTGGAGGGATGGAAAAAGAGCAGTGAGGACACCTGCTTATGATTCAGAGAACTGGACCACACTGTGGTTAGAAGGTGAGAATGAGTCACCTTCCTCTTGACTCCTATCCCTTCATCACTTAGAGCCTCCACAGGTGGGAACCTGTGGATGCACTGTCACAAATCTGTTGTTTTTCGTCGGAAAACCCATACACACACGCACACACACACATCATGCTGACATAGATCAGCTTCTACTGTATGTAAAAACAGCGCAGAAAGCAATTTGACTTTGAGTAATGGAAGGAGGTTTGAATTCCCCCTCCGAGATACTGGAACCAGTTGGGAAACCACAACTATTTAAATGCAGGAAATCTTGATTTTATAAAATGTTAATATGATCTGCTCTGGGGACAAGCAAGCAGAATGGCTCAGAGAAAGAGCTTCCCCCCACACTCTAACCCCACCTTCATCTACTCGGTGGAGTGGAGCCAAGAAGCGAAGGACAGGAGGAGGGGGGCTGTGACAAGAGAAGGAAGATGAAAAAAAAGAAGAGGAGGAATAGAACAAGAAAATGTGGAAAAGACCCATTTACATTGTGCTCACCTCACGCAAACCTAGTCACCCTCCACCTGCTGGTAAACAGCCCAAAGTTGGAAAAAACATTACGGCCTGAATGATGGAGAGGGATGAGGAGACAGCTCAATGCTGAATATCTCTCTCTCTCTTTTCTCTTTATTTCTTTTTCTTTCCCCATGCCTCTCACTTTCCATTTCTCTGAATCTATCAGCCTCCATCTCCGTGTGGCCACATGGTAACTTTAGAGGCCTGAGAAATTATGGCTGCCCTCATTCAATTTTTCTGCTCTCTCTCTTTCTCTCTCTCTGCACAGTCTGATTGTTAAGTAAATGAAAGTCTTTTGGAACAGAAACTGAGACATTGCTGTGTTTTGGATTTTTATGGCTGCATTTCCGCCCTCTGTATCTGGACTTTCTTTCTGGTCCTTGGGGAAATAAAAAAAAAAAAAGTATTAATTGAGACTTTTGAAGTTCTGCAAAAAGGAAAGTCAAGCTATTGTCTGCCAGAGGCTGAAATCAATTAAATTTGGGATCACAGTGACTCTGGCTGATGACCAAGACATCCTATTAAAATCACCCCCACGAACCCAACCCTTCGCCTCACACACAACTAGTGCATTGCTAGAGTATGTGAGTATTTGGACCAAAAATATGAGGCAAGGAGGAATGTGTAACATCAGTAAACGGATCCAATGTCTTATAATTACTTTACAATCACTCCTTTCAAAAAGTCCATGATACACGATACTGTTTTCAGCAGTGTTGACAAAATGCATTATAGTAGCTTTCAACAATGGATTTACAACAGTTTAACATATACACTTTGGAAGCAATGTTTTTTATTAATGCTACCAACGATACCTTTTTGACATGCCTACTGCTGCAGCCCTCCAAGTGTCCTGTTACAGGCATGTCTGCTGCAGGGCCTGGCCGGGGCATTTACATCGATGTTGCAGAAATACATACAACAGAATTAGAGACTCACTCCTGACCTGATGGCCAGTGAAGTGTTTTGCATGACTGCAAGTCACACTTATATTTCAAAAAGATGCTACCTGTTTTCTTAGCTACCAATGACCAGGGCTCACATTTATAAAGGGTTCGGCAGTAACACGTTACTGTAATTTTATTACTTTTCCCAGTAACTAGTAAAGTAAGGGATTACGATTCTGATCCAAGTAACGCTGCATCACTGGGTAACTAGAAAGCAATATGTTTTTGGTCCTTGTTCAGATATCCTATGGCAATGACGTGTATGGATATGTACCAAGATATTTATAAAATGTTGAGGTTCCAATAAGCTGCTGATAGGCTTGTTATGCCTAATCATGTCTTTAAATCAGCAGCCTAAAAAACGAGGTTGTTGTTCCAATAAAGTGGATATTTTTGGGAGCGAAACAGGTTGTGCTTCACTTTTTCAGGAGGTTGGTTGGGTCGCAAAGGTAATATAGTAAAGTTATGAGTAATGTGACTTACTACTTTTGATACTAGGTAATAAGTAAAGTAAATGTATTACTTTAATGAGGAGTAATCAGTAATATGTAACTTATTACTGTTTCTGAGTAACTTGCCCAACAGTTTATTTTTTACAGCTAATTTTTTACATTTAGAGCATCTGACCCTGCTGCAGCTCACCCCCACATAAAGTGGTTGCAGTAATAGTCGGGAGCTCGGAGCCTCCTCTTTTCATCACCTTCACTGTGGAAGTCTCATCACCTGATTCCTTTTAACAGACTTGTCAGAGAAGACAGGACCATGCCAGATGACATGAGGAGTGGAAGATGTGGAAACCACATGTTCATCAACCACTAGCTCCATATTTTGTACTGAGTGTTACACACTCACACGCACACACATGTCTGCAGAAACAGGCACCATATTTATGCACGGACGGAAATAGAAATTCCAATGCAGAAATAAATGCAGGCCCCCTGTCCAAGTGTATGACATATTGTGAAGACATGGGAATCATATGTACATGACGTGTTGGAATTTGCCTGCCAGCTTGTTGCATCTTCTGTCATTTCTCCATTGGCGCCTTGTTTCACCAGCTGAGGAAGCATCATCTCTCTCTGCTGGACTTGAGAAAGGGTATCCTCACACAGACCCTCTTGAACAGAGAGTCCTGTAAGCACCAATGGCTGGGCAATAAATCAATTCTAAATCGAAATTCTAATTAATTTGTTTGGACAATGTTAAAAAAATGAAAATGGTGAAAATGGATTTTCCCTTTAACTAGGGGAAAATACGGTAGCCTACGGTTCTCCCTGAGCACTGGGCTCTTATTTTTGTGTGTGAAGTAGTGAAGAAGTGAAGTTTGGTGATTTAAACAGGCACTTTATTATTCCCAAATTGAGGTATTAATCTTTGTTTGATCAAAACTTTTTTCAAAAAAAGGTTTAGTTTGGTGAAAGCTAGGTTTGCACTTTATTCCCAACAGAGAAATGCAGGTTTGTTTGAAATAAAAACAATGTATCTGAAATAATTCCTTTTTTGTAGTTTAAATTGAATGAGGTATGAAAAATTCCGGGATTTTATTTTTTAGGCCATATCGCCCAGACCTATAAGCACCACAGAAACACCACTTCCCTGTGTGACCATCTATATCAGTCCTTCTATACACCCACCCAACTCCCTCTGTTCACCACTGTAACTCAATATGTGGTCAATCAGCTAGAGGCTTTGGAGTTTTGCTCATTACAGACATTACAGCTGTGGAGCCTCGCAGGGAAGCCAAAGACCTGCAGCACCTTCCAATATCTAGTCTCTCCTGGGTTGACATAAACAGACGGAAGAAAACATCTGTACTGTAGATGAAATGACTGTGGGAGACCAGGAAAGAATCTGAGAAACAAAGGGAGGACATGGGGAGATGAGAAACTTCTGCTGCAGATGGAGGAAAAAAGCCAAAAGAAAAGAAACAGGGACGGTAACTTAACCCCAAGGTTTAAAAAGTATCATTAAAAAGTCTTTATAAATGGGCTGGGAATGCAATAAAACTTGCTACTGTCATTAGTTTTAGTTTAATGTAATGGGATTATAACAACTTGTAATAAATATCCTACTTCTTACATAATTAGTAAAAAAACATTGTTAGGATTCACTTCATAATATTGAATAGTATAAATTATTATGGCACTTATAAAGTAATTCTCAGCAGTTATTGCCGTGATGTAATGTTAAGGCAGCATCTCTGAATTTATTACATCAGCTCGTTTTATTACATTTTTAAACCATCCTTGCATTATATTTTGACAGTCCAGCAGTTGTTGTGTTATACGTCTCTAGAGGGCCGCTTTCAGCTTCTGCTTCTCAGTGTGACTACAGAAGACTTTTTTTCCACATAGACTCAAATTTAAATCCACATCGAGAGTGAATATATCTGACTAATCAGAGCAAATACAAGTTGTGAAAGTTTATATGAGTAGTAAAAGAACAGGAGCAATTTATTTCTTCAGGAACATGACTGGGTTAAGCTTAGCTGACAGGATGAAAGAAACATGTTTCATTTATTGAATTACAAGAAACTTCATGCCTAAATGCGTGGTTATAAGTGCAATCTGACCTAAAAATAGCACAATTCTCTTCTAGGGAAAAAAGATGATTATGTAGGAGGACGAGAGAGAACATAATTTGGGACTCGGCTTGCTTTCGAGGATGACCAGGTGGAAAGTGAAACAAGGGATAGAAAGGCGGAGGATGAGTGATAGGAGGAAAAGTGGGATGTCATGTCCCCCACTGAGGCCCTGAAGACTCAGTAGCTGCTTCAGTCTGCCAAGTAATAACCTCATCTGGGGTTGGAGACACCTGACTATTCACACCAGAGCATGTCAAATGACTT
Organism: Naso thynnoides; assembly: GCA_029783665.1. Classification (NCBI taxonomy): domain Eukaryota; kingdom Metazoa; phylum Chordata; class Actinopteri; order Acanthuriformes; family Acanthuridae; genus Naso; species Naso thynnoides. The sequence goes on from JAQLOL010000025.1 coordinate 24,895,740, forward strand.
CCACAGCTGTCTGACAATGTATTACATGTTTGGAGGGACAGCAGGGGTCTCTGTCATTCAATAACATGCAGGGTATAGGAGTTCTCATGACTCATGTCATGGGAATTATAATGGCACACAGCCCAGTCTAAGACCGTTTATTTCTCTTTCATTTCAGGTGATGTTTAACAGGCAGCAGTGAGAGAAATGTGGGGATTCTCTTCTCAGTTTAGTTTTCTTTTCCATCTTTCTTGTAACAGAACTTTAGCAGACCACAACACACCCAGAGACAAGTGATAAATTAAACATTTGATTGCTTAAAACATTACCTCTCGTTACTTTCGTGGAGTTATGATATTCAGTCACAATATGCCGTACAAGGTGCGATCAAAAACTCTCTGTAAGAGACCGTTCCTATTATGTACAAGTGGAGTGCTGCACATAAGTGTGAATGTAGTACGTGTAAACAATCTAATTTGTGATTAAATGATACAAGATTCATCATTCATCATTAAAAGCAGCTGTTTTTTGTGATAGCTGGTAAGTGTGCATTTGCAGTTTTACCACGGGCTGAAAGCTTGAGTCTACCGCATAAAACGGGAGGCCAAATTTAATTTTGGGAAAACAGAAAGAAGTTGCAGGGAAATGTGGTGACTAAGCAGGGCAGGGAGTGGCGACCATGTCGATATGGGCCAGAAATTTGGGTTGTTTCCAATGCAACAACAACTTAAAATCACCAGCATGCTCTTGCTTCTGCTCCTGCTTCGTGCCTTCTTTGGTCTAGGACAGTGGGTTCAAAAGTGGTGGTCACGAGACAGAGGGGGGGTTGAGAGATCCCTTCCAGAAAACAAATAAGTATTTAAAATCATTTAAAACTGCATATTTAACCCATTATTTTATAAATCCTGGTTATACTCTTCTTTATATTCCTTCTTGAATTACCTTAATATAATATTATGGCTGTTGTTGTTTTGTGTTGTATTGAAGCCTGTGTTTGCATTGGCCTAACAGCTCGCATACGGTAGCTGTGCACATTAAATGCTGCCTCCAGGGTCAGGGAGGGTCCTCAGTCTTTGGCACTGTCATTTTTTGAGCCATGGGCTGAAAAGTTTGGCAACCTCTGCTCTAGACTACAGGCTCTCCAATGTGTAGACTGCTGTTTGGTCTCTGGGTCGTAGCCACAGGCACAACTCTTGTCAAAGGTGATGATCCTCAACATATAGTTTGGGTAATCTTGGATGTGTTGACTGAGATCCTCGCAAATTACCGACACGTGCTGCTTGTGCTTAGGAGTCAGGAAAAGGCACATGCACATGTGCCTCTGGTCACATAAACGCTTGTATCACACATGTAACAAACTTGGAATACTTATTTTCAAAAGTTATCGATGCCTCAACACCTGCTACATGGACATTACCGTGCAGCGCTTCATTTGTTCCCAACAGGAACAGTCCTGAAACTTTTTTTCTTACCTTGTATGATAACATGTAATTTTTTCAGAATAATAGGAAAGATGGTGGAGTTTATCACAAGCTATGCGGATGTGCTGAGAGATAACAGGTTAACATTTTTTTCTCATCATGTGATATGTGTTTCTACCTGTAGGACATCCCCAAGGTCGGCAGTGCTGATCTCAGGGTCCTCCGTGGTGTTGAAAGGGACAGGAGTTATCCTGACAAAGGTAAGGACACGGGGCTCAGGGTACCTCCAAAGCATCACCCCTGGGCTGTCCTCTGTCTCACTGTAGAACACCACCTCATGGGGTCCTGGAAGTTTCTGGGAAGCTGCAAAAAAGGAAGAATTAACAGTAATATAAGGATAACTCTACTTGAACCTGTCAATGATGTAAAGGCAAGGCTGTGTTTTACAGGAAGACATAAAACAGAGGGAAAACATATGGTGAGGGGCCAAGAGAAAGAGAAAATGAGGCAGGCAGAAAAAAGCTTAAAGGAAACAAAGAAAAGAAGAAAGATAAAGTATGATAGTTGAGTGGAACAGATAAAAGTTGATGCGACTGGAAAGCAGAGGATCAACTGGAGGGAACCCATGGATTTTATGTTCTAAAGATACAGTAGATTACTAACATACCGCTTAACGCTTGAGTCATAAAACCCATGATGACACAAAGTTTTAACACAAAGTTTTAACACAAAATGCCTCTTCAAAGGCTTAACTGGACTCCTTGAGCATTTTTCAGATGCTTATGAAAGAGGCACACAGAGGATAACAAGGGCTAACGCAAGATATGTTCCAGCCCCAGAACCCCTGGTGTTGTGTTGAATTGTGTTTCCCTGTCGGGAACTGTTTCCCCCCTGCACGGAGGAACAGAATCTATCACAACAACAACTGTGTACACTGGCAATATGCAAAGCCTGTGAAAGTGGTGATGAAGTGAATGCTAATGTTAGCACAAGTCAATGCATTCCGCAGAAGCTACTATCAAACTTTGATTAAAAAGTCCACAGTGCAGCCAAAGCAAGTCCAATATGATGACAGTCTTTGGAGGTGATTCTGAGTGTACGTATCAGAATTTTAGAAATCAAACTACAGCCGCACTTCTTAAGTTTGTGACTCTGGATAAAGATAAAAATACGGTAAAGAAACACTTAACGTTAGCGGCAACAGGAAGTAAACAAATTCAGCAGCTCCTATGGTATGTCAATGCAAAGTTACACGGCAAACTACCAGCCTGGCATGCATAATACAGCGCTTTTGGTTGTTCATGTAAACACAGATTTTATTTTATTTTTTAACAAAAAGGAAAGACTTCTCTGGTTTAAGTAGAGCTGCTCTCATCTAATCTGCTAAATCTTCTGTTCTCATCTAATCAGCGGATTGGTAACAGCTGTGTTGCCAGCGTTGCATTTAGTGAATCAACCAACTAAAAGAGCGAGTTGTAAAGCTGCTTGCAGCTAAAAAGCTACATAAATTCATCCCATCAGTATCCAGTCTATATTCTTCCAAAGTGAAAAGATCAATAGGCTGCACCTGTCCAATGGAATTAGAGGTTGCACTCCGCCAACATGATATGACTGGCTAAAAACATTAGCATTTCCCACCCTAAAACCTTTTAACATTTCTCATCTGACCAGCAAAATTCTACGTGATTGGTTAAAAACACACAGACGTGGAAAGTGTAATCCCTATGTCTCGTCAACCCCCCTCCAAACCTCTGGTCCTTCAGTGGGCGAGACAAAAACATGAGACGATAATTCTAACTCTTACATAAGATGCTTGGTGGTGTATGAAACTTTTCACATTCTGATATTCAAAAACTTTGACTAGCATACATGTTTGGTGATGTGACGTTATTATAGTTATTTCTACTATGGAATCAGAACCCGCCAAAACAACATCCTAAAAGAGTACTGCAGATGTTTCCATGCTTTCACCATGTTTATATGTGTAAGAGGCCGTATATAAACAAAGTGGCTGGGTAAACATTTTTGCTATTGAATAAACAGCCATTGATTGAAGCATGCCAAGCACCTGCAAAGCTGGATAACACTGGATCTAGATCTAAACTTCTGAGTGGTGTTTGACTCAAGTGGTGGCTGCTGTTTGGGATTCAAGTCCTTTGGAAAAATGTTTATTTGAAAAAAACAGTCAAGCAGAGAACGGCTGTTTTGTTTGGCCCCTGAGGGTACAAACACTGAGAGACCCTTTGTACAAAACACATTTCAAGGGGCAGCAAAATCTGTCAGTGGTTAATTTTGTCTTTCATGTGAAGCGGTGAGCTGCCCACTCAAAGGTGGACGGCGTATTGTTCTTTTGCAAATAGGGTGGAAAGAAAGACAGACACTTTCATGAGGTTTTGCTTTCTCTCTTACACAACTTAGCATGAACTTAAAGAAGGAGAGAGACTTTGACTGCGACTCCTCTCTCCATCCATCTTTCATCTCCTCCTCTGTCCATCCATCCCATCCATCCCTGTGTCAGGCCCCGGGGGGGCCACTCGCTGCTCTCCGTGCTCAAGGGCCCGGTTTTCTCTGGCTGCTGACAACATGTTGCCGACAGATTGTGCTCTCTGTTCTAGTTCACTACTGTACGTTCTGCTGCTTCAGCCAGCATATTAAATGCATCAAAGACCAGTGGAACAGTGCAACAAACAAAGACTCAACCACAGCTGACAGAGTGGACGGCTGGTCTTCAGCCAGAGAGAAGTTTGATCCTCTGTGTATAATGTTCCTGTGTGTGCACGTAGAGGACAGCACACACACAAAGCACAAAGAGGGGGAATAAACAGCATGTTATTCAGAGTGGAACCAGGCAGACATGTCTGGTGAAACTTCTTTCCACAGAGGGCTTTGATCTGACTTTGATTTAAGGAGATGTGTATCCTAAGTGACATCTCACTTTGGCACAAAGGTTCTTTTTTTTAGGTCATACAAACTCATTTGTACAAGTTTATGAATGATTGACCATGGTTACTGTTCATCCAATGGATTTAAGGATGAATGCTCACCACTTTTCCATCCATTTCAAAAGCCTTGTCAAGAAATAAGCATGAAAAATGTATATCCATAAAACATTTTTTACTCTGAGTCCTGGACTTCGCAGCCGCTGCTTTAATGAGATTTGAGCCGTGTTACACTATTATCCCCCTTGTTATCTCTGCATGAGACCAGCATGCACTATCTAAACATTTACCTGAGTCCTGGAGGTACTGAAAATGCCCCGTTCGCAGGTCATCTGAGCTGTGCTCTGTCAGAGGAGAGGGAGAGCCCGGAGAGGGTGGTGGCTGGGTGTGGCAGGCCTTCCCCTTGGAACAACTGTCAGCCAAATCTCCTCGCTGAGGGTCAAGGTACGACTGCAGGTGCTCCTCCACCAGCTTCAGGCAGTTCAGATGTTCCTGGCCCCAGAAGACCTGTCGAGACAGAGGCAGAGAGGGTGAGAGAGTTCGGAGAGAACAACAACTTAATAGTGTGGGATGAGAAATGAGAAGAAACAGAGTTGAACAGTGGTACTTTAAAGTATAGGGATCGAAAGACAGAGGGTGATACAGGAGAAGTAAAGAGAAAAAGCTAAAAAACCAGTGACACAGACTCACAGCTGATGCATAAATATCTATGTCGTCAATTGTTCCACTTTCTTCTCCAAAACAGGAAGAGAGGCAGTCGGGGTTACCCTCCTCATCACCCCATCACATCGTTTCTTACATAATCCAACACAACCTTACATCTTTCTTACCCCGGCATTCCCCTTCCACTGCTCCATCAAAGCAGCTCTGCCTGGGGTTTGGACTCAGGACCAGGAATCTCTGAGTCAAAAACTCTTCACACATGGAGCTGCTTGCCTGCTTCCAGGCTCCTTACTAACTTGCAAGGGAGGGTTATGACTAAACTCCAAAAACAGGAAAATTTGGGGATTTTTTCCCCCCAAGTTTTTGGAGAGAAAACATGAGAAGAAGGAATCGGAAGGAATTCCGGTGGTTTTTGTACAGCACTTGATTAAAACACCACAAACGCCAATATTTACAGAGGGAAATGTATGGTTACGTATTAAGTGTCGAGTTGCGAGTCATATTTCTGTTAATGGGCAAGCAATAAAAGCATTGAGGGAATCGTTGAATATAGGGAAGGAGTTCGGGGTTCCCCCTGAAGAAGTAATGTGGAATAATACATTAGTAATAATGCATTCAGTTAGTCACATTAAAAAGGGACTTTTTAGTGTGGATATTATATAACTTCTCACAGGAAAAAAGGCACACATAAGATAGACCCCCCTAAAAATAGCTTTAATATTCCACCACTTAAGCAGCAGATGTGACTCAAATCCACAGTGGAATTACAGCATGCAGTTCCTCCTGTCATCACCCTTAAATGCAAAGATGACAGAAGTCATGATGGGGTCGAAGAGGAAGAGAAGATTTAAGAGGAGTGTTATGTGCTGAGCATGTGGGTGTCAGCTAATAAATACTGCAATGATTAATTTGGAGACCAAAAGCTCTCAAACTGAAGTGTCATTTAAGTTGGATGCAGCATCACTTCGTGATGAGAGGCTGTTATTCAACCTGAAGAGCCTCGCTCAAGTCCTCGGGGTTTAAGTGTCCCTGAGTAAAACACTCGATCTAACCAGGTGGACAGGTGCTGATCTGACCCTGACCTCTACAAACTTTAGCTGTGCTGGGTGATGAATCTCGTGACTGAAGATGCTGAATTGATGTCATGGCTTTGCAAACCTGCAGCAGGCCTCCTTTCAGGTCCAGCAGCAGTTTAGGGAGGCCGGGATCAGGTCCAGGGCTGCCGCTGTGCCGACACCACCGAGCCTCCAGGGATGTGTTGCAGGAAAACGGCCCGAGCAGCAGACGGCTTCGGTCCTTCAGCCCTGTCTTCACCAACATGTCTTGCAGCTCCAGCTCAACAGATGCAGCCTGAACCACATCTAGGAAGACAAAAGGAGTAGCAACGATTGGCATTTTAAGCACAGGGACGAAATGCTGAAGGAAAGTAGAAGGTAAAAGATATAAAAGCCTGGACAATGAAGAGAAAAAATATCTTGCAACTGAAGCCTACACTTTGTACGAGGTTTGCAAATAATGCAGGTGGAACCGTTGCTGTTTTGCTGATTGCATATTGTAAAACAAAGGGTTAAAATGTCTTAAACAAATACATAAAAATACATTTCTAAAGACAAATGAATCATAAAACAGTTCATTGATGCAGGTGCAACTGAGCCAGATGAAACTGAAATAAAAAACTCAGTCCCAAAATTCAGTTGCAAGAATCTTAACCTCTGTGTTTTAAAGTTCATCTACTACAGTTAGGTTATGTGATTCCAAAGCAAAACATGCAGAACATTTATATCAACCATATCACTGCTGTCCAAACTATTGTGCTCATATACAATAAATTCAGTTCTTTGGAAGAGAAAACCATGATTATTATCCTGAAAAATGATGTGCATACTTTATATCTCTACTGTTGCCTTAATGCTTCTGAAATGATGGACTGTTTAGCAAGAAAACTCAACAAGTAAAATTTTTAATATCTTAATTTGAGGCTAAAAACGTTCAACAACAGTTAATAAGACAAACTGATTTGACTACCGTTTGCTTCCTCGATCAGAGGTGTTCTGAGGTCATAGAGTTAATTTCAAAGTCAGTGTTTGTGTGATTTGGTAAATTAAAAAGTATAGCAGAGATGATGAGAGTAAGTTAATCCTGATGTCCTGAGTCCAGACTGGGATCCAAGTAGCCAAGCACCCACTTATTCAGAAAGAACCAAAAGCAGCAAAAGCTCAAACTTAGTAAGGACAGTGTTGTCTGTCCTTTCCATTAAACCAGAGATGTGTCATTGTGGTTATATGTTGGCCTTAACTTGGCTTTCTGGTCCAATAAATCAGTACACTGTAACCCCTTCCACTAATTGATGACATGGGAGGACTGATCTGGTCAGTTAAAGCTACAGCAGCAGCCCATTTGAAAAACCTCAACCTTAAATGACGAGAAGTGGCTCTCTCTAGAAATTCTCACCGTAGTCTGCTTGGCTGGAAAGTCTGGGAAAGTAAAAGAAAGCAGTGGCACACCTGTTTTGGTCTCTACGCATGTGTTACGTATCTTAGCTCCAATTATTTGATTAGTTTGACCTTTAAATTTCAGACCAACAGCAGAACAGAACAAGAAGTTAATTTTGTCGATGTGATTGATTGTAACATTAAAAACAGCAATATTGTCATAGAGATGAGAATTTTTTTGCAAAGACAGATCAAACACTGGAATCTGTATCCCTAAAACACAACGAGGTGTAACCATGGGTTTTACTTGGGGTAAAGCAAGATAGATGAAAGAGATGGAAGGGGAGGAAGGGAGAGGTGATAAATGAAGAGACAGACAGATCAAGAGGAGGGAGAGAGCGTGAGGTACAGAACCACAGGGTGTGAAAGAGAGTGACTTATGATATGATGAAGATATGATCCACATCTCTTTAGACGAAGGAACATCTTATTCAACATTAGCGCCAATAACCCAACAGGAGGGTTCTAGTGAAAGAGGGCTTCTCTTTTATAAATCATTCTGTGGGAAATATTATATTGGGATGACTCATTTCTCTCAGGAAAGACATTGTTGATACAAGTTGGCAGTTTACCTGCTAATGTGTTCTGGTGTTGTGGTGCAGAAACAGCTGTTAGAGATGACTGAGCTGTGGACATGGGGTTTATTTTCATGGCTAGGATTTATTAGACAGCACAAGGGAACTCCCAAACTGGCTTATTAAATGGAGAATCTTTCATTCACATGCATATAAAAGCAGATACAAGCACCTAAGTGCAGTCGCACAGTTCATACGGTAAAATAAAGCCACATGCCCTTACACACGTGTGGAAATGCAGACGCACCACTGTGCACACCCAGGTGAACAAGTGGAAACACACACACCCATTGTGTATCAAAGCATTCTCTCCCGTTTCACCATGCGTCATTTACAGCCCAGCTGACCGCAGCATCCTGGTGTTTTGGCCAGCAAAAGCAGCCAGCGCTCCTAATGATCATCCTAATGGGGAGGGGTTTTAATGAGGGGGGATCCCTTTCTTTATTCATCTCTAACTCCATTCTTCCATCCAGGTTGAAAAACAGTCAGAAGCATATTTCTTCATGCGCTCTCCATACTCTTGCAGTGTATGACCAGATTACAGCTAAGTAGGTTGGTCTCCAGAGAAGTGTCAGCCGGACAGCCCAAAGACATTACACTGCTGAGCTGTGAAGTACTGCCATAAGCAGGGAGGAGTGGAGGGAATGTGAAGAATGTTCATGTTAAAAAAAAAAAAACGATGTGAGAAAGTAGTGAAGGATCATACTTAAGTTTGCCTACTTATTTAGCATATATAAGCAAATTATGGGGAAAAACCACAAAAATCAAGAAACAAGGGAAAGGAGGAAAATATGGAAGAAAAAACAACAGACAAATGGACAAAAAGAGAAAGAAAAATAAAGGTGCAGCAATAACTTATGGAGTTTTTTTTTTGAGATTTGTACTAAGACACATAGTTGCAGCAAAGATGACAAAAATTGGTTGCAACTGGACATTTGTTACCCCATCACTACTTTATACAGCTTTGCACCTAATGAGGCCGAAACTATTCGTTCAGTGGGTGGTCTTGATCTTACTTTTATGAACTATGTCAACAGATCTGTCTCATCTCAAGGCAGCATTCACTGAGCTGAGCAAATTGTTGTACCACAATAGAAACAAGAGAAGAAGATACACCACATGTGTGCTTGTGTGTGTATGTGTGTGTGCACCATCCGTTGAAAGGCGACAATGAATTGAGCAAAAAAGGCAGACAAAAGCTGAATGATACAATGTGGATGTGAGGTCAGCAACATTGTTGTCATGTGTTGTATTGTTTTTTTTTTATTAATATTAATGTAAGTACTGAGTTGTTATTACGAATGTTTGAGTCTGTTATTATGGAGGTGAAAGGAGAAAACATAAGTTTGTAGAACTTTGGTAACACTTTACTTCATGTCTATCTGTTCTTACTTGTTTCACTGAAACCAACATTTTGCTTGTATTTTGGTTTGACATTTGATGGCGTTTCCACTTTTGAGTACTCTTTTTAGACGGTTGTCTATTCCAATACAACCTGACTGATCTAACTCACTGCTTTAGAAAACTTATCTAAAAAAAGAGACAGTGCTGCACATTTTCCTCATAAGAACAGAAGAATATTAATCATTATTACTATCGTTTATACAGATTGTCTCAGGTGTGTTTACATTTGAATGCAAACAGGAGCCCAGACAGGCAGAGCACAGTGATGCCCTCTCACATCCTGTTGGTGTCTCCCAGTGTCTGACTAAAGATTTACATGAGACAAGCACAGTAATACAGAATCACAAAGACAAAACAAAAGCTAGTACTGAACTGAACAGTAACAGTCTCTGACCTCTCCATGCCCATCTCTCTCTTTCTGTCTCAAATATTCATCATGGTCATTTTTTACATTTATATTATTCTGCATATATTCTTCTTCTATTATTATTATTATTATTAATTAATCAGTACCACCTCACTCACTGAGCTGCCACACACATGCGCAGTCATACAACCACAGCACACAGCCAGGTGCCTGCCGGCCAAGAAGTATGAAAGAAACAGAAATGGTGCAAATTCGTGGCAGGTTTTTTTTCTTGTGGCATAAAGATACAGGAATATATGCTAAAAAATAAATAAATAACATATTACTTTTTTGAAAATGTAACTAAACTACTGAGTACTTAAACTGCAGACCTGACGTTGTTACATCAAAAAAAATAATCCAAGTGCTCTTAACCCCAAAACTGGAGCTGAATGAATCAGATACTGGCAAATGACAATGGCAACAACATACACAGACAGCCACAAGTACGTGCTGGAACACTGTTATGTTAGTGAGGAGCACTTTCTCCTTACACACAAACCTGTACATGAAGACACATGCACATGCACAGATATTGTTACAGACTAGCAAAAAATCCATGCACACCAATACACATATACACAGAGTTTGTATGTGAACAGTTAGAGGGGGTTAGTATAATCCAGGAGGTTTGCTTCCTGTGAATGAGTGAGCTGAGCCACTATATATCAAAATGCTGTAGAAGCTTTTTTTAGAATGAACTTGGATAACACACACAAACCCTCACCTGCATTTCTCATGCTCTCACTGCAGACCTGACAGTAAACCCATACACACACATACATCCACAGGCTAAAGTGCAACCTATGACACTCAAGGAAAAAGTGAGTGGATGGAAATATTCCTAAAATGAAATATATTTCTGGCAAGTGCTCGGGTAAGATTAGATAAGATCGGAGACATTGATTTACCGTGTCGGTTTCTCCCTGGCAGAAGTTATCTGACCACTGCCTGGCTGATTTATACCCTGGGACGTACTGGTATCAATTAGAGAAAACCTAAAGGAGTCATTACCAAACTAGCAGAGGCCCCGAAGACTGTCTGGGATGGTAAGAGCAAAAGAAGTAATATATTGTCACTCACCAGAGAAATAGACTATTCACTCACCGCAAGACCACTGCAGGACATGAGAGGAAACTGGTTTTGTTGGAAGGGACACTGTTGGCTAAAATGGCACAATACAGGGAGCTGTGCATTATCCAAGCAGTTACACAGTTGCTGTTGAGTGCTGATGAGTTGCATATGGGTTCAATCATAGTTGCAATGCGCAAGCAACAAATTATGTTCGGTAAATATGCAGTAATTTCTTAACATTCAACTTTAGATCTCTTGATAGGAAAATATGTATGCTGATAATGCAGGAAGCAGCGATATCTTATTCCAACAACTGGAATTTTCACAGTATGCCATTTTGTTATCCTACCTTAGCCTGATGCTTCCTGACAAATTATCGGGTTTTAGGTCGAATTCGGGCCATGTCATTTCATCCAGCTGCAGGCTCCGTTCGGTTTTGGTTATTTTCAAATGTAATTTAATAAGAAATTGCTTTCTCTCTCCCTCTCTGTGTATGTGTGGTGTGCTGCAAGCAGAACATGCAGTGCACAGCAGGAAAAGAGCAAGAAACAGCAAAACTAGTTCAATGTTATGCCTTACATTAGCCTGGCACACTACTGGGCAGTAAAAGGAAAAAGGAAAGCTTCTCTAAATGCCCACTAATTCAACATAAGCTTCTTTACTATGGAGCCTATCACCTTAAATGACCTATATTATGATTGTGCTTGCACATAGTTTTGTTCTGAATTATGGCTGTTTAAGCTGTCAGACTTTTGGGTTTTCCCGCCACAATCATCTCTGAAGGACACTGAGGAATACGGACAAAAGGTGAAGTTGAGTTAAGACAGATGATCCCAACTGGAATGTTTGGAAATGTTATTACCACCAAACATCTGCATCTTTGTGCTATTTCGTAAGCCACTTGCATTTCATAGTCCAAGTCTTAGAAGTCAGTATTACAGTCTTTCCCAGGTCAGTTATTTTTGTTGAGAAAATAGAAATAACATACGATGCTGGCTCAGTTTAGGTTTGGTCTAACATTTGGCACTGACAGCTGAGCTCAGTTGGATCTGGTCCTGAAGGCGCATGTGTGAGGTGGATTCAGGTCTCAGTTTCACGCCTCCGTTGACCTCTAGCTCCTGTCGTGTCAAAATATACATCATACACCTTCAAGGGATTAGAAAAACATGAATAATTTCACACAAATGCTCTTTTGAAATTTGCTGAGCTTTCGCATGAAAATAAGTTCAGTTTTTGAGATTGTAAATGAAGATTTTTAAGGTGCTGGTGAGAGTGCGTTAGGGATTTCATGGCTTCCAATTTTTACTAGTTGCCAAGGTTTTCAATATGGTAGTTGACTCGTTATGTAACAAAGATGCAGAGGGTTCAAGCATTCCACTGTGACATATCAAACTTGGCAG
>JAQLOL010000025.1:24946092-24972537 GCA_029783665.1 Naso thynnoides
TTTTTTTAATATCTGTATACAGTCAAGAAATAGTCCAACACATAACATACTGTGAAATCACAACTATGCTTTTACACTGAAGTTTTTGCACAGCTTGCAATCTGTTAGCTTAGCTTAGCATGTAGACAGGAAACAGCTAGCTGACTCAGGCTAGCTGACTTGAGCAGTGAGCAGTTTGAATGGAGCTTCACTCGCTCGCTTGCTCTGCTAGCAGCCACTTAGCTTAGCTGATCACAAAGTATGTAAACAAAGACGCTAGCTGGTCCCAAAAAAACAAAACAAAACAAAAAAAAAATCCTGCCAGCACCTTTTAAAGCCCATTTATCATTATTTTTATCATGCTTTAATTATCTAGACCAAATGTATGAGTGGGCTTAGCTAACTAAAAACAACCGGCAGCGTAGCAGTCATCAAACCTCTAACATAATTATGGGTTTGAGGCTAAATTGGATCCTTCTAATAGGTGTATTCTTACATTGTCGAAGCCGAATGTTGCTGTTTTCAGATTTACAATCATTTCCAGAGTGCATTGGAAAATGCCTTTTGAATGTAGAAGCAGAAATGAATTCACAGAGTCGCATTCAAATAATTATTCTGAACTTTCAGTCCTGACACATATTTGTGTGCTGTTCAGCCAAAAATACATTTCATATCAACACAAAAGCTTCACATCCAGTCAAAAAATTTAATGCTGAAAACATATTTTTTGTAATGGAAAACGTGTAGGAAGCATGAAACGCAATAAGTGACTCATTCCCTTGTGTGTTTTCACATAGTGTGTTCTGCTCCTTTTCATCGACCCTGCAGAATCCCATTTGATCGCTATCCAAGCTGTAAATATAGCTGAGAGCCATGCTTTGAGATGTTCTGAATTCAAATGTCTCTTTTAAGGGAACCACCACCCATGGATTCACTTACAAACCTGACTCACAATAAGCTAGTTGGCATGCAGAGAGAGGAGGCTCGCCCTCCATTTAAATAACCTGCATTTGCTGAATGTGTTAACATGTGATTAAAAGGTCTCCACCTACAGAAGGATGATATTTTAAAATCCCCCAAATTTGGTTTAAGTCTGTTAGAAAGTTCTAAGCATTGATTTGCTACTGGGCACAGTCTGCTGAACCGTGGCAATTTACTGCACGTGTCAGCATTGTTTAAAATATATGAAAATTGCATTGGTGCATACTGAGGGATCATTGTTGAAAATGTCAAAAGTAAAACTGTTAATGTCATAATATTCATGGGGATCGTTAAAGCTCCATTAATCTTCTCCTCGAATGTTACTGCAGTGTAAGAAGAGACATTTTAATTTATTAATAACTTCTATGATAATCCATAGTGACATTTACAAAAGCCACACATGTTAAGGGAGGGTTTGAGAGCAAAATTTGCCTTTTTTTTGAGTTATTTTGCTAACTGAACTTCTGTCGTAAAAATAATATTGTCTCTATTTTATGAGGTGAAATTTCATTTGGATTAATATTCCTATATTGCTGCTTTCTTCTGTCATAGGTAATGAAGTGGAGTAGTTCTTTGACCTACATGGCTGTAGGTGAATTGGCCTGAACAAACTTCCATGACAAATTGAAAAAAGCAGTTGATTGTTTAAACATAAAGGGATAATCCACCACTTTTGCGTGGATATCAAACCAATGATGATGGTAATTGTAGTCAACTGACGCAAAAAATTACTCAGTTTGTGCTTCATTGACAACGAAAGCTGAGTTTTTTTAGTTGTCCTGCTCACACAGCCGTTCTTCCAGTGCCTACATGTACCAGGATGCATTGCATCGCAAAAAAAACAGTACTTGCCAGGTCTCCAAAGTTGTTAGTTGTTGCACTGGAACTTTTCTTTTATTTGATATTTCGTAGCTTTGATATTTTCGTAGTTTTCAACAACACAGGGTTTCTGGGGTGCCAGAGTCAGAAAATCCAAAAAAATCACTTGACTCGAGTGTGAGGGTGAAGCGATGGATAAACAGTTTGTAGTTCTTCCAGGAAGAACAATAGATTTTAAAGCTGCAAATATTGTTGGATTTCACATTAAATCCCGAATTTGGACAGATAGAGACAAGGTTGAAAATCGGGAGAAATAGTAGCCAACAGATTACATGTTATTGCTGTTAGCAATTACCTGGCCTCCTATAAAAACCACAACCACACTTTTTGTTTCTTTTTGCACATATTAAATTAGATTACAGTGCTTTAGAGGTGCAGATTTTGTTACATTTGGTCAAGCCAGAATAGCCGTTTGCCCCTGTTTGCAGTCTTTACACTTAAGCTAAGTAAACCTGAAAATATGATTGAAGTTGCGGTATGACCTAGTGCAATTTAAAAGTTGAAGGAGCTGCACTTTTTAAATAATTTCTCACAGCATGTCATTAAAAATAAAGTACTGTGAGATGCGCCGTACCAAACATATTCTGCAGACAAAAGGGGCCATGTTCAGTTGAGCTGAAGTCAAAAATGCATTTTCAAAGCTTTTGGACCATTTCCCTGCACTTACTGTAGTCAAGTTAACTCGGGCCGTTATTGGCTGAATCGCTTTTTGAGTTCAACCAATTATATCGCGCCAATCCACCTGTCAAGTAAATAAACTAAAGCTAGCTTGGTGTTAAAATTTAGCAGTTCACTAGCAACATATAAAGCGTCCTTGGGTCTCTTGAAAGGTGCTATGTAAATGTAAGTTATTTATTATTATTATTATTATTATTATTATTGTTATTATTGTTATTATTATTATTATTATTATTATTATTATTATTATTATTATTATTAACAAACAAAGCCCTAGCAATGGTGGCCAAGGAGTAACAACAACACTTGCAAACAACACTCCAATCAGAATCCTCAAACTAACGTTCCGCCCCTAAAACCTGTTCATTGGCTGTTTAATTGTTTGAATAGCGAATACGTCACAACACAAGAGTTGATGCTCTGGAAACAGGCATTTTAGCTCATCTTTAAGCACAGACCTCAGAAAAAAATAACAATGTCATGTATGTTAAAACAAAATTTCAATAAAAAATAAAAAAGCAAAAATTACTATTCAAACCAAACCTGCAAACCTGCAATCACAGTCTCTTTCAAAATAATTGCAGTATGTTTTTTTTCCCCAAATTACTAAGCCCTAATGCTAAGCTAACTGGCTCCTATACATTCTCTGTTTACATTTTTTTTTTAAGTATGTAGTTAATTTATTCAACATGTTAAAGTAATACAAACACAAAACTTACACGGAATAAAAAGAAAAATAAACAAAATCCTCAGCAACATATAAGCAACAAATAAGCAATTCAAAAAACATTGTTGATGTACAAAAGTGGTAAAAAGTTAAAAACTTTTCTGGTCCTACCCCCTCTTATTTTTTATAGATTAATCATTAAAAATAGAAGTTCAATATGAATAGTTGTTCATCATCTGCAAATGCTACTCAGTTTTGCATTTTTGTCAACAGCACCATCTAAAGTCAGTGCAGGTCTTGACACCTACTTCAAAATATTTTGCTTTTGTTTGAACTTTGTAAAAAGCATATTGAAAAAAGCAAGTTTTTAAAATTAATTGTATCCATTTCTGTCTGTGCCAGACTGCTGGAAGCATCCAGTGTGCATAACATAAGACATCAAGAATTCAGTGTTCCTCCCCCAGGCTATTTACTGTATTATCCAGCTGCTGTGACAGTCATCCAAACAATGAGCTGACATTCACCTCCCTTCTGAACCACTAATTGGCCATTAGGCCTAACTGGGTTTGAAGGGCCTCAGACACTTTCCTCTCACGTCCCGTCCAACCTCTGATAGGTCAGCTCACCTCCCAACTGTCTCGCTACTCTGGCAAGTGGCTGACATCAGGGGGCGGTCACTTATGCGAGTCATTATTTGGAACACAAGTAATTTGAGAATAAGTGGGGAAATCTGTCAAACCTCTGGTGTGTTTGTTTCTCTGTTGCTTGACAGTAAACGATAATTAGTGATTTGAAGTTAATGTATTTCTTTTATGTATAATGTCCTTACAATATATAACACTACAGGTTCGTGATGCAATATTGTAGATGGAGCATGGTTGCTGTCACATTACCTTTATTTCTTATGCACTTTGAACAACCCTAGCGTTTCATAGTTTAAAAAAAAAAAGAAAAAAGGTGACATATATACATCAAAATGTGGGAAAATCAAACGCAGCATAGAAGATGATGGAGGCACATTACAATAATTCTTCATGGTTGGATTTGGTGAAAAGCCAGATCTAAAATGCAGGACCCGCTGCACACAGGCACATTGCTCAGGATGAACAAAAGGTAAACTCACAGGTCAGAACATCAGAGGGCTCTTTCATGTCTGTCAGAGCTTAGAAAGAAAGTTTGGTCCACATGGAGGGACATTACTGAAGCCTGGCTGTCACTGCCTCTCAGCACAACTGACCACATTCATGTGGGGCTCTTTCTGCACAACATAAAGCCAGCATTAGTTCTGCTACTATTTCTGTTTCTCTCCATGGACACCAAAAACCATTGCAGCCAGGTTTAATTACAGGCTTATTATCTGAGTGGTCCTTTGAGGTAGAAAGTAGGGAGCTAGGGACAAATAGATGTACCAGCTAATGAGTAGAATTATAAGTCCCTTCACATACGTGATATTTATCCCGTAGATGGATTGATCATTTTAACATGTATGACCCACTTTCAAATACATCTACATCTAACACTTTTGATGCTGCTGTAGCATCTTTTTTTCCTCAGGTAACATGGTGTAACACTTCAGTTTCACTCACATGACCATGTTTGATTTAAACCACATGCAACACAAGGTTGTGCCAGTGAACAGATCTGAGCAAGTCCAGGTTGAGCTGATTTCATCTCTGTGTCATATAAAAGGCTTTGCATAATCACTATTCAACGTGTAATCAGGCAGGGTTTAGGTGGAGTTAAAACTGAATCCAAACCAAATTCTTATTATGCATCAATATTATACTTCAAAAGCTTCTCGTACAGGTGGTCAATAATTCTTCATTAACAGCAAGCGGTGACAGAGCACATTTGAATTCCACACACTGATCAAATTTATATAATGCACATAAATTTAAAAAAGTGCAGAGTCATGGCACGTCAGACAGAATGGAAGTTTGTTTGAAAGGTCAGAGGGCTGCAGCGGGTTTGGTATGCACAGTGAGGTGACTGTTGAAAAACTATTTGGGAGCAATTTCCTCTCCCACAGAGGAGTATATGGTCGGTAGGGGTGAGTACTGGCAAGGACTTCACAATTAGATACACATCACGATACACGAGTGATGATACGATTATATCATAATGCATTTCGATACAATGCATGTCGCAATATGTTGTGATATTCCACACAGCTCCTGCTTCCAACCACAGATATTTAAAAAAAAAAAAGGATCAATCATGCCTGTAAACAACAGTCTCTTTTCACCTGTGTGCCGTAAAGTGTTTCGTAGCATTTCAGCTGAGTGAGCGGACAAGGCAGTAGTCTTCAGTCTCCTCGCCGATGTAGGGAAGATGTGAGGCATCAGTTTTATTAAGGTGAGAAGGCAACGTGTGTGTGTGTGTGTGTGTGTGCTACACAGTTGTACTCACTGTTGTGGTTTGAGCAGCAACACCTGCACGAAAACTAAAACCGTACTTACTCATTAATGCACGGGAGGCTATTCATTCTTTAATGCTGACTGATCCTGGATTTCTACAACAGACGACCTTCACAGTAACCAAACAGCGCGCTCCACTCCGCTGAGTACCTCCTGATCTGTCTTTGCAGCATGATTTTATTAAAAAAAAACATACACAATATACCTGAAATTATATGTAAGCTTATAGGCTACCTGTTCCCTCAAGAAAATTATCTAAGTTATGTGTGAAAGAAACCACCTTTCTGGACTTCAGGGGCTCCGTAGCATGAGATACACCTCGCTCTCAAGAAACCCATCCACTTCAACATTAGTCGGCCACGACATCTGCTCCATCTGATGTATTAAGAGTGACAAAGTCTCAAGAGGTGTGGAGGTCGGGGTAGAGTGGAAGGAAGGCTTGTGCACTGCGGACAGATGCATCAAGGTGCCTTGTGCATCTTTAAGAGACGCCAAGGGGCTGACAAAAGCATTCACATTTGACAAGCTGAGGTGAAAACATGCCGGTATAGTCTTCTGAACATCTTACACTGCCCCTGGCAATTTAAGCAGTCAGTATAACGTGCGCATATGGCGAGCTTTTCATTTCTAAAACCAAGACAGTCAAGACAAATCACTGCCTATGGGCGCGTGGACTGATAAGGAGGATAATTCTACATCTATGTCTTTAATTTGAGTGACATTTTCCATCCTCTCTTTACAGCATGTACCAGGCACTGTTGTGTACAGCGGTGTGCTGGGGAGGCAGCACCACAGCGGAGGAGGCAGGCTGGATAAACAAACTGATGTAAAAAAGCTGTGGACAGCCTGGAGGCAGCAGCAGAGGGGAGGGTGAGGACTAAACTGAACTCCATCACAAGCAACATCTCCCACCTCCTCTGTGGTGGGCTGAGAGCGGCAGACCATCTCCAGCCTCTGCCTCAGCATCATAAGGCACGGCGGAGTGCTGTAACTGTTGTTCTCTTGTGTAATAATAATAAAAAAAAAAAAAACTCTTACAAGTGCAGTATATACGGTAGCTGTTCCTGTTCAAGAGACTGTATGCAGCCTCGTGATATAAGCAAAGTGTAGAACTTCAGTCTAGACATCCTTAAAGATTTCAATGGCCTTGAGAAATTCCTTTCAAATATTATCCATCTTTTTTAACAGGGGATGACATCATCAGCGCGGTTAGATTTTAGTGTCATTGTCTCCTCGACTTCAAACTGTATTTCAGACTCATCACTGTCACAGTTTTAGACAATACCAGAGGTGTGCTTGTTCAGCCTCGTCTGATCTTCCTCACTTGTGGTTGTTGTAATGGTGTTTCGGCAGGTTGCTGTATATTTAAAATTCTCAGACTTCAACAAATTTTCTCTGCAAAGAAATGGTATTGATGTAACAAGGACAGACACCCCTGCAGGGAGCTCAATAAACCCATCAATCAAATCGTTGGCTGATGGGAAATGAATCAACAACAATTCTGTTAACTAGGCGAAGTCGATGCTTGTTTGTTTTTGACAATCAGCTCAGCGTTTAGAAAGCGTGCTCTGTTTTCTTTCTTCCAGACACGTAGGCTAGATGAGAAGATTTACGCAAAATCTTTTTTTTTTTCCATTGGCCAAATAGTGAGTAAAACACACAAAGTTTTCCCTTTGCTACTTGTTCATTAGTCTTAGTTAGCTTATGATAGTCACTTGACTTGCACACACACACACTCACGCTCACATATATAACTTTTTTTGTCAATACTATGGACTAGTATAATGAATAATAAATATGAATTTTGCAACTAATTGCTTTTATGGTCCTTGTCAACCTTTTTATCTGTCTCTGTAGCACTTTGAGATTGCCCAAATGTAAAGTGCATTATAAATTAAATTTATTATTATTATTATTATTATTATTATTATTATATGTCTCTTTCATGTGTTTTTGTAAAAATAGTGGCATAAGGCTTGAGCTCAGTTTATCCTCCTTTGAATATACAGATTACGTGTATTACTAGTAAAGAATAATGGGGATATTTAGCTCCTTTTTTGTCTTTTAACTAAACAAATAACACTGGAAAAGATTTAATAATGGTAACATTATTTATAAATGTCTGCTTTTGATGACAGGCAGACGAAAAGGGTTAAAAATGAAACACACTAAAGATTTTGAATTTCAAAGTCTTAATGGATAACAGGTCGGCAAAAAACTGGCTACCAAACACATCACGCAAACACGAAGCAACATGGACACCACAATGAAGTTATTTTTCTGGCCACCTGACAAATGTTGTTTTAGCAATCGCAAACATTTTAGTCCTGGTTTGATCTATCAAGTCTTGAGAAAAAATATGGCTCTGTTCAGATTGCCAAATGTTAAGTTTCATCAGTCATGTTGGTTCACCGCAGTATTGTGCTAGACAGCTAGTATACAGCTGGCCTGGGTACTGTAAGTGATTGTGGTTGAAGTAGTTATTAATGATTCAATCAGAATTTGTGAGATTTTGCAGACACAGTTTGCAGGACTTCTGACAGTAAATCATTTTGATGCAGTTCAGGCTCAAAGTAAAATTTTAAAAATCTGTCATGATTTCTTGTGGAGGACAGCCTAAAGACGCAGTTTAGAGAGATTGGTGAGATAGGTTTGGTTATTTCTTTTGATAACACTTTCTATAAAGCCTGACTCTCTAAGGCATTATAAACACATTGTGAACATATATTACACATTATAACGCATTATGAACACACTCATAATGCGTTATAGGTGGTTAGGGTTAGGGTTAGGGTTATGTTAGCCTAACCTAACCTTGCTTACGACTATGATTATACAGCACTATAGGCACATTGTAATGCATTGTAAGTAAGTTCATAATGCATTATAGATGGAGGCTCTACGTGAAGTGTTAACTTTTTTTAAAAGAACAGAATGATGGAATGATGCCCGTCAGGTCAAAGCAGAAGACAATTTCAGTTCAACTGATCATACATTCACACATGAAAGTTGCAAAGTCATAGCCTGTACGGCTGATTTATTATGTATTTTTAAAGCTTGAAACCTAAGATGGTTATTTTTTATTCTTATTATTCTTATTATAATTAGTGGCATTAGTTAGTAGTAGTAGTACTGTTATTATTATTATTATTATTTTTATTAATAGTAGTAGTAGCTGTAGTAGTAGTAGTAGTAGTAGTAGTAGTAATATTAACAGTATTACAACTGCACTGGAAAAACAGAGAGGGCCCGGTAACAGAGAGAAATACATTCTTACAACCCTGGTTTCAAAAAAGTTAAGAAAGTTATTTGCAAGCAAAGTGCATTCAAACACAGGTATTTCAACAAAGGGTTCCTGAACCCATGTGGTAATATTTTTTAGATAATCGTGTGTTTCACAAAGTGGTGTACCTCGCCCCACCCGTGTTTGTGATCCACTGAGCCTTTCAAAGATGCTCCTTTCATACCCAATCATGATACACATACCTGTTACTGTTGAACCTGTTAATCTGTGGAGTGATCCAAACAGATGTTTTCTGAGCATTCCACAACTCTCCCAGTGTTTTATTGCTCTTGCCCTAACATGTTTGAAATGTGTTAGGGGTAAACAGAAAAAATGTATTCACCAAAATCGATAAAGTTGATAGGGTAAAACATGAACAAAACTGTCTTTGTAGATTTCTATGAAGCATGCTGCGCATCACAAATAATTAGCATCTTACAAATTCCTGTTTGCTGCATGTTTTACATGTTTCCCCCCCCTTTTTGTAATCTAGGATGTTTTTCTTGAATAAACATAGAGAATAATCTCATCTTTAGTCCTAACATGAAAAATACAGACCTGCTGGCCATGTTCCACTCCAGAGCTGGGTTCTGAGAGCTCCTCTCGCTGTCTGCTAGCACACCTCCTTTGATTCCCTCCTTCTCTGGCTTGAGCTGCTCCCACTGAGCCGTTCCAATGTTGATGGACTGGAGGTCTACCTGGTACTGACGGTCCTCCACCTCTGATCCCGGGTCACGCAGGATGCCAAGGTTCAATGCACGTCTAGAGGGGAGGGGGGGGAATAGGATTACTTTACAAATCCTGTCGTGCACTAATTTGAGGAAGTCAAGACTTAAGTCTCTGAGAAAATGTCCTCGAAAGTATTAGGTCGACAACATATTTTAATGGGTAGCGCCCAAATCACATTTAACAACAAGGTGTCTGAGTCCAACAAACTGAAATGTGTAAGCATATATAGCTTATATTTATTGTCGTGGGGGTCACACTGAGCCAGGCTGTACTTTATATAGCTAATTAGAATGAGCCCAGGAGTAGACCAGGTAATGTGTTACACTGAACCAGTAAAGCAGTTCTGGCAGCATGCCCTCACCACTGCTGACTCCTTTCTTCCCTCTCCCCACTCAGTGGTTTAGTAGCACGAGTTTCTTACAGAATGATTTATGGCTAAATCAAAGCCTCTGGTACTTGTACAGCCAGGCCTCAGATAAATAACCCCAGCTCTCAGGTGAAATCATTTGCCTTTTATAAAGTTCTGATTTATGCCAGCTTATCATTGGCAGTAAACATTGCTTAAAGCCCTGGCCGGACCGCACAGTAGTCTGGAGACTGGAACTCTTACTGCCTCTCATTTTCTATTTCTGTCTCCAGAAACACAGGATTTCTACAGTATACACAAACTGTAATATAGTAGAGGAGATGTGGAGATATGTCAGGAGTGGGCAGCTGGTCTGCTACAGTCAAGTGAGCAAACACTGTCCCATCAGTGCCAAGAAAAAATGATGTCATCTATTTTGCCTTTGAGAGACAAGATCCTGACGAATTCGTGGGGCAAAAGGAATAATCAAAATTCAACATCTGTACATGACATCAGGGCTTTCTGTTCGTTATGATATGTTTATTTGTGCTGGTGAATTCAAATGAGAGCTTAAATGGTATAAATAAGGGCTTAAAATGGCTACAGATGTAGTGGCAGCGTGAGTAGTTGTATTTGTTTCGGCAACGTCAATGGCAATTTTCATATAGTGTTTCTCTCTTTTAGCAACACTGGAGAGGCCTCAACCCGAGCGTGATGTTATGACAATAAGCACCAAGTACAAAAACAATAGCAATGGGAGATCAGAGGTGTATAACTGGATTTAGCTGGATTTGTTGACATACAAACAAGTGAAACAGATCCTTAATCAACATTTGGAACCACATTCATCAACAGAGTATAATATAAATCAAGCCGAGGGCCTTGTAAGATTTGGGTGGGATGTGTCAGTCTAGATTCATTAGGGCTGTTGCAACAGTACCTCCATCACCCTCCCCAGCCTCAAACTGTATTTTTCACATTAAACAAACCACAGTTACCTCATATGCGTTCCAAATTATCTCTTAACTTCAGCTTATTTAGGAGACTCTCTTACTCACAATCAACATTACATGGGAGTCTGCAGCCAAGTCTCTGCATTGCTGAGCTGCAGGGTCATCTCCAATGACATAAATAAATATGATAAACATTTGTCTTGCTCCTGCAGCCAGTGGAAACCGGTGTGATTTAATATCAAAAGACATATTTCAGCCAATCGCAGGAAACGAGCGAGCTTCATTTCTGACAAATGAGGAGGGGAGGAATTTTGGAAGTTCCCCTTGGGGTGCAATAATAATTGAAGCCAGATTTTCTTGTTGTACATGTGGGGGGAAAACACTGGCGGTTTGACATATTTGATTGGTCATGTGAAGACCACACTGCTTGGCCAAGAGGAATCAGAGAATGCCTTGGGAAAGCACGGCACTCACTTTGCCCACCATACACACGGACGAACTAAAAACATACAGAGCGAGGCAGGTGGAACACGCCCTTCTGCTGGGTCTCACATGCCATTATCAGACATCTGTCTGCCACTACCATGTGGAAAATATGGAGCAAAATGAAAATAACAAGTCATAAATGACATGCTTTCGCAGATGAGGAAGGCAGGAAAGGAGGGAAGGAAGAGAGGGGAGAGAAAGTGGGAGAGAAATTTTTCTCAAACACAAGTACTTAGTTTTGCCCTTGTTCCTGAGCCAACCTTATTTTAATTGCAGGAAAAGACCACAGAAACATTATTTTTTACGACAAAATTCTGCTATTTATAAAAATGGATCAAAAGCTCTGCAGTGAGAAAGCTCTGTTTCATGGCATTCATGGCTATTATTTTAAAAAACATTTCTCCCTCCTCTGACACAATTTAAACCCAATTTGAGTCCGAAAAGCCACTGGGCTGATTTCGCATCAGAGCTGAAATATGAGGGCGCCCATCCAACATTATAATGGCTCAAAGTCAAAGCCTTCTTCCAATTGAAGCCCTCCAGAGGGAAACAGCAGACAAAATAGTGAAGGCATGGCAGTGTTATGTATCTAGAGTGCAGCACTTGGAAAGAGCCATTCACTGGTACTTCATCACTGAGAAAAAAATAATGATGTTCCAAATTCCTTTGAACAGAAGATACGCAGACAAATTTACAAATGGACAAATAATTGCAAGTTATGTTCCTCTGTTTAGCATTCTTTGGGTCTACGCATGTGCTGGGCAGAGCATCAATCATGATTTGTATCATTAAGCAGACGTGTGGGAGGACTGAGTGCTTAACATGTAGCAGATTTGGGATTGTGTGCTCAAGTGGTAATAGGATTCGAGGAAGAACCTTCTGGGCATATGCATAACACAGCAGTTAACACATACATTAGCTAGCGCACATGCACAGTATATACTGATAAACAGCAAATGAGCTCATGCACAGACACACTGCCGCTGCATGCCATGAAGGAATTAGGTGTAACCGGTAAAGGACTGACTTTGCTGCTGCACACAATTTTGAAATAACATCCAGACTTGGAATATAGAACCTGCAAAATAGCAGAGAATGAATTGTAAGAAAAATAAAGTGAAATAAGGGTACAGATTCATACTGAACAGAGCCAGTGGCTAAATAAGTAAAAGGGCTTTTAGAAAAAGAGTCAAAGTGGATTCTTGGGAGAGCCTGATTACCATGCTAAGGTTCTGAAGGCTAACTGTGGTTCAAGGTTGTAAAACAAACCACAGTGGGATCTGGTTGAGGCTAAGGGCCCGATGGTAGGAGTGTGGGAGCAGAGGGCTGTGTTACTTACAGCCTCTCGCTGAGGAGATCCTGTGGGGCAGGTTGTATCCTGGCCCTCGGCTCAATATGTCCTCCCACCTTCCCCTTTCAAGCTCCATCCATCCCCCATTCTTATTACCTGCCCCGAGCCGGTGAGGCAGGAAGCACCGGGGTATGACCAAGAGCCGCAGGCTTCTGGATCTCGTCACTCTGGATCCCGCAACCTGAACCCACAACCCCAGACCTGTTTTTCACTCCATTTCCCCAACAATCACATGCAATACATGTCTGCTTACACGTTCAGCAGAGGCAGGAGTTCATGGAAATGTATGTGTGCATGTGCCTGTAAGTGTGTGTTTGACTTGGGGACCTGTGTTTGGTAGATCATACAAATTGAGCAAAAATTTCATTGACATCCCAGGTTTAATTTGGCAAATTCAGGCTAAATTAGGTTTGTACACAGATGTGCTATATTTCATAACTGTTCCATGCTACATGAAGCGCTAACGGTGCATGTCTTGGTGTGTCATTTAATTTTGGTGCTGGGGTCTCCACCATCTTGCTTAAATGCAAAAGTAGCATCAAAGAGTTTTTGTGAGAGAAGCAAAAAAAAAAAAAGGCGTCACTCTTCCATTCTTCTCAATTCAAAAAAAAGGAGGTGAGGTTTTGATAGTCTTTCCTCTCTGGCTCCAAATCTTATTAGCGAAACAACTTTAGCATTCTGTTTCTGTTGTTGAGAGGCCCAAGTTGCACAGCGTCTTCTCAATCTGCTAACGCTCCCCATGGCTTAAAGTGGAGTCCCACTGGGCGTGAGCGTGTGCCGAGGGGGAATTCATAAGCATTATGATTCATGAAACTTCCAATTACTTAGTAAGTTAAGCACCCCTGCCTACGGTGGTCTGCTCTGAATTGCCAGAAATTCTGCAAGTTCTGAGCTGTGGATTTATGACCCCAGTCAAGACCAATTGCTGTTAATTTGCATCTACCAATTATAGTAATTAAGACTCTGAATTAGAATGCTGAGCAGCCCTCGGAGTGCGAGGGGAAAATGATGTTGTGGAACATGGCGAGTCAGCATTATGTAAACTCAGGGTTTTTATACAGCTGCTACTAAAATGGTTTTTTGATGAGCGGAGCTTTTCAACAGGAGTCAAACACAGTCACAAAAACAACAAAATGTCCAAGACACCAAAGCTGTGACAAGGCTCCAAATTTGTCACACTTGGCAATAACAAGGTACTTACTTGTGGCCAAGTGCAACAATTCCAATCTATAGTGTCTTTTTTCTCCCCTAGCTGGCACAACACATAATAAACAATAATTGCCACTTTCCTGCAATGCATCCAGGCTTTGATGTACTGACCAATTTCCATGACAAAAACTTAATATCTATTCTTTTTCATCCCAACAGCAGTACTCATCTCCACTGCTGCTCCTGATACACGCCTGTTATTCATTTAGCTGATTGCACTTTAAAGACACTCATTCTTGACCAATTATATCATATTTACACAGATCTTAGAAGGAAACTATTACTTCTATATACAATACAAGCAGGGCTTAGCTCAAACTCATCCCACCATCATGACAATGGTACATGATAATAGGGAGTTGAAAGAAAGCGATTCAGAAGAGGGCCCTCTGTTTACAGTGACATGGTGTATACCAAAAGTCAGTGTTTGCACTTTGATTTCAACATACTTTAATTACAGGAGCCATTTGTCTCCCCGCAGTTTACATGTCAGAGGCGTTGTATTGGTATAAACACAGTACAGACGGTATTCAACGTGTTGCTCTGAAGACACTGGCTAACATGTGCTCGCCATGATGGCCTGTTAAAGATGTCAGTCTGGCCGGTGTAATTTATAGGCTCATCATGTACTAATTCAAAATCTGCTTCTTGAATCAGAGTTTCGTGTTGCGAAGAAGTCACGCGTCAAGACCGAGCAGATATTTCATTTGGCTTTGCCTGATGTGTATTTTGTGGAATTCACACATGCCAATGACTATACAAATCAAATTGCTGATCTTTCATCATTTTCCGTGATTTATTGTACAGTAAAAACATACAGCGTGCTACAATCCCACAGTGAACACTTACTCATTTATTAACACATTACAACGAGAAAGTATACTTAAAGCGTATAATATGACATATCTTTGGCTGTGCATCAGTTGAGTGTTGATGCAGCTCCAAACTTAAATTTTAGTCTGAAGTACTCTGCACCATGTCCCTGCTTATAGCACGGCAAGGGCCATTTATTGAAATGCACAGATGTGGTCTCATCTCTTCTGCTTCTGTTCTGCTTCAGCTAAAGATTCACACACACGCACACACACACACACCGGCTGGTCTGTTTAGCCTTAACTGTGCTCCTCTACTGCTTCTGCTTCCATGTAGCTCTAAGAACAGAACATTCCTGGATAACAGGGACAGTAATTCAAGGGCTTTTTAAGGGTACTGATTTCTAACTGGATTCCTTCATATGCTAGGTACATCTGCAATGTATCTACTGTAAAAGGCACCCATGATCCTCA
Organism: Naso thynnoides; assembly: GCA_029783665.1. Taxonomy (NCBI): domain Eukaryota; kingdom Metazoa; phylum Chordata; class Actinopteri; order Acanthuriformes; family Acanthuridae; genus Naso; species Naso thynnoides. The sequence continues at coordinate 24,961,337 of JAQLOL010000025.1, forward strand.
TTTGTGAACGATTGAAGTTGTGGCTGCGGCTGAAAATGGCCAACAGGTTTGTCTGTGTGTGCCCTTCAGTCCCTCCTAGATTTTTAAATACAAAGCATTGATTTAAAGTTGCTGCTGAGAATTACTACGAGTCATCTGTGTGTGTGTGTGTGTGTGTGTGTGAATGCAGGACAAAGCTACCATTTTTCCCATAAAACTGAGTGGGCTGGTTCTTGTGAAATCACTTCCTCTGTTAGCACTAACAGATTTGATATGCTTCCTCTCAGCTCTGAAAGTGGACATAATGCTGCTTTTATAAAACATGTCAGGCAGAGTTTTAGGAGTGGGTCCCTGATGCAGAAGTGTGAAGGGATTGCCTTGCTGACTTCCTCAGACCCCAGATTGAAACCAGATTTGTGTCCCCACCAAGCAATTTCACAATGATGTAATCCCACCGCCATTTTAATTTGAAAGGCCTTATCTTTAATTAATCACTAAACACATGGTGTGGAATAGATTATTCATAACTGGCTGCAGTAGGGAACGAGGCAGGAGTAGCCAAGGATCTGGCTTGCAGTCATTCTCATCAAGCTAAAGTAGAACAGGCACATACCTCGGTGCTACTTTTACACTAATTAAAGGAAAATGATCTTTTTGCTGTAGAGGATGACTTCAGATCTGTCTGTGGGACACGCAGGGTGTTCACTGATCTGACTGACAAACCTTGAAGTAAATCTAACCTCTTCTGAAACACGACAAAGTCAGAATCAAACAGGACCAAAATCATTTATTCCATCTGAGGCAGTAGATTGATAATAATTGATTCTACAGTGAAAGCAAGACTCATACAGCTGCACCTCACATGTTGTTCAGACGTGCTCTCCAGATTGTCACAACAGACGAACACATGGAGCATATTCCTCTTATCGTTCCCATGTCTTAGTACTTAGAACACTGGACTCGTCCAGCTCACAAGTACACACTACGATTAAAAATAGCACACGCAGAATAGCATGCTTAAATCTATGGCATAACTAAAAATTACACATTAAAACATAATGCTCACATGCAAAGGCACGTGCGTTATACATAACCACTATGATATGAGTCTCAAACCAAAAAGGTTACAGTTTAGGAGTTTTCCTTGTGATTTACTCCTGCACTTAAATTGTTCAATTCGTGCTCTGGCAAGGAGGGTGTTTTATGGAGCTGTAAAATTAGACTCACTTTATGGGATCCAACAGCATGAACCACTACCGTTTTTTCCACTTGATATTGATTAAGCTGTTCAATATTGCCAAGTTGGTTCATATTACTATGCACAGAGGCGTTTTGTGTGCATTTTTTGAAGATGCTCTTTTTTTTATCTGTGAAGACGAGGCTCTTTGGCAGAACACTTTGAAGTTGATTACATGTTGTTTACAGTGATTATTGAATTCTGACATATGTTTAAAACAACAAGATTACATATCAAGGCCTTACCCTTCTTTGGATGAAGAAGAAAAATTTTCCTAAACAAAGTCAGGGAGATGATGGCCATATTTGATTAGGTTAACGTATGCTACAGGTTTAGCAGACAGGCTGAACAAACATGTAATTGGATAGCTAAAACAGTAGGTCTTTCTCGTTAACGTTTGCCTTGACCTTAAACAACATTTTGTTCTAATTCAAATTTCCTTCCAGAAAACAAAAGGCCAAACGAAACAAAATATAACCACTTGCCGCTGGAAGCTCCCACCTAATGGAATTAAAACCTCAAGTCTGAATCCCAAGCTTTAAGGAGAGACAGGTTGGACTTAGACAATATGAAAACAGCTTAGAAACCTCTGGGCAGCCCAAGACGACAAGAAAACAACTGCTTTCTCATGAGATAGTGTCCAAATACTTTTATGTCAGCAAGGAAAAGCAGCATAAAATAATTACAATAATCTGGGGCACACATGCTTCCTACATCAGCTAATTCTTCCTCCTCTGTAAATGACTGCAGAGCCAGTGTTTATAATTGTGAAGCGGATCTTGCATTCATCCAAACCACTGAGTGTATTTATACAAAGTGACATTTCTATATGGGAGATTTCCCCCTTTTGCCCCCTCTAACTGAGGAAATCACATGGGGGAGTGAACTCCTGTGCTTACCTAATTCTGCGAGTGATGTTGTCAAAGTGAGGAGGGAGAAGGAGGAGAGAATGGAGAAAAGGTTCAGAAACAGTATTGGAGAAGGAGACCGAGACTGAATGCCACTTTATTAGAGCTCAACAAGAAAGACAAAGGAAATGCAGTTGAAGTAAACAACGGAGTTCAAAAATGTGTGGAGTAAAATAAATTAAGAACAAAAAGAGCTTAAAACTCCAAACAATTTCTTCAAATCAGACATCTTGACTTTATGGGAAAAGCACAAGTGTACTAAAAGAAGTAATCAAGGCTGCACTGACAGAAGTAACTGCTTAATATTATCAACTAACATTCAAGCCAATTATCTTAATGTATTTAAGTATTTATATGTGTGTCAATATCTATCTATCTATATATCTAGACATATAGATAGATATAGATATATAGATACATATATAAATATAGATAATTAAAGAAAATAGATAATGTAATTCCTCTTTCTAAAAATACCAGCAAATATGTCAACACTGTCCATGTCCAAATAGAGTCAAATCAGTTGACATGTCATCACATGGCTAACTGCTTAATTCATAAGTAAAATGATCGAACTTTTGTGCCTTAGATGAATCTCCTTACTTCCTGTACATAAATATACTGTGAAAAGCAGAGAATGGAGAAAGAAATTGACCTAACAAATTAAAACTAAGAAGAGATTTGGTGGTAACGCCCTTGACAGGGTGCTGAAATAGCAACATCTCAACAGTTCTGGAAGAGGTGAGACTTGTAATACAGGCTGCATTCAATCAGCATCATCTGGAGCCTGTCATAGTGAACATGTGTAATGACAGTGTTCTCGAAGAATCAGCCTGTGCCTGCATGTTTCTCATCTTATTCCAATAAGGAGGAAAAACAATGCAGAATGTGAGAATCACAAAAGGCAAAAGCAAGGGGAGGCGGAAGACATGTAAAGTGGCAGAGATGAAGAAACTGCCAGGTGTGATGCAGAATGAGTAGAGAGATTGAATTGTAGTAATTAGCGAACAGTGTGTAAACCCAAATGAGAGGTAATGATAGAGACATTAAAAGAGGCACATTCCTGTGGATGATAACCTCCACAAACAGTTTCCTACTGCAACACCTCCACTCATCCTTTTTTGTACTATCTTTTGGTTGCTTGTCTGTGCATTTTCTTTACAGAATTCCCTCTGCACTACCTTCTACTCTTCCTTTAGTAACCTCCTTCATTCTCCTCCCTCTCCTGACATCTTATTCTTGTTTCTGTTCTTGTTTCTCCCCTCTCCTCTTTTGCCAGTCAGTGTTTTGGTACAGTGATTCCAGAACAGTGGGGAGGAAGTGGCCCCTGCAGGCCAGACTCCTGACAAAACCACAACTCTAAACAGGCAGTGCTGTGAAAATATGGCATTTAAACACCACAATGCCAAAATTTCTGACCACCAAGCCGACATCCAAACAGCTGCAAGCACTGAGAACCCTAATGGTAAAAACAAAGAGAAAGAAAAAGGGACAAAATAATAAAAGAGGTAGCAGGAGGCGAGTTAAAAATCAAAAACATGCAAACAGGGCCTCAGCAGTGTCCGTAATAAGCCAAAGACTGAACTGGGCCTTGTCTTTATTAGAAGGAACTACGAGACAAGAAGGGCATGATGCTTACACGTCAGCCTTATGTGCCTCTATGGAATGTTATTTCTCCCCACTGTAAAGTTTTAAAAGCAGACTGATCATAAGAGCAGTTACAAAACAACAGAATACATAAAGAGATTGGAAATAGAGTAAGGATGCTACAAGATGGAGGGAGGGAGTGAGGGAAATAGTAGTACTTCTGTTGAGCACAAAATCTGTACCTAGAACAGTCCAGGTGTAATGAATTAGAGGAGATGGCACATCAAACAAGGCTGTGCTTGGCCTCTTTCCTGTGGCCCTGTTGGCAGGAAATGCACTACAGCATCCTGTGAGCGGACCAGAGGGACACTGAAGAGCGGGAGCAACGGGGAGACCAAAAAAAGAAGGAGTAGGTGAAGAACAGAGGAGGGTACATGTAGAAAATGTTCAACAACATCCTGCACAGAAGAGGAAGATTAGGGGACAGACGGGGGGGGGGATAAGGACATGAAGAGAAACTGGAGAAGGTGTACGGACAGATAAAATTCTGTAGAGCAAGGGAAGGAGAACAGAACAGAGACAGGACAAAGAAAGGAGAAGAGGAAGAAGTAAGGAGAAAGTAGGAAACCTTTTACAGCACACCATGAGATGACGTGACACTCCATGTGCAATCATGTACAAACAGGAGTAATACAAAGCTGGCATGAATTTGACCTATGGTTGGTAGGTTAGGGTAGAGAGGGCAAAGGACTAAGGGCAAGAAAAACAGAGAGCAGATAATAGCAATTGTTAGGGTTTTATGACAGAGAGCAGGACATGCTATAGTTCACTAACATCAGTATCTTTCTGTACAGTGGACAAAAAGCAAGGATTCCTCTAAAAATAATAACTTGAAATTCTCTGTGATGCGATTAGAAAGTTCTGCGACTGTGTCTATAGAAAGAAAAAACTGTATTTTAATTCTGGCTGCGATTCCTTTCAAAGCAGTTGCTTCATTCAGCGATCAACAGCTGCCTGTGCTCCTGCCATGCCAAATGCCCCTTAGATGTACCGTTCTCCTGAAGACTACAGCTGCAACTAACAACTATTTTGATAGTTGATTAATCTATCGATTATTACGAAATGCTAATGCCACTCAACACACCTCAGTCAGGTGAGTGCTTCATTGCTTTTGGCTTGTGAAGCATTTTAAGGGTTTCTGTTGACAATTTTCTAGACACACAAATCAATGTTTGGTCTCTGCTTAAGTTGTAGGTCCAAGGTTAACATACACGCATGCACCAGTGGCCACACAAATGTGTGTAACACAGTGTACCTTGGAATACTCTGGTTAGTTAAGTTACACATTACTGAGCAGCACACTGTTTGTTCACAAAACAGTCTCAGAAGTTTTTTAACGCCCGAATGTCAGCTCCCTAATGTTCTTCATTGGCTTCGTTTGGCTTAAATAACACTGAATTGATGACTAAGAGGGAAACAAACGAACTGGTGACAGGTTAAATCATGGACTGAGTAAGTAAGTAATAATACAGTACGTCCAACGCAGGAGCAACAGACAGCACAGTGAGATTTAAATGGGTTAGAAACACGTGTGTGATGTGCTTGATGTGCATAAATGTTTACCAGTATGCGTGATGATGTGTGTGTGTGCGTGTGTGTGTGTGTGTGTGTGAGAACATTTGTGTGCCTCTCTGTGCAGAGTGTGGCATGTCAGGTTGTGATGTGAGTCTCCCTGTGCTGCCTGTCCAACATATGTCTGTCAGCTGGATCTCTGTCTCAGCCTTCAAATCAGCCTCTTGCTTCATAAAAAAAAAAAAAAAAAACTCTTTTGTGCCTTAAAATGTTAATGATATCAGTCCATTACCAGGCTACGCATAATGTGAGGCCCTTTAAAAAAAAAAAATCCTTTCAAGCTCTTCAGATGCCGTCTAAGTTGTTAGAAGAGGAGATGGAAAAATATCAAGGGGGAACATTGATGCTTTAAACACTGGCTACTCGTCATTACTGAGGAATGGAGTTAAGTCTTGCCAACAGTTGGACTTTTCATTTCAGCATAAATATATGGACAAAGGCATATTTTCTCAAGTTAATCACTTTTGCCCCAGTTAAATGTGCACAACTAGCGCTGTGCATGCGTGCGGTGATAAAGTGACAGGGGTGGGGTGCTGATTGGAGGGCTGTTGTGTGTGGGGTAAGTTATGGAGAGAAGAAAGGGGACCACCGCAGTAGAGTTGTCTACACGGTGGCTTCACATTTCCCTCTGTGGTTCTCTCTAACCTGCAGCTGAAGTAACATGACTGGCATTCACACAGAAACACACACACACACAGCAGTCTGGCGGCAAAGCTTCAACCTTACACCCTACATATAGCTGCCAGCCTATAATCTTTAATCTTTGGATTAAAGCTGTTGTGAGTTTAATAGAATACTCACTGTGCGGGGAGGAACTTAGTCCATGCCAACCTTGGGCAACTAAACGCTGATGTTGACAGTCCGACACAATATCTCAAGTGTGATATACAGAGAAAGGAAAAGATCTATAATCAGTTAATTTTTGTCGGGCAGATATTTCAAATGGCATTTATAAATCTTGACAAAAATGTGGAAGACAGTATAGAGTTCCACATGCAATGGTAACGATTGTTAAGAAGGGTTAACATGCCTTGAGATCACACAAAAACATTAACAGAGAAAGAGTAAACACTTTTGAGCTCACTTAAGTGCCAGCCTCTGGTTCTTTCAAGTCTGGTTGGGCCTCCTGGAGTTGTAATGTGCCTCTTATTACACAAGCATTAGGCAATTACGCCACTGGTTTCACATTGGCTTGCCGGAGCCACAGAAGAGTTTGTGGCTTCACACATGGACATTTGAAAGCATCTGCACATTCCTTCTTTCTTGAGGTTAACCCTCTTTTTTCTCTTTCCTACTTCTACTGGATCCTCCAATTGACTTTGCTCCTGCCTGATGTTCTACTGTGTAACCTACTGATAACTGCCTCTTGGCAGGAGACCGCTGACCACACACACAAGTGCACACACACGCACACACACACAGACACACTGGCACATGCCTGTTTACAAAGAACTGCATATGTGCAGGAACTCAGCATCTAAACTCCTTAACTGCTTCACTCTATAAAAAACTGGATGGTTTAAACTTGTTTACAGCTAAATTCTGACAAAACAAAAGAACTTTTCTTTGCTCCAGTCATTGGTGTCCCGGCGCTGATGGAAAGTCTTGACTCTACTCTCCTCTGTTAAACCTAACCTTTGTGATCTACAGTCGGTGTTTCTATGGGTAAGACCTTAAGTCTTGACCATCTGTTTAGTTTGTATATGCTTCTAATAGCTGAAGAATAAAAACATTTAGCTATTGTGCCAAAACATTAGTTGGAGATGATTATACCTACATTCATTTTGTACCATCACAATGATTGTAATACCCTTTCTATGTGTCTAAATAAAACACCCATAAACTGCTGACAAGTTGACCAAAACATGGCTGCTAAACTTCTGACCAGGTCCTGCAATAGGTGTCACGACACCCCAATTCTTAAAGGAGAAGTTCCCTTTTTTGCACATTAAGCCCTATCATAGGGTTCATTATGATCATATACACTGGTAAATAACAATATTATGACAAAAGGCGCAGTCCTGAGAGCTGGAGCTGATTGCTGTCGTCACTGCAAGCTGAAAACAACAGGTGGAAAGAGGTACTCACTGAATCTGTTGAAAAACACAATGAATGCTCAAATAAACTCACCAAAAGTTTAGCAGTGAGCTCCAGCTCTCGGGACTGCACTGTTCGTCATAATATCGCTATAAACCATTGTATCATGATTGTAATTAACAGTATGATAGGACTCAATGTGCAAAAAAACCTGAACTTCTCCTTTAAGTCCTCACGCTAGCTTCCCATCAAATTAGGGTCCAGTTTAATATTCATGTTATCACATTCAGAGCTGTAAATGTTTAAGGAACCCTCTGACATTAAAGCACTACAACAACCAAATAATACTTGTTGAAATCTGATGTTCATTGTTCAGGGTTTGTGGTTGTTCCTGGCTGCAGGCTGAGGACTTAAAGAGGCCGTATTTTTGAAGTAGCAACTCCTAAAATCTGGAACTTTCTTTCACTAAACCACCATTCTCTGGGGACTGCAATGACACAGAGCCCCCTTTTGTTTAGTCTTGCTTTCGTCTAAATGTATTTATTAATTATTTATCATTCTAAACTTGCTTTTATCTACAGTTGGATGGATCTCTGCTTTTAATGTAAGAGCTCTGTCTCTTATCTGATATTTGTTCTGTCTTTCTTTGTTTGTTCTCTTTGTTTGTGAAGTATTTTGTGATGTCTGTACTTGAAAGGTGAGGCGAGAAACTAAATGTATTATTATTTCTCTTTTATTGTGAAAAAAATAATATCACATTTGCATTTTACAATTTTTCAAAGAACTACACTGCTGAGAATTGTAAGAACACTGAGAAGTGAAAATAAGTTGCAGGGAACTCTCCCTCTTAATTTATTGTGTCAGATCTTGCTGCGCATATTGACACATGGCTCAAGTTCAGCCATTTTCATGAAAATCAGAAGAAAAGAAACGAGACGAAGTGGAGACACACTGACTATCAATACCGTATTCCTGAATTCCCCCAACAGTCCACCTGGCTGCCGCTACTGCTGTGTGACTGGCCAGTCAGAGTCTCCCTGTCAGTACAATGACAGCTTCAAACCAACCACACAGGATGCCAGAACATCAACATGTCATGAGAAGGGAGAAAAGGAACTAAAACACAATAATGCACAAAGCTGGGGTTGGACTACACACATGGACACATCCACAGAAACATACTCACTCACAATTTACACACACACAGGCACACACACTCACAAATCACACTTTGACAGGGTAACACCAGTAGAATGTGTGTACATGAGCACAAAGCTTCCTAGGTTGGTGATATTGGTGTATTCTTAGAACCCTTATATCCTGTTTCAGGATGGACCATCTACACTCACACACAGGCACAATCACCGAGCACGAAGCCCTACAGCCATGCGGTTAACCCCTGGATCGAGCCCTTTTATGAGTGGTGGACAGCTGAGGGTTGATCTCTTTCGCCTCTGTCAGCGTGCTTCCCGACCTATCTTACAGCAGTATGCCAAAACACAAGAACAACCGTTTCCGGGAAGCTCTGAATGAAGGTCCGTCACCTTGAGTGCCTCCAAACAAGGAATGCAGACCTACACATTGCTTTCGACAGGAAGAGATGTTAACAGAAAAAAAAAAAAAGGAAAGAAGGAAGAAGAGCTGTTGGGAATCTTTTCTGTGGGTGCTTATGCTGTTCTGTATTGAAAAGGGAAACTGGGAAAACTATGGGAATACTGGGCACACTCAAGGTTAATAAGGTCACTCATTAATCAAACTTGGGTTTGAGATATAGAGCCATGTTGTCACCAAAAAAATAAAAATGGTTTATCCTCTGGTGAGACTGAAAATGTGCACAGCAGTTAATTTGCACTCTGCAGGTGGTGTTATAGAAAAGGTTACAATTCTATATAGATCTTACTCTCTTAAGAGCATAACAGTGTAAACCCATTTATGGTTGTCCACCCATTGCTTTAGCGGATCTTATATCCAAATGAAAATGTAAGTAAAAAGGTTCATCCTCTGGGGAACAAGATTTTGTTTAATGAATGTCAGGGCAATCTTGTTTACCTGTTTTTCAGGCTGTAAGTTGACATTTCATCCAGAGAAGGTCACAAGCATTACAATTCATCCAATTAGAACCATGATTATCCGCAGCACACAAAATTCCTTGCATATGCTTTTACAATACATTGTCAAATGCTGGATGAGCTGGACAGTCTTCAGAGTCCATGGTGCTACCGCAGAAAAGCTGGAGGTAATCTTGAACTCTAAAAATTATCCTCTTTGTACGATAGATCACCATACCACATTTCATTGAATTCTATCCAAAAGTTATTAAAATATTTCAGGCTGTATCAAAGCGTTGGACCAATGGACCCAAAGACGAAACGGACCAGCACTGCCGTCCCAACGGCCCCCTTCACTTTGTGCCAAAAGCGAGAGGGAAAATAAGTTGCGGTTTACATGTTTGATTCCCATGTGGTGAGTCCTAATACCCCTCTCTCTCCCTCTTCTCCACTTTCTCCATACACTACATTGGAATCGTACGCATTAAAATGGTCATAAAAATGTACAGCAGGGCCCGAGCTGGGGTTTTCTCCCTCCTAATCCCCCTAAAACTCTAACTGCAGGCCGAGGAATACAAGTGTTGTGGTGCAATCTTCTCACAGAGCGGAGGGCCTGAGAATAACATCACAGAGGCCACAGATATTTATGGAATGAACCACAGGCTGTACACAGAAGTCAGCAGACACCACAACACAGCGCACAAGACGCTGTATACGGCTCCCTACTCATATACAGCACAAGACACTGCTGGCTGAACACAAAAAAAAGTGTAGAGCTGCGGTCAAAAGCCCTTCAATGACGGATAAGTGGACTTAGAAGATGAAGATACTATTTGATATACTACAACTTTGTCTATAGCATATCTATTGAAGTAGATGCCGTTATAAATCACTGATGTTATTCTGTATTCTCATAAATTCTTGTAATAACCTGTTTGACAGCTTCTAGACGAACTGAAAACAGGACATCTGGTGAATTGTCTGCACAGTGTGGAGTACACCTTTCAGAAGACTGATAACTCATACCAAGTGGTTGGCTTGATTGAACGCAGTGGTCGGGTACTCTGGTTCACAGATTAAAGATCAAATCCACTAACATTTATCTCATTTCCTCTGGACTGCTCTGGTAACATTAGCTCCACAAACACAAACCAAGTCTTCTCCTCTCTCTTGCGGCTGTGGAGGCAAATGGAAATCGGCTCACACGTCACATGATATGTTCGCTGTATCATCTGGGACGCCGAGAAATCTATCCATCACATCAGTTCCCACAGAAAAGAATGACAAATATCACTTTATAAAGGTGAAGGAGGAAATGGTCCAAGTCAAAGCCACAGCAGTATTCAGTGGCTGAGTCTAAACTTCCTGTTCACATTACGACACGTTGTCTGAGGGCTGTTTCAACATGAGCCCTTCTGAACCTCCAGCCTCCGTAGTCTCATCTTTCTGCTCAGTGCAGCCTACCCTGCCTGATTCAAAACATAAAGTCTAGGGCAAACTTTAATAAAAGTGGGCGTATGATTTACTCCGGGTAGCGTCTGTCCCCATTTTTAAAACAATTTGATGTTGCATTAATCCTGAGTGTCAAGGCGATGTGAAATATGTCCACTGCGTTTACCAGCACCAGGTGTTTCATTTGCTGGACTGACAAAAAACAATGTTTATTCTGGCTGACCCTCCAATCCTTGCTTATTTTATCTTCTTTCTCTGTAGACGAGAGGGAGAGCATGGGTGTACAACTGACATGAGGGAGTCAAAGAGAGGGTTAAAAGA
>JAQLOL010000025.1:24972568-24992694 GCA_029783665.1 Naso thynnoides
AGTTGACCAAGAAAGGTCTAGCTCTAATCATCTCAATTGGACGCCTCTTTCTTCAGCTTCCCAGGTCCAAACAGAGCTAAAAAAAAAATGAAGGCGAGCACTAGGAGCCTTCAGAACCTCTCTTCTTAATGAAATCTTTAGCACTATTAGCCACTCTACCTCTGTTTGACTGCTGGGTAGGCCTGCTATACGGCTCCTCAGATAGCTGGCACAGGTTCAACAAACTCTCATGGCTTAGTGCCTTTTCCCCTTTTCTCCAGTAAAAGCTTATGATACTTAATTAGATTATGATAACTGAACATTTGCCTTTAATGTACTAAAACTACCCACACTCAATCATGTAATACCAAAAGGAATCGCTGTAATAATATGTATATTTAAGTCACAGTTCTAAGAGTGGTAGTATTGACACCAATATATACATTTGAACCAATTAAAAGATCAGAACAGCTTGCAAGCCAGAAAAGGACCAATGCAATTAAAGAGATGGAAGTAGGTTTGGTTTTGCCCACAGTTCTGTGATAATGACACACTGGCATATTTTCACATAAAGACAAAATTCTAGAATAGCAGAAGTGTAGACGAGAGAAGTAAGATCTTCTGGTTATATTTAAAAGCCTGAAAGGAAAGACCAAAATAGATGAAGGGAGCTTTGATTCAAATGGATCATGTCTGGCTTGGTAATTCCATCTGACAACACTTTCACTGCTTACTCTCCACACTCAAAGCATTGTGCAGCAATGTTTTACAAGTATTAAGTAACTGAGAGGTTCTACACATCTTTTCAAACAGTACTATTACAAAACTTAATTTTGCTTTATATATAAAATGTTGAAGTATGAATGCTGCTCTGCAGTGACAGCTTAGAAAGATCAAACTTCTTTTCTTTTTTCAGTCCTGTGAAACAGATATTACGATCATTGCCATCATTGCCTCTGAAAGAAGTTTATCATTAAACCTGCTCAGCGGCCAGGGGAGTTTTAAAAGCAACTCCTAAATCAGTGTATATAAGTGTAGGTCCTGGGTGTCACTGTGTGTGGCCCGAGCCGCTCTTCCCCTCCGCTCCGGCAGCGAAGCAAAGCCAGCGCACTTTTTGCTGGTGTAAACAAACGGGGAAATGGGGCACTTGGCAGCCGACTAAAGTGAGTGATGAGGCAAGTGTGCACTGAAGCATCTAATGAATCATTTGCTGGGAACTTGGGGTTTTATGAGGAAAAGAAAGATGAGGAGGAAGACAAAAAACGAGGGAGACCAGCTGAGAGCATTAAAAAAATAAATGGCATTTCATATGAAAAGAAAAGAAGGTGAGAGAGCCGCAACTGTCAAATGCTTTAGAGGATCATTCAGCATTTCGCCCAAATGTGAGGAGAAGAGATTAGAATGTATAAAAGTTGCAGGATCTCTTAATCCTACAAGCACAGCAACAGAAGTATGTGAACCCCAGTGACCAGCGGTAAATTTACAGAGGTGACTGCTGATGCTGTGACAGGTCTGCACCTTTGAACAGAGTCGATGTGCTGAGGGTCTACAAGCAGCTTTATTCCACACCGTGCCCTCAGTTCCACTGCCTCTAACTAATCAAAACAGAAATACTACCTCTGCTACTTCTGAGCAAACCATCTGTGACTTAAGCAAAGGTCTGACGGCCTGTATACAAAACTCAGCTCACTGTTCATAGCAACCAAGCTCGTCTCATTTATCTAGCACACTCACTATGGTTCAGTATTTATTGAAATTAAATTGTGTCTGTGAAAAGTCATAATTACTGATTATATTTCATAAAAATGGTTTTGGAAATCTGTGTCATGGATTCATTTCCCACAAATACAATGTTCACAACGCAGTGACATTTTAGAACAACTTACATAAAAACTTCATATTAAGTTGTCATAACTTGAGAGTACAGAAATACTGAATACAAGAAAAGAAATACAGCTCCTCTCCAAAACTTTACCTACTAGAAAAATCACTTCCTGTCAGGTAATAGGAAAGTGGTATATCTTTTTCTCACCTTTCTCTGGACTTTTATGAGATTTTCCACACACATACGGCCATGGCAAATATGTTACTAGGGAAGAGGAGTGAATATATCGTCCTGCCAGGAGATTTTATTAGTAACAGACAGTGTCCTGGCTTAAACAGGCTGTGTTTATCTGTGGAGGGGAGATCCCCATCACAACCACTTATTAGGATATATGTGGGCTTAACCAGGCAGCCATTCAACCTCAATAACAGGCTTGCTTACTGACCACAGTGTACTAGGACTGGGACCAGTCTAACCCACACTAGAGCAATGGATAGGAAAAGCAAGACAGGAAGGAAATAACAAATATACAGGGAGAAAAAATAGAAAAAGATACACAGAGAGATAAAAAGGATGAATGAAGACGAGAAAGAGGCACTTATGCTAGACAACATGAAAAAAGGGCAGAGAAGAGTAAGGGGACAAACGATATTAAAGAGAGGAAAAAGGAGGCATTGAAGGAGATAAGAAAGAGAGAATATTAGACAGTTACATTAAACAATTTAAAATAAAAGTTAGGGAGAAGGAATGCCGGAACAAATAAAGGAAGTGAGGAGGGAAAAAGAACACAAAAGTGGAGATATAAAGGGATTTAGATGTGGCAAAGAGAAAAGAGAAGAAGAGAGAAAGAGACTGCTGATAATTAAAAGAGAGAAAGAAAATAAAATGCGGAGGAATGCTAAAATGCTTGAGAGTTAGAGTGGATTATAAACATCAGAAACAAACACAGGATAAATAAATGAAATGGGGGGAAAAGACAGATGGGAAAAATGCTAACAGACACTTTGGAAAGTGAGTGAGAAAAAGAGACAGTAGGAGGGAGTGAAACAGACTGAGTCCACTGATACAGACACATCATGTTTACTTGGCTCCGCATTACCACTGACACAGCAGCCTTCTCTGTTGTTACCGTAGAAACACAAGCATGTGCACTGATCAAAACAAAAAACCAAAACCATATTTTGTGGCACTGGGATGCTCCCTGAGTCTCCCTCGAACAGACGATGAGCTAACCGAATACGTGATGGAATCTAGAGCTGTGTCATCTAGGTGTGGGGATGTCGGGAAATGTGCAGGATATTTAAAGACACAAACACACACACACACACACACACACACACACAAACATGTAAAAATGTAAAAATGTGTGCAGACATGAGTGAATGCAAGATACACCAGGAGGGACACACGTAAGATCGTTGACTTTATTTAACTCAATTTTTTACTTCAGTATTTTTTCACTTAAAACAGTTTGGTTAATACCAACTGCTAATATTTGTCATAATCTGTGTTCTTACTACCAATTACGAGGGTTACCCTGGTAATCCATATTACCTCTAATATCGAACACCAATGACTGAGCCAGAAATCAAGAGCAGAAATAGGGGGCCATGCGCAGGGTTAATGTTGTTTTCACAACACTAAAAGGCACAGCATGTTTTAAACAAAATGCTTGTTATAACAATAGCAGTGATGTTGATACAGTCGTTTTTAATGTAGCAAGTCAGTGGGACCCACAGACGTCCATTTAAGAGGGCCAAAGAGAAAATAAGGCAGGAGTCCCAAAATATGTGACTTCGATAGACTGTGGTGTAAAAATTGTCTTTATGTCAGTCATTTTTTTTTTCATCAGGGTGCTTCGCAGTAACAGGTTGAACACACATAGCTTACTACTAGCTAACTATAAATATAATTATACTTGCTAACGCACTTGCAAAAAAACAAAAGAAAAAGAATAAAGAAAAAAAGAGAAAAAGGTGGCGTGATTAATAATTGATATGCATCACTCTGTCAAAGGCAATTAGCCAATTATCAGTTATTTCAGACCAATTCCAACAATAATATGTCATCCAAATGTACTTATATTGATGCAATGCTAAAGTTTTTACACCTAGAAATTTGATCAGTCTCTATGCCCCTTAAAAGGGACCCCCCACTCTCCACATGGTACTTCAAAGAGGGATCCCCGTTCACCCTAACATATGAGAAGCTTTCATTTGTGTTCCAGAAATTAAAAAAAAAAATCTCCCTGGAAAAAGGAAAGAGAAACAGAGAGAATGAGGGTAAATAGGAGCAGGGAGTAAAAGATCTGTTAGATTTTACAGAGGGCCGAAACCACAAGAAAGTCAAGACTGAATGCATGCTGGACACTCCCCGAGCCGGCGTTCGTTTACTCAGAAAATGCCCACTTTTTGAAAGCAGGAAAATGATTTCAGCTGTGTAAATTGACAGTGGCCTTGTAGCTGAAGATGGAGAGGGAGAAAGGGGGGAAGCCTGCAGATTTGTGTCGTAACTGCTGCTTGATGAAGAAGCCATTGGGGACCTACTGCTTCAGAGAAAAAAGAAATCAGCATCACATGATCAAATGAAACCGTGTTAATTGTTACCAAATGAAGCCGGGGTGGTTACCAACTTAGCTCTACAGCTTTACAGTCAAACGGGTTTATTTGACCTTCTTTGAAGAAATCTATCTACTCTAAATGGTAAATACACACTGTACGCCGAATAAGTGGCGGTTGAAAGGCAAGCGGAGGAGCTTTGAAGTGTGTCTGAAAAGGTGTTTGTAGACTAGTATCAAGATATGTTTTGTCAGGATGTTTACACACGCTCGCTATTTTAGCCTTCGCTCTTGTCTTCTCTCCCAGGGTGGCATCATAGTAAATCATGGTCTAAGACAATTTGGGGCAATCACTTCATGTACAGCAGACAATAACAGCGTGGCTGCTTACATCAGTCATTCAATTATGACAACGGATGTAATTAGTGGTAGGCTTTAAAACAGAATTAAAGCAAAAGGCTACCGGCACTCACAGACACATGTCTTCTTATAGCCACGGTTGGTTATAGACTGTAAACACACATTGGTTTGCACGATTACAGAGTCTCTTAATGACTTTCACTATACAAATTGAGGGTCCATATGCAGTAGAATTCAGCACAGATACAGCACATGACGGCGTTTAGTAATGGTATGTCAAAGAGTCCCTGATCTCAGGGTTATCAATCATGTGACTCAGAAGCATGATCATCCTAAATTGGAGGGCAGAAGTGAACAGGGAAGGTGGTGAGGATAATGCATGGTTAGGAATGGAAGAATGAACACAGAGAGCGGTTTGTCATAATTCCTGGGTTTCACTGCAGAACGGGAAGTGGTGATTCCTGGCTTCTGTGTGGAGAGGTTAAAGGGGTGAGTGAATGTGGGTGTTTGTACACATGATCATGCCTGCTGCTAGTGGCCAAGCTTTTGTGTATTTTTGTGTGCATACATCGTTTATGGGGTTGTATTAATTGCACGTTTGGGTGTGAATGCATGACTGTGTGCAGGCAAGTTATTATGTTTCAGTGCATGTGTGCTTACTGTGCATAGCAAACCTATGTGCCAATTGGAAGGATACATAGCAGCGTTTGTGTGTCCAGGCTAGCATGGAGGACCGTGCAAGGCAATTAATGCCTATGAGCAAATGTGGGCATCACAGCCGCAGAGCAACCAATTCTCTAACTACCAGAGGAAGAACATTACTGGCTACTATGGGATGAAATTGCATGGCTGGTTTAACTGGTTTTTGGGGTGAAAGTCTGAGAAAAAGACCCGATTATTTTCCAAGCCCACAAGATCATTTTTTATCATCTGACATGATAACAACATGGCCAATAATTCAACAAAATAAATGTAGGCACAGTTTCCATGGAAAGTAGTTACATCCCATTAGCTGTACTAACTTCTACCAAAACAAAGATCATTTTTAGCACAGTACACTATGTGAAAGTAGTGAGTATAAAAAAACACACATCAAAAGTCCCTGAAAAACAGTAGCTATGGTAACTGATCAATACCATCTTTGCTCCAATACATCAAACAAGTAAATGAGAGACTGTGAGAGAGCTTGGATACTCTGGAAGAAATTTGAACAATGTTGGACAGAGAGCGGTATTCCCCTCCATCTTCCACTGACGGTTAGTAAGACCAGCCATAAAGGTCTAGACCCCCCTCTGCCTCCCTGCTAGCTGCAATCTTCCTGCACATGACACTTCCACCAACTGAGGCAGCAGTGAAGCCTAAAGTGGCCTCTCCTCTCTTTATGCTGTCCAGCGTCTTTTTTTTTTTCTCTACTTCACGTCGTGTGTCAGCTCACATCTCACTTGCAGCTGCACAAAGCATTTGTTACCACTTTTATCTCCCTCATTACATGTGTTTGCCAGCTTCATATCTGCTCATTCACACAGTCTCTCTCTCTCTCTCTCTGTCACACACACACACACACACACAATGGGGCTGCGGTTTTGAGGCAGCTATGACACAATCCAGATTCTTTTAGCTGCCTATAGCAGGGAAATGTGTTTTGCGCAGAGTCATTCCCCTCAGAAGTCCAGATTTTCGCTGCCTAGCAGCTTTGATCCACATGGCACAGGGGGCTTGTGTCAACAGTCTTGTGTTTCAGCTGAAGGGCCCGGCGGACCCCAAGGTGTCACTCATTGCTCTCTATCATTGCTGGGGCAGCTTAACCACTATGTGGCACTGTCACCCGCTGTACCCTCAAAAATCCCCATGAGACAGCAAACTTCATGACGACAGAGAAATGCAACAATGCACACACACAGACACACACACACACAAAACCATACTCATAACTGGTTTTATGGAGTGTCACTTGAGGTCAGACAAATTTGAGCTGGACCTTAATGGTCTGTGGTCAAACAGCAGGTTCAGTGGCAGTTAGATACTGCCAGCTGCGTGTGCTTTCACAGCAGATTGTGATAAAGCTGCATGAATGTGATGAGACCGAATAATAAAAGAGGTGTTGGAGTGAACATTTAATGTGTGTGAGGGAGACTGTGACACATGCAGTCAGTGCGTTTACATGAAGTTAGAGAAAATCAATCTGTTGTGTTAGTCCAGCTAAAAAAAGACTTTTAAAATGCATGAAAACATGTTAGTCCGACTGAAATCATACTAAATCGAGTTTCGCATCAACACATCCAGATGATGCGACTGAGAATCAAACTACTCCTGCGTGTATACTCCTTAACCAGACTCGGACTGGCCTAAGCTGTCTTTACATGATCGATAGTACCTGCGGTGGTCTTTGACCCAGAACTCGAACAGTATGAATTTGTAGAAGAAAGTCGGGAATAAAACAAGAATCCTGTAAGCACGAGGGAAAGCATGTATCAAATCTGTACCAAAAGTAAAGCGTAAATTTGTAGTGTACAGTGCTGTAAAGTTGTCTGTGTTTTCACTGTTCGACATCAATTCCCCTGGCCACTTGCTAACTTGTTTTTAGCTTGCTTGGCTAACTGCAAGAAGGTCCGACAGCAACCAGCTAGACGGGACGTATCGCCGCCTATCATGGTGGAGTCGGACAATAGATCGATTCTCCCTTTGTGCTTGTACACTGGGACAAGGACACTAGTCCAAGTAAATGGCTTAACTGAACTATAACCATAGCTCTACCTAACTGTGCGTGTGTCTAGTACATCTTCTACAGGAGATGCTGAGAGTATGTGCAAACACAGAAGATGAATCAACCTCTGTTCAAGAAGAGTTATCAGGAATTGGATGACTTTTATAAATCTTCATGTCGTCTTCAATTTCTTCAAAGTGTTTCATCAAAACAAGGGCAGAATTGTTTGAATTCAACTTTTCTTTCCTTTCAAAGCAATTAATTAATTTTATTCATCATACTCATATAGAGTCAATTCAGTAGAGAGGCTACGGGAAGAAGAGAGTTTGTCTTACTGGTAGATGTCTTTCCGCAGCACAGTGCGGGTCAGGGGGTTGTCAGCCTGAGGAGCCATGCTGAGTGAGCCCAGCTTTAATACCAGGGTGTCTTCTTTTTTTGATTGAGGATCTGCTGGGACACACAGACACAAAATCAAACACACACAATTTGTATCAGCACATTGATTTCTATACATGTAATGAACTCAGTGAAGATGTTATTAATGCTTACAATATACATCATACACACATGCAGATATTCTGGGACAAAAAAAAAAAGATGTCTGGCTGGCCATGACAAGGACTTTTATCCAGACACCACAGAGCTGAAGAATTTTAAGACACCACCTATGACAGTACACTGTCCTTTTATTGTAAAGGTCTTTTTAAAAAAAACAAAAACTTAAGGGTACATTCAGAAGTGAGCAGTAGCTCTCTAACCTGATGCCGTATGCTTGTCTTGTGCCCCGGGGCAGAAAACTCTGATCACACTGGTGTTGATGTAGATGAGAGGCAAACACCGAGATGTCAGTGTGTGGCTTCTCATTGGCTGACCTGCTGACTTCCCACGCTCTCTGTAGCGTCTCGGTACTGTAGCCTGAAAGTGCATCAAGTCAAAAACATGGATTAAAAAATAATTACATATTGAGCAGATTCTTTTTTTTTATTGTTTCAATGATGATATAAATCATTAAAAGTATATCCGAGGTATAGAGTGGCATAATAAATGTGTGACGTCTTTAAGTAAAATTGTTGAATAAACTTAATCTTCATTCATCTTAAAGGCCTTTGACTGACACAATATATCTGATCTATTAATTTAAAATAATTTTGAGGTGATCTTTATTTTCTTTTGGCCATTTATGCCTGTATTGTTATACATCCCAAATAACTGCAAACTGTACTAGTAATTTTATGCACGTAAGCTGTTGTATGGGTCAAGTCTTAATATTCTACATGGTTATCAGCACTGACAGATACTTTTGCTCTACCTGGAACACTCCTGCTACAGTAGCCAACAAGGGACAGGACAGCACCACATCAAACGGCTGCGCTGTCAGCAGGATTTCTCTCAGGTACTGAGGTGAGCTGTCAACCAGAGGATCACACGTCACCCGCTGACTGGCAGTGGTAGCACTGCTGCGTGTCGGCCGCTCAGGCCGCGTGGTGAGTTTGTGACGGACATTTTTTGTGACAGCCTGGGTGTAGGTGATGGACAGGAAGCCGTGCTGCTGGTGAGAGCCCTCCAGGACCTTGGCTGCCGTCTGGCCAGTTGTGAGACGGGACAAATTACACTGATGAAAGGTATCACTTCACAGAGCTATCACACACAAAACTTCTCCTGTTTAGTGTTATTTTGCTCTGATTTTTTGGATGAGGGTTAAGTCTGGATAAAAAAGAGAAACAGTAACAGTACAATCCTTCTCTTCAATTTTTTATTTTGAAAACAGCCAGATATGGATGAAACTGATATAGATCATTTTGGGAAAGATAACTTTGCTCTATTTAAGATTTGTTAACCATTACCTTTTGCATTTCAGGAAAAGACTTAACCTCAGCCAAAAAATTTAAAATATATAAAAATGAAAAATTAGCTCTTTTCTAAAAAGCCAGAGTTAAAGCTATGAGCTAAATAAGAGTTCATGAGCATGTATTTATACTGTGCAGCAATTTAGGTTGGATCATCACTATTTATAGCTGCAGCTGTCTGAGGCTGAGCTGTTTCTGATTTATCAAAAAAGTCAGATCTCCAATCTTATGAGTGACTTGCCAAGAAAATACAAGCTGAAAATCACTGTAATACCCATTTGGAGAAAAAAATAAAATAAATCTCCAACTGTTGCATGATTCAAAGAAAGGCAGATCTGTTTAAAACCTCAGCATTAAGTCTGCAACAACATCCATGAACAGTGGACTTAAGAGCAAAATTAATGAGAATTTACTCACTAGAAAGAATAAATAAAAGCATAAAATCAGCACTATTTTGTAAATAAGTTTGAAAAGAAATTCTCCTCAGAGACAAAGTGTGCTATATGTTTTCCCAAAAAGATTTTTTTTTCCAACATTATGTGATTTCTTTTGATAATTTCTGATTGTAACTAGACTACAGTTAAGCACTGGTGGAAAATGTCTGGGTACCAATACAACCATTTCAAACCTAATTTGAGCCCTCGCATCTAACACATCTCTGAGGAGCACACAGGACTGTTTTAGGCCACTGTTAATGAAGGTTGGACGGACTTAACTAAAAAGGAGAAAAGCTGAATTCTTACAGGAGGAAAAAAACCAGAGAAGTGGCTGAAAGTGTCTTGCTTGCTGACCGGTCGAACCAACACAGTGCGTCTGTTCAGCTTGTCAGTGCAAGAGAGGACCACTCCTCCACAGCTGCCTGAGCTTCGAACACCCTCCTCCGTACTGGAGGTAAGGAGAGGGAAGGAGGAGAGAGAGATAGAGAGATAGATAGATCGATAGAGAGAGATAGAGAGAGAGAGACGGAAAGTAGATGCCAAATGGGAGAGAAGGTAAGAAAGCACAGGGAGGGTGCAATAAAGATAACAAACAGGAAAGAAAAGACAGAAAAGCATGAAACTTTTAGATGATCAGGGATTTAATTTAAAGAAAAGTGATTAAAACCAAAAGAGGCTGCACCAGCTGAAAAACTATGTAATGGTCTCATACTATCCAGTCAAAAGAACACTAAAGCCACAGCATGTTGAATGTAAAGTATGAAATTCAGAGGCACGTAAAATCTCTGACATGTATATACTGAGAAATAAACTTTAATCTTTAAATCACTTTATAGGGTTTTTTAGCTGTTTGAACTGCTATCCTTGTGAAGCTACAAGTATAAGACCATCACCAGAATAAAGTTTCATCAACAAGAGAATGGAGGATAATGTCAGGGTTTCCTTTCTCTCGCTCTCTCTCTCTCTCTCTCTCACATACACACGCACACACACATACAGAAGAAAGGCTGTCACCAGATTTCATTGGCTTGATTATTTAGCTGATCAGATCCACTGGAGAGACAGGGTAATGGCTAGACTGAGTGACTGTGAGAAATTTGCTTGTAATTTTCCTCAGTTTTATGAAAATGTTAAGGTGTATCAAAATATGACACTTGTGGACGCCCTACATGATGGCCCAAAACATTGCTTTTACTTTTAACTTCCTCTACTGTCCTGTCTGTCCAGCATGAGCAAAGATGAGGGACCTTGATTAGGAGCAGCAGAGTGGCGGAGGCACAGTCTATTTAGAGCCCTAAGGCTGGTTTCAGACAGGCAGGGGCCTCACCACAGCTGTCTCCTTGCACTGCAGAATGAGTCCTTCATAGGGACCAGAGGACAAGCCCTGCCCTGGCCTGGAGAGACACACAAGGCTAAGCTTAACTTGCACATCTGGGACTGCTCGTACTGTTGTGGCAGGGACTGATAAGGTCTCTTTAACAGCAACAGCAGTTACAGCACTACATTTAGATAAGTGGACCTCATGCTGATACTAACATTTCTTATCAGCCTGTAAGTACCCTGGAGGCATGTGCTGAAACACCAATGCAGGCAAATTATGTTTCTAAAATGATCATTCCTATTGAATCAAAACACTATGCACACGTATCAATCTACAAAAATGATAAAAACATAAACATGGGGTGTATAATTATTTTTTGTGACATAAGACTTCTATTTTTGTTGAGACCATCAGGAAGAAGCAGAGCACCTGTGAAGCACACATCACAAAAAGATTAACATAAAGACAAGCACAATTATTTTTTAATATAACTTAAATATACCAAGACACTGTATATAGGGTAGTATGATGCACATATATTTGCATATTTCTAGTTTTAATTTTTGGATTAAAACACATGGTAGTATGATGTACCTATTTTCTTACATCATCAATTTTTTTTATATTCGCTTAGAATTTCAAAGTAAATGTTACAAAGCAAAAATTCCCCTGTGATTTTTCAGTTTTCCCTGCTGGGATCAATAAATATTTCTGATTCTGGTTCTTAAAGCAGCACAAAGTGAACACTAAATCTCCAGTATATTAAACACATAACACATAAAATTGCATACAGACATGCACAGCGTTATTACAGTTACTCATGCACAACACTCATATGGAAAAAATGCTTCAGATAATGGTTCAACACCATCTGCATCATTTCTTTTACGCCTCCCTCTCTCTTCTGTACTCCCCGGCAGAATACTGGGAGTACAGTGAGAGAGGAGCACCTACTGGTGAGTGCATATGTAAGTGTGTGTGTGTTTCATGTATCTTTATCCCGTGTGCACATGTCAGTTCTTTCTGTGTGTGTGTAGTATGTGTGTGAATATTTCTTTGTAATCTCCCCTCTCAGCTGTAAGAATGACAAAGACATATGGACCCCCCACAGCTCTCCATCTATCCCATCATCTCTCACTTCTCTCCCTCTCTGCTTCAATCCAATCGCCTTTCTCACTGAGCCGTTTGAGAAACAGCTGGAAAACATCAGCTCCAATTTGTGTGAGCTGCTCCTTGGAGTGAGAGAGAGTGAACTGTCCTTGGCCGTCCATCCTCAGGGGCAGCTCTGCGCTTCAGAACAGTATGAGGAGCACCACTTCTCAGGGGAGCCTGGCCAAAGTATGGAGAAGCAGCTTCCTAATCTCTAAACACATCCCCCAAACACGGTTTTATTCCCAATCAGCATTTCCCCTTTAATTCACCTCCGTTGCTCCGTGATGAGCGAGCCTTTGCTCCACACCTGCGGGGTTCAACGCCCACCTATTCCATGTTCCCCGAGGACTCAATCTCATTATCCTCCCCTACTTCACCCTTTTCCTGCCCTGCTCCTATTTTGAAACAATCAGGAATTCAATTATATATTCCCCTCCCATATTTGCCTGACCTATCTAAGTTTCCATTAATTTTCCAACAGTGAGGTGGCTGAGGCCAGATGAGACATTTTCTCTGTCGGGCTTGATTTTAATCTGACCCAAATAACACGGGCTGGGTGATGAAATACCAAACAATTATCTATTCAGAATGATTCATATAGACTCCAACCACTGTGGGCTTTCTTGTACATGTGGATGATACAGATTAGAGCGCGCCAGGAGCCAAGAGGTCCTCCACTACGTCCTAAACAACCATGACTGTAACCCGGCTTGGATGACAGAGTGCTTCTGCCTGCCAGAACTTTGGCTGGTTAAAAGTGTGTTGAGACCATGTTGTTAAATGCACATTAAACTGAAATAACCTAGAAATGAGAAAATAGACCTATTATCTACTTAAGAAGGCATAGAGGTCTACTAAAAAGATTAAGGTTGGCTCCGTCTCAGAGGCAATTGGACACACACCTGTGGAGAGCCGAGTAGTATGATATAATGAACCACGACACCTTCATGCTCCAAAACTCTCAAACCACTGACACTGTCCTGGCTTAGGTTGATACTCCATACTGTATGTAACACATGTGGCCTGACAGAATATAAATCATCCTGCTACAGTGAAACAGGGAGGTCCGAGAGAAGCAAGCGAGACACTCAGGCTTAAAGCCAAAGGGATCGCCCTTGATGCTCTCTGACCTGCTTAGCCGCACAGTGAAGGTGATTTTAAAACCTGGCAGATCAGAGCAATTATCTATTACGATATCAGTGGTGAGAGCATTGATGGTGGGGTTCACTACGGTTCAGGGCCCGTGAAGCTCTATCGTTCTGTCACTGTCTGGCTCGATCAGAGAAGGAGGCACTTATAGGAACATTTCTACTTAAACACACAGGCACACGGCCCCGCAAACACACACATTGGCTCTGGACTGTTGAACGCAACATGCTGGAGTGTTAGAGATCCTGGTTTCATTATCTCCTCAGACAGAGACAGGGGAAATTGCCTCCTGCTAAGTGGTCCCTTCCCAACAGAGCAGGACCTCAGGCACGTACAGCACACTGCGCACACTCAGAGCTGCTGATTCCACCACAGAGGAATGTGATTAAGGTACGGAGGAAGAAATTCAGGAGAAAAATAAGGGTTAAGATAGTAAAAATGAGGCTACTCATTTTGTGTATATAGGGAATAAAAACATGAGTCACAGCTTCGGTCTTAGCATGCCACGGTACGTGCTTTCATAATTTCAGCGCTCAGAGCCAAATTACTCCATTCAGACTGGAACTTGACTTGGGGAGAGATCACCATGAGGATGCAGTGGAACACCGCCCAGTGGTTTTTTTCCCCTAACTACGTGTTAATGTTCCTGTGAATCGGTTCAGACACCGCAGGCTAAACGAAAATGACTGACGGACTGACTGAACTCCTCAGCTCTGTAGGCAGAGTTGGGCCGTCCCAGAGCCCTTTGACAAGTTTGTCTCGTCTGTTGGTCCATCTGTCTGACTCTGGTAACCGCAGTGGTAACAGCTGTCTGGAAAGACGATGACGCTGAAGTGATAATCTGAAAAATCACCCGTAAGAACACAAGCGGGAAGAGACAAAGTGTTGGTGGTATACGTGCTAAGTGTATTTTTAGACTCTGGGACTGTGAGAGCATAAGTTTGTCTAAGAGAGGTGGCAGGACGACCTCGTGGATAAAGAGACTGTCTTCAGACACACCGGCCATGATGGATCTTGTCACAGCGGAGCACCCCACGCTCCGGCAAGTGGGCAGTGCTTGATTTTGGCTCAAATCTTTTCAAGATGACACACCAGTCACAAACTCTCAATCTTATTTTTCAATAAATAGTACATCAAAATATGTTTCTGAAAACATTTTGAGCAAGAAATAGGCAATGTAATAACAGAATCTTGTTCCATATTTGATCAACACTGCCTGGTGTGACAGTTTGATTGTATTTTCGTGAGTCCACTACATTGCATCGGACTGACCTCATTTGCATAAAGTAGAGGTCAAGTCATGATTATGCAAATTCAGATCGCCGTGCCATACCCATCATGCACTGAGTGGCCAAATCAACCTCCTCTCCATAGAAAATGAATTAGATCCGCTGACTTGACTTACATCAACGGATTTGGTGTGTCTGCACTTTTAGACATGACATTAGCACATAACCTGGATGCACATAAGTGGCAACATGTATGAGATGTACTCTACCTGCTTCTGTAGTGGTCGATGTTGAAGCTGCCAACTTTACATTTGATCTTTGTATAAACATCCTGAACATCTACAGAGGCACTCAGGTCTTCTAGTTCACTGATGACACAGATTTCTGACAGAAACACAAAAAACAGAAATAACATTTTGAAATTACAAAGTCAGTTACAGTGAAAGAAACATATTTATTGCCAACTACAACATGAACTTTTCATTGGTAGATTAAGTTTCTTCTGTGTGAATAAAATTAATTTCAGTGGGCGGAGACCTGCACGGCAGGCAACCCTGTTATGTTTTGTTACTGGTCCTGATCCAACGGCTGTGGCCAGTTCCTGCACAGTGGACACATAGTGTGTTGAGAAGCTAATTAAGGCCAGTGCTTGTGTACATACAAGTATGCACACACACACACACACACACACACCCACACACACACACACACACACACACACACACACACACACAGATTGGCTGCCTAAGGAAGTCACACTGTGTATGTGTATTTGTGTGCACAATACTGAATGTTTTTGTAGACTCTTCAGTGTTTGTAGGTGTGTGTGAGAGTGTGTGTGTATTCATTGAAATCTATGTGCGTGCCTTCGTGCAGCTCATGTGCGTCCAAAGCCACGTACTGCAGGCAAAGTGAGTAAGCTTCTTAGAAGGTCTGATTAACTTGGTACTGAACCGAGCCTGTGAGCTGAGCTGTTGGTTCTCTCATTGTTTCCACAGAGAAAGTCCCACAATCACAGGCTAGCCTGGGAAAATGGACTTCATGCATGTGAACTATGGTTGTTGTTGTACTGTTGCCTTGTGGTGATTCTGAGAAATGCAGAGGTTCCTAATGGCTTATTAACATTGAAACACACGGCTGGTCAGCTTTATTGTGGATACGGTGTGGAAAGAATTCAGCCAAGTTGTTAGATACTCAGAAACTCACAGTCTCTGAGCACGGTGTTGATATTGATGTATGACTTTTGTAAACCCACTCTGTTAGAGTCCTGGAAACCCTTAGTCCCTTCGTCTTAAATGGCTCATCTTGAAATGAGGAAAGTGTACCACTGATTTGAGCCTTCAGCAGAGACTCTGGAGGATCATGCTTGATTTTTTACCTCTAGTCTTCCAACACATAATAGCAAAACATTATATCCGAGAACCAATACGTCTGGAATGGCTGTTTTTCCATTTCTCTGAAGAGACAAGAATCTTATTTCCCTTGCAGTAGAAAAACATATTACATCATAGCAGATTGTCTGCAGCCATATCTGTGGCTTACTTATCTCCAAGAATGTACTTGTGATTTTAGGCATCCAATATATTGCATACACATAATTCTTGTTTTCAATAACATGTTGAATGTGGTGCACGCAGAATATCCCGTGGTAAGTTCATCTCACAACTCAGATGGCACATATTAAGCCCAAATCCAAAGTAATGCCTATTTAGGATGTGTCTAAGTCAAACCATCTCTGTGATGTCGTCCAAAACATTCCATTTCACTATAAAAGACCTTAAGCTGGGCGATCTGGTTGGCAGATGCTAAATATTACAGCCACCAATTAAAGGTAAATCTAGCCTTTCATCGCCCCAGTAAATCTAAAGGGGACACGAGGCGGTTCGCTTGGGATTCATCACCCATTTATTTATTTGTCTTTTCCTTCCGTCCCTCATTCTCTCCAGCTGCTTTTCCCCCTTGAGTGCTCAACAGCTGAATGAGAAAGGAGTCAGAGATCACTTTAACTGTTGATACAGCAAGACTGCAAAAACTCTGTTTGGCTTCCTGCGCTATTACACATTGCGCAACAGCAAATTTTTAATTAAAAACCAGGCCCGCTTTACACATGAAACTCACTGTCGATTTACTCTCTTTGGAAAAAAAGAGCAATAAATATTATTTCAAGGTGGAGGTACCTGTTTTTTTGGCAGTTGGGTCAGAGGCAAACAGTTTAACTGTGACCTTTGGCAACATCCACTGCATCCAGAGGCTGACCTTCCCGCTGGTTCCACCGATGCTGCTAGTTTTCTGCTCAAGAGTCACTGTGTCAGCAAATGGACTGTCGTCTCCAGCAGGCACAGAGTCACCCTAGGAAGCCAAAACAGTATCTGTTCAATCAGGGCTGGTAAGGCTGTAACAGTCACGATGTGAGGCAAAACTTCCACTGCAACATGAACATAAAGACTGTGACTGAATTCCAACAATTATGTAACAAATATTTGCAGAGAAATGTCCACTTTCTTGGCAATACT
Source organism: Naso thynnoides (assembly GCA_029783665.1). Lineage (NCBI taxonomy): Eukaryota > Metazoa > Chordata > Actinopteri > Acanthuriformes > Acanthuridae > Naso > Naso thynnoides. The sequence goes on from JAQLOL010000025.1 coordinate 24,989,642, forward strand.
CTGTTAATTGATACCTCACTTCTTACATAGTAAGACTGGATAGTCAGCTAAGCGATACAACAGTCAAACAGACCAAACCACAAAAATAACACTTTGTTGAAGAACGTGTGCACAAATACCAAATGCACCTTAAAATTCTGATGTTTGTGTTGCTGTTTATCTGTTTGTCTGTCTATCCAACCATGTGTTTGATTAATGTGTATGTATGTTTGAAAGTGTTGTCGCTGTGCAACCACCAGCTTTGAGTCTTTTAGTGTCTGGATGACATCAGTGTCTGGTGAGCAGAATTCCACACCACTGTTCCACACTGTTGTGTGGAGCTGTCAGTGGTGTTCACCCAAAACTAAGTCACCAGCACCCACATTGCCTGCTTTCATTCAGTATCCCAGGACACAAAGAGAATGAGGGAATGGGAAGTGAGGACCGGAGGTGGGGGTGAAGCAGAGAGGGAAGCAGGATGCGGCAGAGGAGGCTGCCTTCTGTGAACTCTCATCTCATTACTGAGGGTTTGGCAAGGCGCTGTCGATGACAGCACTAGGGACATTTTTTATATCTCTCACTATTTTCCTGGTAAATCTGTTTTCAAACATGTATATGTGTGGCTGACTCTGAAAATGAAAAGCCTGCAAACAAACAATATGGCAATTTGCAGCTCTGGCATTCCAGGGTTTCACTTTTTCCATTGCTTCTCCCATCACAGGATGGTAATGACAGATTGTGTCATAGTTATCGAGCCTGCCTGTGGTTGGTGAGTAGGTTATCAACAATCTCAATTAGAAACCCCACAGCTGCTGGACTGATTACAGTGTCTTAAAGAGGATCCAGATGAGGAAACTATGTCCCTGTTCCACAGCTGGGTGGAGGGGATGAGGGCCCCATGCTAATTTGCAAATTTAATTTAATCGCGTAGTTGAGGGTGGCTGACAACAGAGCACAACAAAAACAAATGAAGATTATATAAATAATTAAACATCATTTCAGTTCAGAATAGATTCAACTTTACAGTCCATCGGGACCACTCAAAACAGTCATCAGATGTCAGAAAGAAAAGCAAAACTTATCTGTTTAGGTAATATAAAACCTATCAGTTGGAAAAAAAAGCAAATAACGCACCAAAAAAAGAAGCTGCAGGATATTAGAACCTCTGCAAGTAGGAGAAATACAGTTCTATACTATATCAAATGTACAGCGATTTACGGTACAAAACACTGTATACAGTTTCAAAACTCTCAATCAAGAACTTATGATTTTGAACAAATGATTAAAAACATCTCCAAAACAACTCTGAATAACTTATTTCCCCTTGATCTAACATCATTCATGCCATTCAGCTGTTAAACTGTGTCATTATGTGTTTCCATGGAACCAAACAGTCAAGGTGCAAATGTGTTTGCATGTGTGTCTTAATGGGATAGGGCGACTCCTTTTTTTTTGTGTTAATCGCCTCCCTCTCAAGTTCCAGACAGGAACATAGATACCATTCTTTCGACTGTGCGTGCGGCAACAAGGAAGAGACGGGCAGAGCTCGCCCACCACTAATTAGCTTAGCTCAAATACTGGAAGCCAATGGGAAGTGCTAGCCTGCCTCTGCCTAAAGTCATCAGATAAACTTTCCAACAACCATAAACAGCCTTGTGTGCTTGTTGTGACTTGTTTAATACCATGTTATGTTATTTTAGACTCAGATTAGCACTTCGTAATTTTAGACTCAAATATACACTGGAAGTAAACCGCAGGGCATCATAACAACAGTAAACGTGTTTGACTTGGATAGTACAGAATGGCAAAGATCTGCTGTTAATAGTATGGAGCAAAGCTCCCACTCCTGCATGAGTGTAAGCATGTAGTCAGAAAAAGGCTCTATCATTGTCAATAGTTATGTGACAAAGTTTGACAGAAAAAAATCCTTATTGTCTGATATTTTTTATGGCTTTAGATTCCCTCTTTGATAGGTACACATAGCTCAAGGAAGACCCTACTTGGTTATTTCTTTAAAAAAAAAAAAGTGTAGTTGCATATACTTGCTTTGGAGGGTTCTGTTGGTTTCTCTTTCTGTGAAAGCGCTTTTAAATGTCTGTAGATGTGATTAAGCGCTTTACAAATAAAGGTTGATTGATTGATTAAAGCAGAAAGCATATTTAGAGTACTATACGGTAAAAGGCCTTCGAAGTAAATTTTTATAGAAATAACTACATTTTTCCAAAATGATCACTTACAGCAGTCCACACTTGGTGAATGAAGAGCGACAGTCCATGGCTTATATGTGTGCCTTGTGTGTGTAATAACAGTAACTGGCAGTAAGTAATATGAGTGCAGAAGTAATGGTGTTCAATCAGTCCCATTGAGAGATATTCTAGTGTCAACTGCTATTTGGGGACTAATTATTGTTGAGCTGGAGTCAAAACACAGCTCACTCTGTGAGTGAGTGTATGTCTCTCTATGTGTGTGTGTGTGTGGTTAGAACTATTTAGTTTACAGTTCTGGCCAGTCGGTAGGATTAGGATCTTTAATGTCATGGGTGGAAACAGGAGCCAGCCGCTGGTGCTGTGGGAAGCTCAGACCACTGTGTACTGCAGCATGGTTATGCTGGAGCATCAGACAGCCGACTGTTGCCTAGCCAGAGCCGTTTCTGTCACTTCAAAACTCACTCAGCTGATTTTACCAGAGGAAAGAGACGTTTTTTTAGGGTCAATGACAAAAAGGAGAAAAAAGAAAAAGGCAGACAAGAAAAAGAAGAAAACAAAAAAATAATGGAAATGGAAACTGTAAAACTAAAGATCCTTGCTAACGTGCAAAAGTCAAAGTTCTTGTTTTTGTCAGTGCAGGAAAATTTCCTTCTCTTCCTCATGTTAAGGTGAGACTTTGAAGTACACATGTGGTGGTGTGGTGTTGGTATTGGTGGGCTCTGCCACGTTCCTGAGCTTCCACATGTGGGCCCCACACACACGCACACGCGCACACACACACACACGCACACGCGCGCGCGCACACACACACACACACACACACACACACACACACACACACACACACACACACACACACACACACAC
>JAQLOL010000025.1:24992794-25006498 GCA_029783665.1 Naso thynnoides
GCGCGCGCTCACACACACACACACACACACACACACACACACACACACACACACACACACACACACACACACATATTCCGAGATTGAGCTATTTTCCCACACCTCCACAAGCCAAGCTGTAAAGTATACAGTTTAATTCCTGGGCCTCTGTGCTATAAACGGGCCGAGGACTCGGGTTTATTTTCTTTGCAGAGTTTGTCTTTGCTCATCAGAGAGATCCAAACATTGGAAGACAACAGCAGGCTGGGAAGTGTCAATGAAAGATGGAGGAAAAGGCAGATTATAAAAGTTGAGTGGAAAGAAAGAATGTTTGAGGGACAGGTGACAGAACAGATAAAGATTGAGAGGGTACAAAGAATGGGTTAAGTGATGGAGAAAACAGATTACAAAGGAAAACTAATAAGAAAGTGAGGACGGAGCGATGAAGCTGTGGATGAATATGTAGTAAGATAAAGTAAAATAGGAGAAATGGAATATAGAACTAAATTAGAAGAGACGGAAAAGGAAGATAAACAGTTATAGAAAAGGTAAACGCAAAGACCAGAACCAGAACCTCACACGTGATAGCACCTAATAACATACATGATTAATGGTGGCAGTAACTATCACAGGAGATCATTATTGCTAATGCTCATTGGTGCTGGTGCTTAAGAAGAATTTTTGTTATTTGGATGGATGGATGTATGGATGGATGGATGGATGGATGGATGGATGGATGGATGGACGGATGTCTTTATTGTTCCCCAAGGGGAAATCAGTTTACCACCTGAGCAATTACACAACAATCTAAAAAAAAATTAAACAGACAGTTACATACAACATATAAGACACCTTAATGAGGCTCATGATACATTTAACAGCAGTGATCATTAAAGTAATTCACAGCAGCAGGAACAAAAGACCTTCTCAAGTGCTCAGTAGAACACTGAGGCATTAATACCAGCTCACTAAATGAGCTTTTGAGGTCATCAAATATACTGTACAGTGGATGACCTTCAAAATAAAGAACAGTTTTCAATTCTGTCCCCATTTGAGTTGCAGCTGCCTGTGGTCAGTCCTTAAAAAAGGATAGATAAAGGACTTTTTTTCAGATTGTGGTTAGCTTCAAAATCTGGTACAAAAAGTCACATCAATAAGGGTTATAGGAGGATGTTGAACAGAGGCGCACAAAAGTTACGAAAGAAAGGGTAGAGGGTAGAGACTGATGGGAAATCCTGTCGAATAAATACGAGAAAAACGTGTATATGAAAATGTCACGGACGATTTTGTCAGTCCAATAGCTGAGCGTGGAGGAATGGTTGGCAAGGGGCTGCAGGTCAGGGGGTTTTGAGGTGTGGTATGGATGTAATTGAAGAACTAGAGGCGTTAGGAGGAGGGTGCAGTGGGCTTGTTGGGGAAAGATTGCTGCCACTACTGCTGAGACTTATCAAAACAGCTCCTACATTCTTGCTCAATCACCCAGCCTCCCAGAGGACTAAACACTTCTACCAGTGTTTGTACTTAGGTAAACAGTGACAAGTGGGCTGTCAGGGGCCTCTGTGGCCTTGTTACAGACACACTATACTATAGGGCCTCCGCTGCCATACTGAACTGCTGCCACTTCTGTGGGACCACAAATGATGCCAGAACACACACATGCTGATTGTACAGAAACAAATGCAAACATAGATGCAAATTGACATTTTTTTTTCCCGCTTATACTGTATATACTCACACAGACACACTTTATTGCCTCTCATGATAGTAATGCTGTCATCCCAGGGGCCCCGTATTGCTGACAGGGCCCTGGTGGGTCACAAAGATTAAATCCTGGGCTGGCTGCTACAGAAAATCTTATCAACACAATCATTTCGTGCCTCCTGCTCCACACAAAGATACATACACATATAACACAAGGCCCTGGAGGCTGACACCCCAAGGCCATGGACCTCCAGCTAGTTGTTGCTGCTACTGTACTATACAGGAGAAAAAAAAAACAAACAAACAAAACTTCAGCCACATGTTTAATGTCACATCATAATAAGGGACATACCCTTAACCTTGTGCTATCTTATGGCATTACTTTAGAAAATGTGGAATTTTTGGACTTTAATGTCTTTGAGCATAAGTCCATGACTTTTAACACTTGCTCCTGTTTCCTGCACATAGGCCAGCTACCTTTTTTTAACTCCAGGTCTTTTGAGGTCAAGCAGAAGTTTCTGTAATAATTTTTATCTCCCTCTGCTTAAATCAAAAGTTCCTCTCCAAAAAAGATCTAGTTAACAACTTTAACAGTACAAGTCAGTCTATCTTTGATGATAGTGAACCTTTAAAGATGAAAAGTTCTAAATATAACACCCTACCATGGCTCAATGTCTATACAAGTGATGTACAGAAGCAACATAGGAGACCTAAAAAAAAATAAAATAAAAATTAAAGATTTGAAAAATCATCCCCAGTCCCCCTTTCATCTGGTGCACCCCAGAGGTCAATTCTTGGTCCAGTGCTTTTTATGCTATATGTGGTCCCTCTGGGTGAGATCATTTACAGGCATAATATTACCTTTCATTGTTATGCAGATGACACACAGCTCTAGAACTCTGCCCTGAATTTGTGTGTTTTTTAAAATATTTTTGATCATCAGAGCTTTTATTGTGTCACATCCATATTATGGTAAGTTAATGTAATCAGGGCTCCAGCACATATAGAAGTCTGCCGCCAAACTATTAACAGATTACAAGAGACAAGACCATGTCAAGTACATACCTGCAACACGACACTGTTTACCTAGATTTGTAGACAATTCTAAAATTTTACTAATTACTTTTAAATCCCTACATAATTTTGCACCCACTTATTTCACATATTTACCATATAAGCCGATCCACTGCCTGCATTCTGCAGGTAGGACCCTCCTTTCTGCCCATACAGCCCACTATGTCACTACAGGAAACCGTGCATTTTTCGGTTAGAACCTGCTGCTTTGGAATTTTCTACCTCAGGAACTTAGATTAGCACATTCAAAATCTTCTTTTCAGACGGTAAAAGTTTCTTAATCTCAATAAGTCTTAATAAGTCTCTAATAAAAGTATAAATCAATCTTTAAAACCCAATTTTGCAGTGTCAGAGCCCACTTTCTCCTATTGGCTGTCAGGCTAGGGGGTGGGCTCAACTTGTCAACGCCGGTGTGAATTTGACAAGAAAAGAACAAGTTGATGAATGAGAGAGAACAGGTGGGAGATGCCAAGAGAATGAGGAGCTCCTGTCTTAAGTTTTGATGAGGAGAAGACTTTCAGAGAAAAACCCCTGTCGCCACCAAGTTACGTTTTAAGTTTTTGTCTGCATGTCAGTGTCAATAAAATGAACTGATGCTGGAGTCCGGAGCATAAAGGATGCCATCAGACCATGGGCAGGGCTTGTCAAAGTCACTATTCCTTGCACCTTGGCTTACAGCCTAATCTGTAAATATATGCAATGGCATCCAATCTTTGGAAGCCCTCAACGTCGATCGTTGTGTGCTGTGATAGCAGAAAATAATAAATCTATGTCTCTTTTTACCTTGTCACGTGTTTTTATTTTTGTTATTATTTTTTTTTTGTTGTGACTGTTTAATTTATTTTATTCTGCAAAGCGCCTTGCAACAATGTTTCGAAAAGTGCTGCAAAAATAAAGTTATTCTCATTCTTATTGTCATCAATGCAACCTATGCTAAGCATCATCCAGGGATGAAGGGAAAAAATAACTTGGAACATTTGTTGTTGCACCCTAAAATCTCTGACTGTCATTTTCCATTTGCTTTACACAAACCTGCACAAACTACTTAACTTCATACTCCCTCTCTGGGTTTCATATTTTATCTGAGCGAAAAAATGTAAATACAGGTTATTGTTTTCCCCAAATTAAGAGGCAGGTTTATACTCAATCAAGCCCCAGCTTACACAAATCAAACAGAGCTCACAGCCTACCTAGAGTGTCTGCTCTGAGAAAGGAAAAAAAAAAAAGAAAAGAAACACAAGCACTGATGAGATTTTTCCAGGTTTGGAAATACTTCCCAAACAAAAGAAATACAGCAGAATTATGTAAAAAAGAGTTAAATGGCATGTGTCATTGCAAGACTGAGAGCCTGAAAACATGAACAGTTTCAAGTCGTTGATACTGAGCTGTGTAATATTGTAAACTAGTGGCAGTAACATAAAGCACAGTTATAAATAAATTAAAAGGTGACCTATTTCATTTCAAGAGTAAATTACCATAAGACCTGATACATGATTCACTGGTGGCAGTGACAGGTTTCTTTTTGTCGATGGGAAAAGACTTGTCCATGCGAGATAAAGGAAACTCAGATGCAGTTTAATGAATCTTGCAATTCCAAAAACACCTGAAAGAAACTGACCTGCAAAAAAGGGAATGTGTTACTGTGTGAAAAAAACAAACCTCTGTAGGGGAGCCAAAGTCTGCAGAGGGACTGCAGGTGCTGGTGTCTGGTAGGGCTGTGCCAGCACTGCTGCGCACTGGGGAGGACGGAGCAGCACCAGCAGGGGGTTCTGGGATGCTGGAGGTCTGACGCAAAATTCCATGCCTCTGCAGACGAGCCCACGTAGACGTCCAGCTAAGGAAGAGCTCGTACAACAGCTGAACCTGCAGAGCGACACACACACAAAAAAAAGAAGAGCGGAAAACCTTTAGATGCGATGCTACATACAGCATTCTGAAAGAACTGCTCGCTTCACACTGATTAGTTTAAATGTCATCTATTGGAGTCTAATGTAAGGAAAAAACTGTAATACAGGCTCATGTCAATCAATCTATTTTTCTTCTCTGAGAATGTGGTCATAGAAAAAGCTCCTTCTCATTATACACACAGCAGACACAGCTTTGACCATGGCAACACAGCTGAAAACACTTTCAATACAGGAAGTCCACAGTGCCAGTTTATTGCCTTAAAAGATAAACCTAACACACCACAAGCACTCTTAATATTTGAAACCAAACTCAAACGTATTTTTGCCAAGGCCTGACTGAAACAGCTGCACTGGGGAGTTCTCATGTAATACTGACTTCTGAGGCCATTAGCATGATTTGGCTTGGCAGCTTTGCTGTTATGTGACACTAAACCTAGTTAAAGTTGAGAGGGAACGAAAGAGTGAAGAAGGATATATTAGCCAGAAATGGACCTCCATCCGTTCCCATTTTTTAACCCTCCAACACAACACTCTTCTAGACTTTGTACTTGTCAGTCAGAGAGGCCTCATTTCATAAAAGTGATGTCAAAGCTATGTGTTCATGTTTCTGTTCCATGGATTATTTAAAAGGCACAGAATGCTCATACACGTGCTTCACTGTACAAATTTGTAATCCATAACAACAAAACTCCCAAAGAAACACCCACAGAGGAAAGTTAAGTTGTGTCATCAATTTCCCCCCAAAAACTCACCACAGCTAGGAAAAACTGAAGGCTCAGCGTCAAGTGTTCTCAACTATTTATCATGTGCTCACATGAAAAGAGGCCTGAGCCTTAAACAACAACAAAGCCAAAAACAAGAGTGGAAAACATGAGGGGAAGGCAGGGGAATGTGATGTGATGCTTTCAGTTATTCATGCATTCACCCAGTGTTCTTTAGAGGAAAGGGAGAGGGAAAGAAAGGGAGAAAAGTGACGCTCTTTCACAGTGAGCTAATTTCTGGATTTCAAACGCGTCGCTTCTGCAGCCAACGGAGCCCCCGCCTCCACCACAACTGAGGGTCCTTCAAAAAGTTCAGGTGCACAGACACAGAGTGCACAAACAAAAGCAGCTTCCTTTACTCCAAACACATTTTTATTCGCTTGTGCTCACTCACACACATGCACGCCTGTTAGAGCACACATTACCTTCCATAAATAAGCATAAATCAAATGAAAAGCAGCACAATACATCACAGCTGGGCCATTTCAAACATGTCCAGGAAGAGCTGCTAACGCTGATCCAGCAGCCGTCCAGGGACAGAGCCAACAGCTGTGTGCCATACCTGACCAAACTGTGCTGCCGACAGGAGACGACCGGCTCCTCTCTGAGAATCTGGGGCCTGGAAGTCCAACCAAGCACAACAAGCCCTACTGCACTCAACAGCAGATGTGGAGGAAGAGTGTAAAGAATATCGAGGAGATGAAAATAAGGAAGGAATGAGTAAATTGGGGCTGAGATGAAAGGCTGCTGCATGGACTTTGTTTCTGAGTCTGGAGCTCAGTCCCTATCTCTGTTTTTTTGTGGTACAATTTTAAGTACATTTCCCTGTTACTTCTTTCCTTTGAACCTTCCTCTCCTCATCTGTCATATTTCATTTGGCCCTCTCACCATGTTTACCACACTCAACCCTCCTTGACCTTCATGTTTTATCTTCCCTCTATCATTCGTTCCATCCTATATCTGCTTCCTGCGTATGATATTCCCGATTAGTGGAAAGTAGGGTCAGTTGGTTCAGCTCAGCTACTGCTGACATGCCAGTGGGAAGGGTGCGACACACATACACTCTATCTCACTCACACGCACACACCTCTCACTCACGCACACACACACACACACACACACACAAACCTAGCTGAGTGCTTACATGAGTGCATAACACAAAAGGCACATTTTGTGAGCTAGGGAGGAGAGCAGAACATTAGGAGGACTCGGTTCTCCAAAGACCTGTCATCTGCAGATCAGGAGGTCTGCTCGGCTGCAGTAGTACAAACTGGAGACTGAACAGAGGCTTCCACAGTCATTCATAAAAACACACAGATGAAAGACATGAAAGCATGCAGATGGTGAGTGTTTGTGTGCCTTTATCTAAGCACAGTTTGTATAGACACTTGACACATGTGACATATTGTTGAGTATGAGGGGTGGTGGAAAGTGTGTCTGTGTACAGACATATGTAAGCAGGCAAGCGTGTGTGTGTGTATGTGTGTTACAAGGATGTGTGCACTGAAATGCTGTAGAGCGTACGTCAGAGGTGAAAGAAATCTGTGGTGTGTGCTGTGTGTGTGTGTTCGTCTGATTTCAAGGTGGTCCCGATAAGCTGAACGTGCAGCTACTAACCCCATCCCTCTGACACGTGCATAAATCATTCACACTGATGCACAAACTCAGATTGGAGGCTGAAAGCCCTACATGCAGAAAGCAGTGCACCACAGCCGCACACATTCAAGTACGACGCGATCGCCATTCCATTAAAAGGCAGGGTAACACGTTCTATGAAGTCTGTCTCTATAATGCATTCTAACACATTATGAACATATGTAACACATTATAAGGCATTATGAACACATTTAAAATGCATTATATGTGGTTATGGTTAGGATTAACCCTAACCTGGCTTTTAACTATGACTATAAATTGTATTATAACACATTAAAAGTATGTCCATGATGCATTATAAATGGATGCTTTAAGTAAAGTGCTACCAAAGGCACTTGAGGATTAATACAACTTCACTATTTTTGTTGTAAAAAAGGAGTAATTGAATGATGCTGTTAAAAAGAACAAAATATCTCCAAACCATGTACTTAGAACTTATGGGACTTTGCTGGCACAGCTGCGTGTGTACGTGTTTGGTTTTCCTGCTCTGTTCCACGATGTGACAAGTCACCTTGGGTGTTCCGTCTTTAAATGAAACAAACGTGTTGGAAACATGCATTACAGCCGATCATCTTATGTTTGCTTCTATGCTATGGTCTTTGCATGTCGTGATCCCTTTGATTCTCACTCTTTTTCACTCTTTTTGTTTATCTCTTATTTTAATCAACATTTTTCTCACCTTTTAGACACCTTTACCTCTCTTGCTATCCCTGATATTTACTGAGATTCCAATATCCCCTTATGCCTATTCATGTGACATTCACTTCCATGTACTGAGCTTTCATTTTTAAACACCACAAACACACATTCAATGATACCTGAAAATGTAAAGTGACATTTTAAAAAAGAAAGAGATTAACAACATTCAAAGGCTCTGACCATTTCAACCCCAGTTTCTAAAAATATCCTTGTTTCTACCAAGAAGTAATCCATTGCATATTATGGAAAATCTGATTTAATGTCACAAAAATGCAGCTTAAATGCCAGGAAAAGTTAAGAGGCCAAACTCGTTGGTTTTATTTGTTGATTTTAAATGTATTAATATCTCAAAGTTAGTGCGATAATGATTGATTTGAAAACACTAGATGTAACACCACATCCAAAAAATCCTGCTGTTCTTTATACTAATCAGTGTTCCGAGCAAACAGTGCTGGTGGTAATTTATTGTGCTGCAACTGTGCAGCGCTCCGACAGCCCCATATACAATTCCACAAATGGCCATGCTAATTAGAAAAAGTAAGTATTGTGAGGTCTCTTTTGCTCTGGAGAGGGTGGGGTTGCTCTGGCAGTAGTCCTCAAAGTGTGGCTGCATGATTTATAAAGGTTCAGTATAGGCTTATAACCCCCCCTCGAGTCAAAAATGTACGCCGAGGAGGAGAAAAAAGAGAGGTGAACAAATGGAAGAGAGAGCAAAGGGACTGCAATGAAAGAGAAGAAAAGAAGAAGAGAAGTTTTCATTGGACCAAAAAACTAATAATGACTCATCATATAATCGCTATAAGCCTTCGCAGCTTTGCCAGACACAGGCACTCCATTTGAGGGGAGAACAGAGGAGAAGAAAGAAAAGAAACTTTCCCTCAATAAACGCCCAGCTCTCCTCATCTCTGGGAAAGTTTTCGCCACTAACAGATTAAGGCCTTTCATTTGTTTCTGGTACCAATTCCCCTCAGTATCACCGTGGCTCATCACTGCGGTCAAAGACATTTAACAGCGCGACCACTCAAAAGGTCGCTCCAATTAAGTGTTTACAGAGGAACCTAATTCAATACAGCTAATTCAATTGTGAAAAAACAAACCATGTGTAATGGTACATGTAGATGTGATTATAGCACTGAAACGGCGCAATGAAAATCAACACAGGGACCCAACTGGGAGACAAACATGTTGCGTTTCCAATCTGTCCATATTCATCATGCTCTCACTAAAACATAATAACACACTGTAAAACAATGATGATGAGTCTTGCAGTTCCCCGCTCTCCTCCACGCAGACCTCAGAATGTTTTACCAAAACAAACAAGGCAACACTCTGTTGTTTACACTTTAATTTTCATGTAAATTATACTTGGTAAGAAGATGAGGCAGTTTGTTTATTGAAGTCAATCTATATTAGGAATTCATGCAGAGGCACGATCTTTACGCCAGGCTTCGTGTGTTCATGTTTCAGGAAAGTTTACAACGGGATGATTTGTGTAAATATACATGTAAATCTGATGACTACTTTGTGAGATTTAAGGACTGTCTGACTAACCTGAGGGTTGGAGCACTTGACGTGGATGGGCTGCAGATCAACATGGAGACAGACTACAAAGGAGTGCCTTCCTTCAGAACAGCTCTGCAGCTTATGGGATGTGACGGCCAGTGTTGAGGTACAGCCCATAGGTTCCAGCAGGCTCAGGCTTCGCTGTTGCCCCAGCAATGTGTACACACTGAACTGACTCAGGCTTACTGTCCATGGAAAGGCATCGCCTGGTGGTAGACACGAGGGAAGGAAAAAGAAGAATACATAAAAAATGTGGGAATGGGATAAAACAGGGAGAGAGATGGCAGCAAAGAGATTTTGGCAGGGATCGAGAGGAGCAGGGAGGATGAGAGCAGAGGGAGAGCAAAGAGCACGAGCCAAGTAATTGTGAAATTTGGAGAAAGACAAGCAGGGATGCAGGAAAATTCAAGAGATTAGGATAAGAACAACAAAAAATGCAATGGATTGAAACATCACAAAAATCAGTCAGCAATGCCCATTATCATAAACACTGTTACGATTACAATTCCCTTTAATCAAGCTAATTACTATCAGTGTTGGGGAGTAACTAGTTACGTGTAACAAAATTACATAATTGAATTACAAAATAATTTTAACTGTAATCATTTCCAGTTACTGAGGAAAAGGTGTAATTAAATTACAGTTACTTATGAAAAGGTTAATGATTACAAAGGGGGTTAATTGTGAGTATTTTCTGTAAAAAGCTTATTCTACATGTTGAATAATATTCATTTTGTTGCTTTGCATGTTTTTGATGATCTTCTTTTGCCATTTCCAGTCAAGGCCGTTTAGTAAAGCTTTGATGCTACTCTGATGCTTTTGATTGGTTCTCTGCCATTAACACGGTCTGGTTTAAACATTTGGAATGGTTAACAGTTGAAAACATTCATTAGAAATTTAGAAAAGTAATCAAAATAGTTACATTACCTTGATAAAGAAACTGAAATAGCTACATTACTAAAACTAGTAATCTGTAACACTGTTACATTTCACAGGTAAACTTCCCAACCCTGATTACTATACATGGGATGTGAAAGTTGAAGGAAAAACATTAAAGACATAATAAAGTTTTTTAACTCAAAAACAACATTTTACACCCAATAAGCTGGCAGAGGATCCTGTACAAACACACTGTAAAATGAGAATGTTTTCTGAATCTGCGGGTCTGAGACAAGATGCCACACTGGGAGAGCTTGAACTTGTTAACCTGCCAACCTGGGTTTCACCATCTTACAAAGAGGGGGAACTTGCTTGCTGGCGCAGGGCAACGAAGAACACATTTCCCATGCACCCTGGGCAGGACGCTTTGATCCAGAGCATTGAAAATGAGAGATGAACAGCTTTTCAAAGGGTAGGAATGAATTACGAACAGCACGGGTCGTTAATTTTAACGGCAACATTGACAAGTCTGCTGATGTCACTGTTTTTGCTGTCGTTTTTCTTTCTCCTTTTTTTTTTTTTTATAAATCTGTATGCCCAATGCTGATGTCATTGAAGGGTTTAGAGAAGAAAAAACGGAGGGTGGCCCCTTTTTTCTTCCTCTTAAGAGAAAACACTGCTCACTCGTCTGAGTGTTACTTATGTCAACTCTTCCAGGTGTGCAAACCACATGTGCAAGATCTATCTCTCAAAGTCGCTCTACTTAAGTTTGTTTGTCTTTTGTCATGGTAAATGAGTAGTAATGGGTCAAAGGTTTTCCCAGTGTTGAAAGGCCATAATGATGATGAATCCACATCATGTAGCCTACTTATATTAAGAAAGCATTCATTTTAATTATCAAAAAAAGCAAATTCATTTGTGATTTTTCCCACCCATTGAAATTTATTTTCCAAGACTCCCATCTCTCTCACATGTGAACCTGTCACCAGCATTGTTTTCCAAAGTGAAACATTTTGTTTTCTCATTTAAACTTTCAAATCAATCTTTGGAGAAATGACAGCAGGTCATTCGGTCCTCTCACTGTGTGTCTAGGTGTGTGTTCTCCCAGGATTTTAATCATTCTAATTAAAGTTGATGTTTCATTCATACAGTATGATAACCCACCTTCCTCCAAAATTGGCTTGGAGACCACGAAGGGGAGCTCCTGCAGCGGCTCCATGTACTTGTGGCCAGCACTGAGGACACTGATCTGTGGCAGACAGACTATCAGGGTCCCCGGCATTGAGGCTTGGTTGTGGTACCAGCTACGGACGGTGCCGGGAATGTCACCGCAGATAATGGTGCTCGGGGAGGGGAGGCTATCATTAGGCAGGAACACACAGCATGACTGCAGCTCCAACTGGAGGAGGGGAGAGAAAAATAAAGGACACGTGAGATTATCTCAATCATTTGCTTGTAACTGACCACCCACTTGCCTCAGCCGTCCTATTTTATTTCAGTGAGTGGCCCTTGAGCTTAGTGCTTGAGGTGGTCTGCTTTTCACCAACATTGTAGCACATGTGATGCATAAGGAAGAGTGTGTGCACGGTGCTGAATGCTGCCGTAAAAGACTGATCATGCTTAATAAACTTGATTTAAAAAATGTAAAAAAGTCCACCTCATATTTACTCAAGCACTCTGCTCTGATTGATTTCTATAATAAACTTTGTCATAAATTATTATGAGACTATTAATGTATATTCTCTGATACTATGTGTATAAGTTTCAGTCCTGCTTGGACAGAAGAATTTGCTGTCAAAAAATATCTAGAGAATAGAATATGAAACTCTAAATGCCCATTTAAAACCAATGTGAAAACAATTTACAATTTCAGAGACTTTTGACAATAAAACCTTGAACTTAAATCACTGCTGAAGCCCATTTAAAAGGGTTTGCGACCGGTTCCAGATGCATTATGTCACACATATTCCTGTCCACCAAAAAAGCAAAATTTACAAGCCATTAAGTCAATAACCAGTAGCCAGTAAGTGTTCGAGTAGTGTCTTTTTCCATTACACGGGAGCTGCACTGATTTAAAAGACCAGTTAACTGAGAGAAGAGAAATCCAGGGGGCACACAGCAGGTGCTGCCAACATAATCCGTGTGTGTGTGTGTGTATCAGTCACAGAGCTGTTCTGCTTAATGACAGAGCACTGTTATATTGTAATAAGCTCAGTGTATGACACATACACAAAGACGCACTGTACATCTGCAACTTAAACTTGCATACACACACGTGTAGCCTTCTGCTAACATAACACACACAGATGCTGGAGCGTCTCTGGCAGGCCTGTATAAGAAGGCAAGTTCTCCCCGCTTTGATGAGAGTCGAGTGAGAGAGCAAGAATGGCAGAAACTGAGCAAAAGACCAAGACAGAGAGAAACAGAGATGGAATAAGGGAAAGGAAGAAAGAAAGAGAAAGAGGGAGAGATATGGTTACACATTCATCTCACGCTGCTTCCTCTTTTGATTACTCTTCAAAGGGAGGTTTGAAATCGGAACACTTCTGCACACTGACACATAAGTCTGTGGCCTTTTTTTAAGAGCCGACACGCAGGAAGAAAATCCATTGACACTGCCTGGTCTGCTGCAGATCTTAGCAGGGTTAAGCTGTAAAGCAGGCAGACACACGGAAACCGCTGGGTTTAACACTGTGACTCTGGTCTGCACCTTGAGCTCACTGCCTGACGCTAATGCTCTCCTGCTGGACATCTTGGTTTAGTCAAACACATTACTTCTTCTTTGGCTTGGGCTATTCCTCAACCATCAAAATATTTTTTGAACAATGGCACCTGTTGTTATTCATGTTCAAAGTATGAGGAGTACAATGACACAGTAAGGAAAACCCGGGAGCAAAGCCTGCTGATGATTGAGTATCATAGGGATTTTTTTTTCTCATTTGTATGACAGAAACAATAAAAATGCTTCCAAAAAGTTACCAGAATCCTGAGAGAACACTTAAAATTACTTGTTTGTCTCAACAACCATCTACAAAAAGTCAAAGCTGTCAAATTGCATTGACATTAAACAGAGAACAAAAGGCACAGATTCACATTTAGGAAATGCATCAGCCAAAGTTTGTTTTTCTGCTTCATGAATATATAACAAAGACTAAAAAAATCAAAGTATCATTAAAAATGTCACAATAATTTTCTAACAATTGTTTCCATCGACAGTTTGAATTACTGACTATTCATTTTAGGGCTAAATGCAGAACCAAGATACGCATGTCAAAGGTAAGTACACAGATATATATCTCTGTACAAATGTGTAAACGTAATGATTTTACTGTCAGAGATAAAGATACAAACTTCGCTCAACCATTACAAATGGAACATAATCTTACACATAATCTTCATCTTGCACAGCTATCTTACCATACACCAGCTATCTTACCATACACACCAACTGTAAGTGGCCAGCTACAGTAACCTTAATTATTTAA
>JAQLOL010000025.1:25006598-25020990 GCA_029783665.1 Naso thynnoides
TTAAGTTTCCACACTGTGTCTGATGGTTGACTAAATCTGTCGCCATGTATCAAACTTTGCATGCATAATGACATGAAAATATCAAATGCTTAAATAAATACTCCCTGAGGAAAGTTAACCCCTGGTGAAACACTATAAAGAAAAATGGTCTGTCTGCGTTTCAAAGAATGCAAAACTCTGGAATTTATGTTATATGAAGATTTTTATGCTTTTTACAACATTAAATATTATTAAGATTTTGTTAATAACTACCGTATTTAAAAAACGGGTAGCTTATTAAGTGACTGTCGGGTATTCAAAAATGGAACCAAAAGCAAAACACAAACACAGCAGGCAAAGGAAACAAAACGTGAACTTTAGTAAGAAAAGACCGACAAAGGCAATAAAAAGCAATAAGTTATCCAAAAACAAAGAAGAGAATAAAAACTACTTTATAGCTGCAGCACAGTGATGGGTCAGGGCCAGGCATTTTGAGTCAGAAAAGGAAAAGGAAGAGGCGGAGGATGAAGAGAAGGAAGAGATAAAGGAAACAGAGAAGGAGGAGGAAAAGGAAAATGACGAGGGAGAGGAGACAAATAACAAACACATGAGGATCTGTCAGTTGAACTGATGTCAAAATGTCAAAACAATGTTTTTGGTTTTTTGGTTTGTTTGTTTTTTCATCAGAGTTATATTTTGCATGGATTTACATTAACTTCTTACACTACTGTTTATGATCAAACATTTAATTGCACTATATGGCAACATTCTATTGATAAATCAAAAGTCTGGACAAAGTGTTAGTGGATGACAGTCTGAAGATCCAGTGGAGCCAGTGTAGTACAGACTGAGCAAAAATGTGGATTTAATTAGATTTTATAGTTTTAGAGTGATGGACTTAAAAATTCCTGTCAGCTCAGACTGTTTTTGCTCACATGTGGCTACATTTTGGTGCAAGTTGCAAAGTCTTACCATGTATGGATAATTTGTAAGAATTTTCTAAATCTTACAGTTCAGATGGTTGCCTTAGGACTATTAGTCTTCAAAGCCAGCAGGAGAAGTTTAGAATAGGACTGGACTTATTTGCAAAGTTTGGTGAGTTGCCATGCTTGGAAAGGCAGACTTTCCAAGATGAAAAAGAAGGAGAAAAGGAGTAAAAACCATTGACACAAAAACAGCCTTGCTGTCCGGCCCCTAATAATAATAAAGCCACAAACCAGGAATAATAAGAGCATAGGCAGGACTGGGGAAAGGACGCAGGACCGAGAAACAGACCAGGAAGCAGAGAGAGACAAATAGGTGTGGGGACGGTCAGAAACAAGGGGAGAAACAAGACAAAACAGGACATACTGACACATGACAGAGGGAAAACACCTGGACTAAATACACTTGAAACTATTGAACTGATAAGCAACAGGTGACCAAAAAACAACAAAAAAAGGAAATGAATCAAAGACAGGAAGTAAAAACAGAAGCTTTGTGAGAAATTTGCCAAAATGAAACAGGAAATATCAGATCTAAAATGCAAACCATGACAGTGGCATATTTTAGATTAGTTTTTAGGGTTTTTTTGGACAAATCTCAGCACAGGAAAAGGGGATGATTGTGATTGTGGGTTTTGCAAGTAAATTAGATCAGATTAGATAATACTTCATTTATCCCACAGCGGGGAAATTTACATGATACATTCACAAATCTTTGTTGTGGAGTATTTTACACTGGTGTTTAAGTCACTGCACCAGCTTCCTGTATGTCAAAGGATAGATTTTAAATTCCTTTCATTTGTCTATAAAGCACTAAATAGTTTTAGGCCTAAATGCATCTCTGATTTACTTTCATGTAACAAAGCATTCTGAACAAGCATGGTGAAGCAGCCTTTAGTTTCTATGCTCCTTACATGTAGACCTGAGGTTGGCTGAAACTGTAAGTCAATTTAAATCATAACTTGAAACATTTCTGTCGACTGTGGATTTCCAATAACTTCTTCTTTTAATAACTTCTAATGTTTATTAGTTTGTTGCTTTGTTTCATTCTTATTGTCTTTTAAATGCAATTTTAATGTTAACTCATGTCTCATGTGCTTCTATGCCTCTGTAAAGCCCTTTGAAATGCCTTGGTTCTAAATGGTGCTATATGAAGAAACTTGCCGTGTCTTGCTCTACAACAGGGCAGAAAAAATGGGCACCCACTGTATGAGTGACCACCATAAACACAATTGCGTGTGTGTGTGTGTGTGTGTACAATGAAACCTTTAATAGTGTTTGCTTAAGCCTAATATTGCTTTGCTGTTCCCCATAGCAACACAAAACCAAAGATGATGTCAAGTTTATGGTAGCCACAGTTGCCACCTCACACAGTGAAATATAACAACAATTAGATAACACATCACAGATGACAACAGTGGAAAAAGTTAAACAATTAAATGCCATTTTTCTAGGTGTTTACACTACAGCAGAAACGGCACAGAATGCATCAAAGGCTTAATTGTGTAATGGAAAAGAAAATGACCAGTCAGTCCAAAATCTCAGTGGTACAAAACTAATCTTTTAAGCAACCCCTTTTAGTGACTGCTGATTAATATATATATATATATACATATCAAAACAAACCAAAAAAACAACACAGAAACAAACCCATGGTAATTCACAATGACAACAGCGCATGAGTCTATCTGAAAGAGGGGGAGGACTAAAGCAACATTTGCGTCCAAAGGAATGGGGGGGTTTAGGTCAACAGAATAGATAAGAACAACAGTGAACTGGGTATTTCACGCTCTAGGGACCAGAGGCTGCAGCCACGGAGGAGTATCTTATTTCAGATTACACAACTGTTGGAAGGATGACGGCAGAGAAAGACAAGGGAAATAATTCGATACCAAACATAGGAAAAGCAAAATACCTTGCCAGGGTCTGGATAGGTAATGCTAACATCTTTTGAGTCAAAGAAGTCAAGAGCAGACAACTTATTGTAATCTATACTGACTCCAGGAGGCAGCACGATTCCTGGGTGAAGTTGTATCCAAGACAAATACAGTAAACAAGTAAGATCAAAATATAATGAGCAGTAGAAGAAAGAGAGCGCATGGCTCTGCCAAAGCTGCACATTCGTCAACATTTGTTATTTTAATAATGGAAAATGTTTAGGAATGTTAAATCTGCATCTGGATCTAAAGCAAAATACACACTGGGACAGACAATCATGGGATGAATGTGCAAGATTTTTTTCAAGTGAGTACAATAGTTCATGAGAAAATAGCAAAAACGTTGAAAAACGGCCCATCTTGCGAAGTTGAGAGATCCCTTAAAAGAATTTCTGGTTGAGAATCCCTTTTTTCATGAGCCATGACAATGCTTTTAGTGTGTGGATGATATATCCTGCTATCAGACAGACGGGAACAAACGGGACCACAAGAGCAGAGGCAGAGAGAGACTCCACACTTTAGACTAGTGTATAGAATTATTTTCCTTTGCTACACCCTAAATGTATGCTGAAGAATATTTTTTACATGTGCGATGAAAAACTGCTCATCCATGAAAACTGCATGAGACTAGGACAAGTTAATGTGCACTGTAGCAACCACCCAGATTAATTAATGCTCAGTGACATGATGCTTTTGCTATGACAACATTTTGTTTTTTAAGTCACAGTAAACCACAGATCATTTAAAGACAGTTTATCAAACCTTCAAGTCAAGACGTATTCAAAACCAGTCAATCATTACTGACAGAACATTGGAAAGGTCCATCCTTGGTTCTGCGGTTGTGTCACCCTTGTAGGAACCTGAACTCAGAACCCTCTGAGAATTGCTGGCCCATGCCATATTCTCCATGCTACCGCTAACAGCAGGTCATCTTGGTTAACCTCGAAGACCTCTCCAGTGCTCCCCCCCCTCTGTGGCCTCATGTTTAAGCTGTGACTCACCCACACAGAAACACAACGACACAGACATACAGTATCCAAATAAATATGACAGGGGTAACAAAGGGCAAGAGAGGGAGCACAGGCTGTGCTGAGCAGCGCTGACAGATCCAAAGAGAGAAATAATCTGAGGTCAGAGTGTCCCATATGCATCACTGCTTTGACTGCTGCCAAAACCATTGACAGTTTTTCACCCTGACTCTATATCCCTCCATCACTCGTCCCTTCCATGCCTCTGTCCTTCTGTCGCTCCCACTGCAAAGGCCTGGATGTTGGCGTCCTGTTCTCTCACTATGACCGTGCGTTAATTCAGGGTGGAAAGTTTGTGTAGGGTTGTTGTGACCGGAGCGAGGGAGGAAAGAAAACCCTCATAGAGGGGGCAGAGGGGAGGAAATGAGAGCTGGTGGGAGCAAAGAGGAATCCAGTTTTTGTGTTCAGGATTATGGAATGGTTGCATACACTACACTGGGAAAAAGAAAGAAAAAAAGAAAGAGAAGTTGTCTTTACTAACAGGTCCAGGCAGTTTGCATGTGTTTCATGTCACAACTTCAGGTGTAAAAGTTCACTTGAGGCTGTGCAGGGTCATGTTTGGTATTCCACACAATTCTGTTTAACAGCTCTGTAACAGGCCAATAAACACAGCACGAGAAGCTGTTTGCCTGCGTGACAATTTTCCACTACCGTGACATGATGGGCATGCCGGGTTTGTGTATGTGTGTGACTGTGTGTGAAACAGAGAAAGCATGCACAATATTCTGTGATGGGACAAGAAACTGACAGGTATGCCACATTGACCTTAAACTCATTTGCAGCGAAGGGCCATGTTTACAACATGTTTATGTAATTGCAGAGTCACTTGCAAGGCTCAGCAAACTGAAATTAAATTTCGATCTGTAACAGGATGGTGAAAATGTATTTTCTGTTTGGGTAGACCCATGGAAAGGCAGCTTTTCCAAGTGCGGCAAAGGGAAAATTTAGAAAAGAATTTAAAAATAGAAATGGGCACAAATAATATCTGAAAGCCAAAAGTGTAATTGCAGTGTGGAATATCTGTTACACAACTTCACCCTCTGTGAGGTTCAGGGAAATGTGGAATAAAACTCCAGCAAAAATATGACAGATAAACGGCCTCTGGAAATGACTCAGGTACAACAAACAGTAAATACAGCACCGGGTTGGGTAGGGGGTATCTGAAGTGGAACCACATTTATTATAATATAGATTTGGAATCAAGTTAATGCCTACTGTTACAAGTTCAAGAACTGCAGCTGTGTTCATATAGCACATATGTCATTACAAAAAGTTCTTTGGGGAAAAGAGGAGTCAAAGAGTCATGATTCTTCATCCCTTTTGTCCAATGACATCATGTCCTGTCAAACTGAAACTAAATCATTAAACACAACAAATGGAGTTAACTGTCAGCTGCATAGGACTGCACTTTCAGTTACCCACTGCCTCTAATGACGGATTAACTCAAAAAAAAAAAAAAAAACATGGAGGGACAATGTGACTGTTTATCTGTGTCCGTATTCAGGGGAAGGGTGTATCACTCACAGCACACACTATTAATATACTTCAAAAACAGCAGAAACACTTTTCAATTTTGACCAGGAAATCTCCGTTTTAAAAAAAAGACTGAAGCCAATCAACTCCTTATGAGGCTGCACGTGCCTGGCTTTGACTGTGAAAACATGCTCAGATGACATATTTAAACACTTACAAAAGCACAGTCACACACATACCATGTGTGTTTGCACGTTCGCATACAGTGCCTGCAAACTTGAATACACACACAAAATCGGAGATCACAGCACCTGCAATTACAGTCGTCATTTATTGGAATTCAGAACGAAAATGTCAAACATGAAAACAAAAATAAAAAAATAAAAACTCCCTGACCTCAATCCAAAACACCTGAATTAACATCCCCTGTCTTCTTTTTCTTCAAACAAGTGTGGCTGTGAGAGACCCCCTCGCCCCCGCCCCTTTTTAATTTCCTTGTTAAGAGTTTGTGCTGTGCCTGGTGTGCACCACTTCCTCTGAAGGATGGCACCTGCAACAGCAGTGAACTCAGTCACACAACACTGCTGCAGCTCTAAGGTTATATCCCCGTGTATCCCTGCTGGGTGATGAGATAGTTTAGTACAAGCTGGCTGCTGCATCCTCTCCTCTCCTCCTTTCATGTTTGCCTCCAGGGTGAAATCACCACAAAAGACGTAGAAAAACTGGACTGATTGGAGACCCCCCTTCAATATGATTTATACAGAGTCGTTAGGATAGCGCGGTTTGGAACAGAATCAGAGACCGAGCAAAACTATGTGTCTGTGTTTGCACTTACAGCGATGCTTTTACTCATTGCTTCCTTTCATCAGCACATCCCTGGTAAAGCAAATGCCTTTTAAGCTCTATTCACCGTAATTCTCCTTTCAGAGCAGTGTTCTAACACTGGATCAAAAATAAACTAAGGCTGTAGCTGATGATTATTTTCACTATTGATTAATCTGTTGATTATTTTTACATTAATCATCTAATCATTTATTCCATGAAATGCAAAAAAAGTGAAAAATGCTCATCTCGATTTGCCACAGCCCAATGTGACGTCGTCAAATTGCTTCTTTTGTCTAAACAGCAGCCCAAAACACAAACACACCTCATTAATTATCGTAAATGTTATGAAAAAGCAGCAAAGTCTCACAAAGTCTCTCAATGTGTTTTTCTCTTATACACATGTGGGCTGCAGTAGAATTATAAAAAGCCAACTTAAACTGCACAACAACAGCCACAGTAGCATAGACAGCAAGGTCAGCAACCCCTGTAACTCATTATCCATGCTGAATAAACCACTGGGTGAGGCAAGTTTATCTGTAGCCTATAGCACATTTCAACAACAACAAGGCAATTCAAAGTGCTTTACACTGAGGAAAAGGCATTAAAACAAAATACAAAAGCAATACAAGAGGTAAAAAGAATTTAAAAGATAAGATGACAGACAAAACAGGAGAATGAAAGCTGCAGTGCAATCTAAGATGTCAACCTTTAAATTTGACTTAGGCTAATAAAAGGCAGCTGCAAGCAAAAAAGCTTTCAGCTGTTAAGTAAATGTGGCAATACTGTAGAAGTCTTAATTCTTTTTTCTCATAAAAGTTACATAAAGGTATTATCAGCACAATGCACTTAAATTTACTTAACTCTGAATGTCACTTTTAATGATTTTAACTAATAATAATGTAGAAGAAAAGATTTTAAATTCAGTGCAGTCCACATTCATTTCAAGACGGTTTGGAGAAAATTTGGCAATGTGAAAAGTGCCTACGTCCAGATTCTGAGCTTGCCACTGTGCCTAACAACTTTTCCGGGGGAAACCCTGAGACCGTTTTCACATTCAAAGTCTTAGTTTTAGGGATTCTAAATGCAGAAATAGTGAGGGCACTAGGCATAAACTTGACAGAGGTTTTACGTGTTAAAAAAAAAACGTAACAGTGTTGATGTATCCTCGGAGATGAAAGTGAGAGATCTGACAGTACACAGGCATCACGAGAAACACAGACTGAAAATTCACAACTCCGTATAAAGCCCTAAGCCTCAAAGAGTGGGAGCACCAGTGGTTTTTGAGTGACAGCCTGGTTATTTAGTAGGTGACCATTGCTTATCCTGAGACTTAGGTCCTGATCCTTTCCTCTCAGGCCTCTAAATGAACAAGGATCTTCTTACACTTTGATCTACAATCACTCAGGCTCTAATTCAGTCTGGATTCTGGATCAGGAAGCCGGCATATGCTGTCAGTAAATAAACACTACCAGAAAAGAAACAGACGAACAAAAAAGCTTGAAATATTAAAAAACTGAAACATGTCCATTTGGAAAGTGCTTTGATTAAATGGTAAGATGCCTAAAGACACATTTTAGTGCTTTTTCTATGTCTTCTTTCTCATCCCTGCCTGGCGTCACATCACAGACTTCTAAATATGGGATTTTTCCATTCTTTTCCGGCAAGTTCTGCTCAGTTTTATTCCTGATCACTTCCCCGTGCCATCAGATAGCATTTAGAATCCAGCCACATGTGCTGACCCTGTTTTAAATCTTTCAGTCTTAATACCCCCAAAAAACATCCCTTACTTCCTCCTCTTCTAAGCAGCATTCTAAGTGTATGGTCTGTCTTGTGTAGCATTTCTCCCTTGAGTCCTTGTGAAGATGGTTTATCTGGTTCCAGCAGAGCAGGTTCTAATAGAGAGGAAGCTGAAGGCCAAACACACTTCGGCTTTAAAATGCCGGGGCCATGTGGAAATGGCCTATATAACCACAGGAGGCTCTTAGGATCTGCCGTGCCTCGCCAGTAAATGACACAACGGTGAGTTAGATGGGGGACAGCCTGTCTGCTCTGAAGAGTTTCTCTATGACTCTAAGAATGACTGTCAGAGAATAATGTACTGAGAGTGTGTGATTCTCTGACAGTCACTCTTAGAAGTACAGTTAAATAATTCGGACATGAACTGACAAATTGCAGGACAGGTAGAAAGACCTGCCTTGTCTGAAAGAGAGATCTGGGAGTTTGGCTTTCAGGACTAAACAAGACTATAACCCATTACAGTAGAGGTGGGACAAAGTCATTTTGAAAAAAATCTCAAATAAGTCTCCAGTGTTTGCTGACAAGGATTTTTCTTTTCTTTGTAGTTGTAGTTCTATCAATTGGTCCAGCATCTGCCTAACATTTTTCTAGACGTGCGTTGCTATTTTGTTTTGTTAGCTTATTCTATATGAACCATCCTTCTGCTGTCTACAGTGCTGGTTATTGAACTACAAGTTTATAAGACTCATCTCGTAACTTCTCTGTCCTAAGTGAGTCCATAAACTTTTGTGTTAGTTTTGACTTTGGACTGACAGTTTGTGTCTGCACACTTTTGAAAGAACCAAAACCTTTCAATAAGGATTACAGGGTAACTCACAATACGATATTATGTCAATAAGGAGCCCATGATAACGAATGTGTTACAATACAATGATACATCATGATGCGCGTGGAACTGGAGCTGTAAAAACTCCTGTAAAAAGGCAAGGAGCAGGAACTATGGATATATTTGCTGCATGTGATCAGCGCAGTTTCAGTCTCAGCCCCTCTACTAAATACAATCACTGTCAGAATCTTCTAACTTGGACCCAGGCTGTGAACCATGTGTCAGACATTTGTCCTGTGGTGCAGTGGACCGCTCTGCTGTTAGTCTTATTGTTTTCATATCACTGCAGGGAAGAGAAACTTGGAGGCTCCAGCTCCGTACAGACCTCAGCATAGTGCAAACCCTGTAGGCCAAGATCACCTCTCTGTGGAGCGACCTCACAACATGTGAAACACACACACACACACACACTCAAGCACGTACGTACTGACACATTTTCCCCTCATTTTCTCTACTGCACACTCTTTTTCACACACACTTAAACGCACACACTAAGCAAGCCACAACACACAGGAAATCACCCAGAGATAGAGAAGAGGAAATTAGAAACACCCTCCCAGCATCCCGGGTGAAAACATTTGCAACTCTGGAGCAGAAAAATCTCAGCAGAGAGACCGGCAGCAAACGGAAAACACATCCCTTTGTTTTTAAAAACCTGATACCTCTCCAAATGTAATCTTCCTGTTCCTGCACCAGACGGGACACTGTGTTTCCTAAGTGGCCGGTCAGATGAACAGAAGGTCCACAGAGCAACCCCCAAATCCAATCTCTCAGGACACCCCACCCACTGTTAAACTTCTACTCCCCCCTTTTCTGCATTTTCTCCTGCATTCAGCTCTGTCCAAGAACACTTTTGGAATAGTCTGTATGAGAATAAATAGTGTGAAAATACTGTAAATAAGGTCTTTCTGTAAATTAACATGATAAATGTGTGTATCTGAAGATGACACTGTACAGATGTGTGCTGTGGTGCACTGATGTACACAGATGAAGTTTTCCTGCAACCTCAGAAAGCAGCCCCCCCCCCCAATGTCTATGAGAAAGGCATTTAAGCATGATGCCTCCTGACAACAGATAGCCTCGGCCTCACCCACATGCCACCACAAGCAATAAGTCCGTGGCCTGGCACAGCAGCGCAGCTGGGCAGCCAGCCATCCCTGTGGCCCTGCATTCCTCCCTTATAACACTGCTTACAGAAGCTGACAAGCGCTGGAGGTCTCCCTGGCCGAGGTGGAAATCTGCAAAAATAAACGCTTTAGGTGACATGAAGGCTTTGTTTGTTTCTGCTGGCCCGGCTGTTTGTGTTAGCGCGGTGGGTTAATTGCGACTTTGATCGCTGCGTTTATTGATCCAACAGTGGCCTTAGGAGTGCGGCTGGCCTGGCCTGCCTCGTCTGCTCCCACCCCCGATTTCAAACAATCACACCTCCACCACCCCGGTATGGTGAGCCATGACAGATGGGGGTCTAAGGAGTGGCCACGCCAAAATAGGACGCACCGAGAGTGGTCATGACTGGGAGTACTCTAATGTGATAGCTTGGGTCCCGGCCGAGCAGGGCCAGGGACAATTAGGGCAAGGAGCCCCTTTAAGTGAAAGAGACTGCCCATTCATTGGAAATGGGGTGATTTGGACTGCGCTAAAGGTCAGGCAATGGGTTACGCCAGATTCATGGTGCTGCTGAGAGCTTAAACAAAAGCCCTCACATACGAAGGACTAATGGTAAGCAGGCTAGACAGTAGTTTGGTCAGATGTATGAAATAGGGTTGGCTTGCTTTATCTACAGTAGTGGCATGGCCAGACAATTTTTCTCTGGGCCAGCTGAAGTGAGTGGAGGTGGCTGTGATTATGTTATGCAGTGTGTAATACTTGGCCAAGTTGGATCAGATGGTGATGGACTGCAGATGAAAAGAGCTTTTTATTGGCCAGCTCTGGCAGATTTTCACCACTATTGATTTACGCAGTGTGAACCAATCAAGTAGGCCAAACTGGGCTGTTCTGAACCTATGTTGATCTGATTTGACCTGTGTTTGGCATGGCTTCCTCTTCTGTCCCAAGACAGAGGGTGGATGCACGCTCCAACAATTTAACCAAATTCACCTCCAAACATGCTTTCCAAAACCCTTCCACGAGATCAGGGTGAAAACCACCATCATTTTCCCTGACAATTCTTAAAACATCCCAATCTTGAAATTATAGCTGCTGTGAGTTTTTATCCTAATGAAAATCTGTTCCAGGTCTCTGGGCCTCAGAGGTTCAAGAGGTTACAGACACAAGAGAATCCTGGTAACCGCTTTTCCAGTGCAGCCCGGTGAGAGGGTCAAATATGTGTGTGCGTCTATAATGGCTGTGAGGTCATCGGTGTATTGACACAGCAGCAGATGATGAAGCGGGATTCTGGCCACACATGCACACGAGCGCTCCTGCCAACATGCATGCACACACACACACACACACACGCACATAATCCCATACAAAGACACACACACACACATTAGTAAACAGCTAATGACACATCTACTGTTACACTGTGAGGTCTTGATTTAGATCAGGCGATACCATAGAGGATGAGTGTGTAATCAGAAGAGAATGTACACCCTTTTCCCTTCTCTCCTCCCCCATATTCCCTCAGTACCTCTGCAGTAACCCCCTTTTTGTTCTTCTTTCTCACTTTTCTTCACTGAAATTTACTTTCTGTGTGGAGATTATTTGTGGAGATGCAAGAAAGGAGAGGCACATTGGTACTGCCCTAAGCATTAAAACCTCTCTTTGTTTGCAGTACAACAAATCAGTACTTTGCTTTTTACTGGACATCCAGGTACTACAAGCCATAATGCAAACAGTGAAACATACACATCAGGACATGCTAAGTATCAGGAATTTTGAGACGTACCCTAGCATTTCGTCTGTCATATTTTCTTTTGCTGTTTCATATAATTATTGGAGGACTATTTATTACTTTTTTCAAATGGACTTTTTTGGGGGTGGGTGGGGGGTGTCAGCTTATGTGTGCTACCTGCACTTACTGAAGCCTGGGACTGTATCATATTAAGTCGTTGTGAGCTGTAAATTTATCACTTTTAGGTGGAAAGAAGAGAATTTTTTTCTCATAGCCTGACTGGCAGAGCCTGTCTTCCTCCCGGCAGATGCTTCTATTTCTATCTCAAACTCACTCAGAGCTCGGGCTCTGTAGCTGCCCGTTCCCATCACAGACATCTTCACCTAGCAGATAGGATGACTTGATGTATTGGAATGATTTTACCACAAAGAGCAGCATGAACATGTGGAACTCTCACTCTGCTGCTACTCCTGAAGACCTAAATGTCTCCAGAATTACAAGGCACACTGACTGACAAAAAAACTGGCTGCTTGACTCAAAGAATCTCAGTTGACTGAGAGGTCTCTGACAAAAGATGCACTGTTATCAAGTATTTTGTTTGTTTTATTTAAAAGTCTGGGTGTTCATCTCTAGATGGGTATCTAAGGAGCCCTATGGTTGGAGATGTGTTTTGATATGTTTTGTTATCTCATAAATGCTAATGTTTGAACTTACGCAAGCACAGAGCACTTGAAGTTGAGGTATCTACCAAAAAATATTTATTATTTAGACGAGTTCTTTCGGGTCTGTAGAATGACTGTCAGGTTTGAAAGTTGATATTTGAAAAAATTTAAAATGAGAGTTGAATGGCTGATTCATTCTAAGCTACGGGACCTGACAGACAGGGAGGATGAGGTGTTGAGTGAAGGGATGATACGATGGACGAAGGGGGGCAGAGGATGAAGTAATGTGCCTGCAGAAGGCGCTCCAGCCGGGGGTCAGATCCTGTTCATGGAAACCATCTGGCCAGCTCGATCTGAGCCACACCAAACATACAGTACACATGATCTTTTTTTCTGTCTCTCTTGCTCACTTTTCTCCCTTCTTTAAACTCACCTTCTGCCATTTTTTTCCTCATCATCCTCGTTCACTAACCTCCACCTCCCGTCATTTTACCTTTTTTACCCCCCCTGCCTTTTCTCCTCTTTTTCTCTCTCAAAAATATCCTACTCATTAATGCATGGCAGCTGCAGGGAGCAGTGTTACTTCATTTTTCCATGGCAACGGTCTCTCTGTTTCAAAGGATCCCATTTCAGTTTTGGTAGCAACGTGCTTCTTTGCCAGAGCTGAACACATTCATGTGTTAAATAGAAGGAATTATTGCAAAATTCCTGAAATAGAATCACCATCCTGATCACCTGCAATTTTTATCAGGGCCCAGAGAGAACATGGGTGTCCTTGGGGAGAATGGGTCTGAGAAGAAAAGACGACAGGGTGAAAAGAATTAAGGTTGAGGGGGGAAGATGTGGGCAGGAAATAAGCAGGGGGGAAAAGCAGGGGACAGAGAAGGACGTGAGAGGTAAAATCACTGATGGCAAAATAAGGATTTAAAGACATGCACTCTATGTAAAGAGTAACACAATAAGCTGGAGACAGAAGGAGAAGGATGTAAGGCGAGTGTTAGAATGCCAAGGCTGAGGGTAAGTGGCCACTCTGGCAAGGGTGACAATTTCAGCACCGCCCGTGCAGCCCTAAATGTGAAATGATGACTAAAATAACACCACCTACACATATTAAGCCGTGTATGACCAAGAAACAGCTGCTTCTAGAGGGAAAAACACACACTTCCCCCAACTTAAATTTGGGTGTTTGACACAGATGATCTGTGCTATACGTAATGTCAAGAAGGCTCCCCTATCTTGGGCTTGGGGCCTTAGTTTGGATGATATGTCACATACTGTAGGTCTTTTGTACCAAAATGGAACCGATTTCATTCCTGTTTGCATACTTTTGAACCATTCAGAGCATTTTTGCCAAATACGAATTGGTTGGAACCTGAAAAGTTGGTTTGCGACTGGAATTGGAAAAATTACAGGTTATCCTTGGGGTGTCAAATTCTACAGGTTGCTGTGCATCGTGCAATGCTCTCTGTTAATGACATATCTTTTATTAACACTAGTTCCACTTAAATGTTCAACCAGTTCATTAGATAGCACCAAGGTTCTTTGGTTATGTTCATACCAGCCTAGTTTAGTACGGTTGAACAGGACCCTGGAGTGTTTAACCCTCAGGTGCGGTTCGTTTGGGTTGGTTTGAACACAGCCTGAGACCCTCCTGTGCGAATCAAACAACCAGACTCTAGTCATCTTGAAAAGGGTGGCCTTGGGCTGCTTGCAAGTCAACTCTGGAGCGGTTCATCACTGGTATGAACCCCAGCAGCACCATCTGACCATGTAACATGCATTCATCCATTCTGAAATTCTTCATTTATTCATAAACACGATGTGTAGTGCTACCTGAGTGCACAACAACAGCCCTTTTTCTTCAGGTGAATAAAATTCAGCTGTATAACCAAAAAAATGCTTGAAGATCCAGTTCTTACTAAAGTGTATGACATCATGCAAGAAAGGCAAAAGCAAAAGGTTTATGGGCTGGGCCGGGTTGGGCTAGCGTTTTAGAAGTGACAGTCGGAACCAGTTCAGGTTTGGTGACCCACTTTCTGTGTGTTT